>JAQFVV010000082.1:962685-1562685 GCA_028023455.1 Epiperipatus broadwayi | reverse complement strand
TTAAAACTAAAATCATAACACCATAAAAAAAATTGTTTTACACATTAATATTTTTCATAACTGTAAAATTAATAAACAAATAATTTTCATACATTCAAGATCATTTATGAAGCTCAAAGTTATTATTAGTAAGACATTCTTGTTTTTAATCGATCTGAATAGTCTTTAAAAGTTCTTTAAATAAAATATACCACTTTATTGCTAAAATGTTTATTAAGACTGATATCATAAAGAAAATAGATATAAAAAGTCATATTACCGATCTTTTGTTTGTGGCGAATTTCCAAGGGTTCAAACTTGTCTTGTATAATGTCTATATTTCTGCAGCTACCATTTCCGTTTTACTGGGAACAATCTCTTTCTTGAGGTGTATAACTATTTGATGATGATGACTCTATTGAGGTTATTTGCTTTAGTGGATAATTTGGAAATCATTATATTAATTTTTCTTCTCTTCCTGTCAAGCATGTGGATGAAATACAGCAGTTGTTTTCACATTTATAAATTTTCTTGAGTTTAAAATCAGTTGTTGTAACAATTAATTGGACTTGATGATTAATATTTATCAGTAGATTAATTCATCTTCTTTGAATGCAGGTGAATGCTTTCTTCCTTCTATTAAAAACATCTTATTTATCTGGTCAGTTGAAAGGTGTAGAATATTATTTTAGACACAACATCTTTTCTTTCCTACGTGATGTGCAGCTTCCTCCAGATGGTCAGCAAAAATGGGACATACATACAATTTTTCTAGCCCGCCATTTCTTATATTTTCAACATTCAATTTGATAGTTTAATAATCTGAATCATAAAAACCAAAAATAATAATTCCAGACACTTTTTATATCCAATTTTTAGCTAACTTAACCAATCAGAGATAGCGTCACTTGCTATTTTTGGACAAATTTGTTTTAATTAGATCTCTAATTTATTTTCAACCAAATTATTTTTCAACTGAAAAGTTTAATCCTTTTTCCAGACACTTTTGTTTAAAAAAAAAATAGACTCAATCCTTATTTCCTTTCTTTTCTCTTTTTCTTTTCTAACATCCAGGTAACATTTCAAATCTTTGAGCTTCCTTCTTTAGATCTTTAGATAAGACAACTTCAAAATTAGAGTTCTCACCCATTATAAGCTCCCAAAGTGAAACAATCATTTACAAAAAAAAAAGATTGCTACAAAGATCGATATCTGATTAAACAGATTTCCTCTTTTAACAAAAATTGTACAAAAAAAAATAATTTGACAGATTTAATCCTTCCTTTTCTTTCAATATTTAGGAAATGTAAATTTCTGTATGTAATGTACACACATCCTTCATTCTTTCAAATCATTCATAAACTAACATTAAATAATATAATTGCTAGCTTAGTAATTATAACCCAATTATTTAATTAAATCTGTAACTTTTAAATCCCACTTATAATTAAAGAAAAGCAAAATAGAAGCATAGAATAAGATATTAGAATTGATCAAGCATAGGTTAGTTTTAAAGAAAGTTAAAATGTTGAATATTTGAAATATAAAACAATTAAATAGCTTACACATACACTGCCTATATGTATGCATTATAACTTTGCTTTTTAACAGAAAAACTAAATATTAAATAGTTTAAATGTGTGTATTACCTTTCTATCAACACACAAACAAATAAAGCATATAATTGTTGACCCACTCTCTGTCTAAAGTGTTTAAGATTTTGATCTGGTAGGGTTTGAACTTGGATGCCCTACAGCTTCTTTTATGGTTATATAAAATTGTGATGATGATTTTTGGTTTACCTTTTCTACATGCACATTACTATAAATTTATCTAGTGACTAAATTGTAATGGCACAATATATATATATATATATATATAATCACAATTTATAAATCCAATAAATAATATATATATATATATATAAACAAAAAAAGACTTATAAATCCAATAAATAAAATTATATTTCAACCAGAGGACTGGTTTTCATCAGAAAGAAAAAAAAATACACAGTAAAATGGCCAATATATATATATATATATATATACTGCAACAAAGATAGCTGGTAGAAAAAAGCAGCAATTGACTAATAAAATTTCTACTGAGACTAGAGAATTTATGAAAAAAAGAAGGAATATGAAGATATGCAAGAATGATGCATTGGAAAGAATTGAATATCTCGAATTTTGTAAAATGGTGCGGAAAAGAGTTGAAAATGATATAAGAAAGTATAACTGTGAACTAGCAAGAAAAGCTGTAGAAGAAAATAAAAGTCTTAAGAATGTAAAACAACATTTTGGTATTGGTAGGAAATTTATATCTGCAATAAGGAAAAAAGATGGAATTATTACTAAAAAGAGGGATGACATTATGAAATTGGTAGAAGATTTTTATCAAGAATTATATAGTAATAAAGAACAAGTACCTCCTATATCTATTACATCTTCCGAATTGCCCAGAATTTTAAATGAAGAAGTGAGAAATGCAATTAAATGTATGAAAAAAGGAAAGGCTCCAGGTAATGATGGAATTATAATTGATATATTAAAAGAAGCAGGTGAAGAAACAGAAAAAATATTAGCAAAGTTATATACCAAATGTCTAAATGATAAAGATGTACCGGATGATTGGAAGAAGCAGTAATAATATTAATATTTAAAAAAGGTGATAAAGAAGATATTAGAAATTACAGACCTATCAGCCTTTTATCAGTTTTATATAAAATTTTTACCAAGATAATTACAACTCGTCTACAGAGAACCTTGGATTTTCACCAACCAAGAGAACAAGCTGGATTTAAAAGTGGTTTTAGTACAGTAGATCATATTCAAGTATTGAGAGAAGTTATAGAAAGGACAAATGAATATGAGTTGTCATTATGTTTTGGATTTGTAGATTATGAAAAGGCATTTGATTCTATAAACATTTCTTCAGTGATTAAAGCATTGGATCATCAAGGTATAGATCCAGGATATTGTCATATTTTAAAGAATATTTATAAAAATGCAACAGCAACAATTAGATTACATAATGATACTGGGAAAGTCAACATTGAGAAAGGTGTAAGACAAGGTGACTCCATATCTCCAAAACTTTTTACAGCAGTGCTGCAAGAAGTATTTTGTGGATTAAAATGGGAAACTAAAGGAGTGAAAGTAAATGGAGATTATTTAAGTCATTTAGATTTCGCAGATGATGTAGTTGTTTTTGCAAATAATGCTTCCGAGCTGCAGGAAATGTTGCAGGAGTTATCAGATGAAAGTAGGAAAGTAGGACTAAAGATAAATGTTAAAAAGACTAAAGTAATGTTTAATCGATTTGCTCAAAATATGAAAATAAAGATTGATTATGATGAATTAGAAGAAGTTAAGAGTTACAAATACCTTGGTCAGATTATTAATACAGATGGAAACATAATAGAGGAAATTAATCATAGAATTAAACTTGGTTGGAGTGCTTTTGGTAGAAATAACTTGATATTAAAAGGAAATATGCCTATGTGTTTGAAAAGAAAGGTTTTTAACAAATGTGTTTTACCAGTTCTTACTTATGGATCTGAGACTTGGACACTTAATAGAAGATCAATACAGAGACTTCAGACCACTCAAAGAAGTATGAAGAGATGTATGTTGGGAGTAACAAGAAGAGATTGAAAACGCAATGTATGGGTAAGAGAACAAACAGGTGTTACTGACCTCATTGAAAAAATTAAAAGATTGAAGTGGAGTTGGGCTGGACATATTGCTAGAAGAGATGATAATAGATGGACAATTGAAATTTTAAACTGATTCCAAGAGATTGTAAAAGACCCAGAAGGAGACCACATGTAAGATGGATGGATGAAATAAAAAAATGTGTAGGGGTGATGTGGAGAAGAGAAGCTAAAGATCGGAGAAGATGGATTAAACTTGGAGAGACCTTCATCCTGCAGTGGATTGATAATGGTTGATAATGATGATATATATATATATATATGATATATATATATATGTTTTTATATATATATATATATATATATATATATATATATATATATATATTCACAAACTCTTCAACTATGTTTTTATTAATATTTAAGTTTTATATTCATTTGTAAGCTCTCATAGAATACTATTTTTTTAATGTGAAATTATTTTTATTAAAATTACTTTATCATAATTTAAATTTAGAATTAACTTCATGTTTCCTTCCTGATTATTAATTTGATCAAAGTGTCTATAAATTTTAATTTCATGTTCATTACTATGAATCTTAATTTTCTTGTTTTAGAAAAGTCTATGATTATCACTTTAGTCTCATTAGCATTTACTTTGAAATATACTATTTTGATTGATCAGATAGTTGTTGTACCATTTTCCAAACCGTTGAAGTCTTGTTTGCAAAATCAATTACATGATATATAAGCTTCAGACAACTTATTTCTTTTTAACTCTCAATCATTCTTATTTTAACCGACAAAACACTCTCATACATTATTGTGCAATATATCTTTGTAATATTATTCTATTACTTTTGAGTTTGATATTATATATATATATATTGAGTTTGATAATTATGCTTTTAATTTGACAAAATGCAGTATCTATATCAATATGTTTCAAAAATTTAACTATAAGAGAAAATGTATAAACAAATGTCTTTGTTTTTTTTTTTAATTTGTTTACTGAGATTCTAATATTCTTAAAATCAAACTTGTTTTGGATTGACTTAAGCCTAAAATTCTCTATAGATAAATTGTAAAATTTAATAAATATAATTTATACAAAAGTATTTAGATTTATATAATTTTAAATTATTATTTATTTAAGAATATTTTATAATTTGTTTTTGCATATTATATATAAGGTAAAAAGGATATTTATATATATAGTAAAAAAGTAGTGTATAATTTTCTCCAATCAAGGATTTCTCCAGCATATTCCAGAGAAAAATGGTGGGGAAAAAATAGAATAAATGAAATTAATTTACTGCCGTTGATGGAGGCTTCTGTGAATTTCAGTTTTTTCTCTCTCTAAGAGTAGTTAAATATTAATATTAACGAAATAATTAATTAGATAGTTAATATATATATATATACACATGAGAGAATGATGAATAAATATGTGTCTAATAATAAATTAATGTGTGTCTACTCATCTTTTTTTAAATGCATACTCATTTAAATTTTTATAAACTAAACATTTTAAATAATTTATAAATTTAATACAAATTATATTTTAGATTCAAGGAAAGTTATAATTTAATGGTGTTGGGTGTGGTGATCTTCATTTGCATTCGCTCTTGTTTAATTTTCCATTTTTAGACTCATGTATTGAGTCATCTTTTGTTTTTAATGCAAACTGAAAATATTTCTAAATACGTGATTAAATATAAACAATAAATAAAAATTTTTAAAAAATTGTGATAATAAAATTATGTAAAATTTTAAACATATAAATAGCAATCAAACCAATTTATTCTGTATACTGTAATTATTATTATTGGTGCGTAAAAATATTCCAGTATATAATTACGTGTGTGCATGTATGTGTTATTGTAAATTTTGCTTTTCAAATGAACAAATTTTGATTTTTAAGAATATGAGTTATATATCAATTAAAATTTAATATATACATAATAATGCAAATCTTGTAAAAAAAAAAAAAATCAGAAATAAATAGTGTATATATAAATATTAAAAAATTGCTGGGGAAAAAATCAGTCATATGATGGTGATTATGATAATAATAATAAAACTATCATCATCATTATTATTATGATGGTTGCAAAAAGAATTTTGCAATTAACTGAAAAAAAAAAATACTCTTTGACTTTTTTTGAGGCCGTAAAGAAACCGAGTAGGCCAAATTTCTAATGTTTGCTCCAGATGTTTTTGCCATTACATTCATATAGTATACAAATATGGATGATATGCTTATTATCAGGCATTAAACAGCGTAGTGGGTTTATTAACTTTTTATCTCTAAGTTTCAGATCAAAAAACATGTTAATCTTTCTTCTCATTTGCCTGATAACTCTTAACTAAAATATCGACTTTTGTTGAAAGCTGAATGAATGTGTGTGTGTGAATGAACGCTTTTTTTTAAATAAAGGCAGAATTCACTACACTTTCAATATCTTTTTATTTTTTGAAAACTAAATCTTGAGATTGTATCTCAGTATTTATAATATTACATATTCAGCCTGTATTCTGCCCATCTCCCTTCTGTCTATATAAATGGACAAGATCCTATATATGAGGAGTCAGAGTGACTTAAAGTCAACATGGGCATGACAATAATATTGGCATCAACAAAGGCTTTGGGCATTCCTTGATCAGGTTTTCAATGGTATGAATGGATGAGAAGTTATAGATTGGAGTAGATTGAATCCTGTCATTAAACTTTGAAGATTTGCTATCTTAATATAAACTGAGCATTGATTACAAATGTGTGTGGCAGATGATAATATGGACCAACTGAGGAGTGCTGATTTAGCTCAAAATATTATATTGGAGATCATTTATCTTTTTCATATGTGTTTTGTCATTTTATTCATTGTATAAGATAGAGTTGATATCTAAAGGGATCTTGAAAGTCTGTATTCAAATCCCCTATAATTATATATCAGTATTAGTAACTTAACTTTCTAAGATGAAGATTCAGTTTGATTCTTGATACTGATGTACTGCAAGTTCTATGTGAAATAAGTAGAAATCTCTCCAGATCACTGACACATTTTATTTTATTTTTTATTCCTAGTTAATAAGAACTGGTTTACTATTTTCATTATTCTTTTATCGCTTTCCATTTTTACTATAAAAGCCTAATAAAAACACTGCATTTTTTGCTCAACTCATGTTTTTCTATTATGAGTACAACTAGTAGTATTCCTTTAATATTCTACATGTCGTAAATTAATATATATTCTGCCTTCCATTTCAATATAAACCATATATGCAATATAAATTCTTATCAATTTTCAGCTCATCTTCTTATAATAATAATTAAATGGTTAATAACTTAATCTCATGTTACCTTTAAGCATAAAAAATGGCAAATTAAATACAATTCAGATATATTAACTTTACTATTGTGCTAAACCACATAAGTCAATTGATAAATTAGTTAATTGCTTGGAGGGGTGTGAAGTTCAAACACCAGTTGTAACAGACGGAGTTTTGATTCATGAGACAAAAGTTCAAACACCTGTTGTAACAGATTGAGTTTTGATACATGAAATTTTGTCTTTCTGTCACTTTAACACTGTGCTAACCTTTGTCATACTATTACATATATTTTTACACTTTTTATATATATACACACACATTATTTTTATATAATTCAAAGCTGTTTTACTATTAATGTTTATTTCCCATAAGTCTATGTCTTTTTTCCTAACTAGCTTTCTATCTCTCATTATTATGGAAATATTCTGGTAACAGTTGCACTTCCATCTTAAGTACTAGCTTATTATCTTACCCTAAAATACAATTATCATGTCTAGAATATAGTTAATAACAAATAAGTTAAGAATAAGAGAGGGTCATGTGATACTTTTGTTAAGAGAATTAAAACATTTAATATAACTATTATTATTATTTTATTTACTTTTAATTATATTCCATTTATCTGTAGAAAATTATAAATATTTTTTTAATGTGTGCATAAAC
Source organism: Epiperipatus broadwayi (assembly GCA_028023455.1). NCBI lineage: Eukaryota > Metazoa > Onychophora > Udeonychophora > Euonychophora > Peripatidae > Epiperipatus > Epiperipatus broadwayi. The sequence goes on along the minus strand of JAQFVV010000082.1, from coordinate 1,555,055 downwards.
AAATTGAAATGCTATTAGTTTAATGGATTTAAATATTTATAAAATTATTCTGCTTCAAAAAAGTTTTAAAATAATTGTTAATATTAAAATGAGCTCATTTACTGCTGATTGAAAAAGAGTCAATAAATCAAAATTAAAACTTTTTCATTAAATATTGTTTATTGTTTAAACACATTTTAATTTTGAAATTCATTGAATTATAAACTTAAAAAACAATTTAATGATATTTATGTGTACTGGTATTTGAAAATAAACTTATGAAGTTAAATTTTTTTTATATATAAATTAATAATAAAATATGAATGATTATTTATGTAGCAAGAAATTAGCAATGCAAATCAGCTATTATTGTTTACAAGGGCATAAATTTAAACTGCAATAGCCGTATGTGTTTTAAGAATATCTATAGTAACATATACTTTTCTAAATTTCAATTCTGTTTGTTTATTTAAAAGGTATATGGTCAATGCGATATTTTAGTTACAAAATAAACAACAGAATAATTCCATTCAAGAGAGCAAAGAGATTTAGTTTGCCTCAATAGGAATCCATCTAAAATATTTATCTATTAACACTGCCAATCTTACTGCAGTCAACGATTTACATGATTAAATGTAAGGAAAAGGCTGTTTCATTTATGTGATATTAGAATTATAAATCATTCTTCAAAGTGATAACTTGAATATACTACTTTAAGTGAAAAATACTTGTTAAAAAGTTATTCTGATATAAGAGTTCTATTTAAATCAAAGATACATTTTAAAGGTTATTTTAAAATGGATAGCATTATAATTCATAATTTAGTCTAAGCAATGTAGATTCAGCACTTTTAGAAAGTAGAAACTTCCTTTGAAAATAGTATCAATTAATATCTGTTTTATGTTTTATGTAAAGGTAAATATTCAATAATCATTTTTTATAATTCCTTATGATTTTTAAGTTCTTTATAATAAAAAAAAAAAATTCGTATGATCAGCTATTCAAAAACTCAAGTGATATTTTAGTATAAACTGATAGCATGATGCCATTATGCCCTGGAACCTGATTTCTGTGCAGGGCACTAGCTCTGGTTAGATGGTTAAGCTGAGATTGTTTATTCAAATTTTTATAGCAGGGAATTAACCAAAAACCACATTCTAATATATACAAACTATGTTCATTTTGACAAATACTAAACTGATTAATTTTATTCTAGCTATCATTCACTAATTTCATTCTTAATATTGTATGATTTCTGGCATTTGCACTTATTGGTTTTTACTTCTTACTAATCTCAATCTTCCAAACTTTTTAATTTAAACAAGACAGAGATTTTTACAGCATTCCCTTTTTTTTTAAAAAAAAAAAAAGGTTTTTTTTTGCTTCTAATTTTAAAAAATGACATATACATTTATTAAATAAACTCATAACTTAAAATTCAATAATTTAAGTGCTATTTTTTTTTCTAAATTTATTTATATACGATTTTTCTACGAAACATCCTAAAATTTCATCAGATTTTTTAAAAAATATATTATTTAAAAAAAAAAAAATAGGAACATCTGTTTTATATTAAAGTAAGACTTTATAACACCTTGAGCTACATTATTTTTTTCTCTAATATCAAACTTTTGGAAAACAAAAAAAAAATCATTTATGTATATATAGAGATTTTTCAATTAAATAATGAGTCCTGAATATTAAAATAAATATAACAATTTTATTAAAGATTAAATGGTTAGAGGTGATATGGATTCAATAGTTACAAGAATATGGTTGATATGCTTATATTATCCATATATGTTTACTAATAGTGGATCTATTTACTAATCAATATTGGATAGTGAACTAAGTTGTCTATGAGTTGCTATTTGAAAAACAAAAAAAATTGCTTATTACTTAAATAAAATATCCCAAAATTCAAGACACCAAAATTAAAATTCTAGATTACATATATTAGTACAAAGCTAATATAAAATATATTTTTTATATAATACTTAGTTATGATCATAACACAAAACATCTGGTTTGAAGTTTTTTCTTAAAAAACCAAAAACGAACATTTTTTTAGCTTATTTTGTTAAAATGATAATGCTTTATGATATTACTATTTACCAAATCAATATTGATGTTTTTCATATTTAAAGTTTCTCACAATTTGTTTTACAATTAAATTTTCAAAAACATTGAAAATTAAATGTTTTTTTTTGTTTTACTATCTTTATTCATGTTCTCCTCTTCATTCTACTTGAACTGTAATGAAAAATTGGTCTTCTGTGTATGCAGATTTGGCCATTTTGATGTAATTCTCATAAACTGTCTATTTTCAGTTATTTAAATGTCTTTATAAAAAAACCAATTACAGACATCACAACTAATTTAGAAATTATATGTTGAAGTCTTGATGAAATTTATTCAATCCACATAAATTTATGTATTTGTATGTAGTTGCAAAATCTAGAACTTATACATTCTATGTGTGTAGGGTCAGTAGTACTAAGAGTGTTCCTTAGCATTACAGATAAATGACTTTAATGATAATTTAAATGTAAAAATTGAGACAATTGTGATTATGCCAAATAATCATCATAGCTATAAAGACAGTCAATTAAATTAGAAATTGATAATTAGAAGATAGTTTATAATTACTATTTGAAAAAAATATATATAAGAGAAATAATTAAATATATTAATTTTAAATTTAGAACTATTTTAAATATGACTTAAGTTATTATTTAGTCCAAAATATTGGAATTTATTCATAAGTATATTGAATATTCTTTCAGAAGTTATACTTTTGAAGAGTTTAATTATTGCTAAATAATTAATAGTTAATTAAAACAAAGTATATGTTTATTAATTAAGGGAAGAAAATATGTAATTGCTATAAAAGGTAAAACCTACTTTTAACCACTGTTAATGATTATTTGAGAGTACTTACTGTTATAGTAGTAATTTATTTTGCTTATATAGTATAGCTAAAGTAAAGTGTAACTTATAATTATGCCAGCATTAGTCAAAAATATTTACCCATTTGAAAATATAATAGTATGGAAAAATATTTGTATTGTTTATTTGGAAAGGATAAGAAAACTTAATTATTGAAAATAATTTATTAGCAAGCTAATTTTTTGTCAATTTTATTTTTAAAATTTTGTAACTTTAAATTTGTTCTAGTGAAATTTGCAAACAGTTGTTCACTGGAAAAGTCTTGTCATATGATGTAAATAAAACCTTAATAGTGTTTTTGTAAATTATGAAAATTTGTCTTTATAATAAATTGTTAATTTTTGTGAAATTTAAAGTTTGGTTATTTGCCATTATTTATGTTTTTTTATTTCTATTTGTCATCATCACAGATCTTAATTTGAGTTGGTTTTTTGAATCTAATGTCCCAACTCCTCACTGAAGAGACCCATAGGTCAAAACCGGTCTGGGGATGGGGACAATCCAAGATAATAATGATTTGAATGTCTTCTCTTGTAGTAGCATTTATCGTAAAATAAAATAAAAAGCTTGTTTAGAGCTTATTAGCATGCTCTTAATTTTAATATTTACATTATATTTCAATTCCACACTATATTAATGAAAATGATTTACAAAGATAATGGTTTTATTCAAAGTTTATATGATAATTGGTTCATAAGATATAATTGCTTCATAAAAAAAAAACTGTTGAAGAAATCAAAATTTATCAGATCATGCACAAGATTGTCATGTTTAATGATCACAAGTGCTTATGTCATAGCAAATTTAAAAAAATTGCTTTTATTTATTTAAAATTAGTAACAATCAACAATATTATGATTTGACTTATTTTGCATTCAAATACAATGTTTCTTATTTTAAGATGCTAAAGCAGAGCTATATATGGATATATCCATATCCCAATTACTCTATTCAAGAAAATAAAAATTTTTATTTAAACATTTGCATTATAAGATTAGTGGTATTATATATATATCGTATTAAAAGTTTGTTATCATTATTAATAGTCATCATGAGAGATGATTTCTTAGTATTTTAATAATCCAAATTATATTGTATTTTTTTTCTTAAATTATAATAGAGATAATTCTTCAATTAATTCAAAACCCTATAAGATGTAAAGTAATTAATTTTACAATTCAGTTATCATATTGCAGAGCAAAGTTATTCTAGTTTGTTTAATAATATTTTATATTTTTTAAATATGTCTGGATTATTGGATTTCCATACAAGTGCTCTTTGATATCCAATTCCTATGCTTTGTTCTTTCTGTAATATGATATACCTGATGTAAAGATTAAAATCCAACAAAGATTGATATTTTAGATCTAGGGTCTGAATTTTCTGGCTCCTCACTGAGATGAGCCATAAGCTTGAAACCAATTGGTCTGGGGATAAGAATATACCAGATAGATATTTTAAATATTTTCTCTTACCATACTTCTCAATTAAGAGCTTATTTGGTACACTATCTATATTACATATTATTATTATTCTTACATATTTAGTTGGAATATTATTTTAGCTTTATTTAAATAGGATTATTATAGTTAGTCATAAGGGTTGTAATTTAATGGTATTTCTATGCAGTCAAGTATGTGTCTTTAATACTTATTTGACTTTAAAGCAGGCTGTACACCTTATTATGGGAACACAGTTTCATGATTAAATTTATTATCATTCTTATACTATTATTCTGAGCTAGGCAATTATTCATTAATAAGTATTTATTTGTTAAAGCAGTTTTGATATCAATGGTTATTATGATTATTATTTGATTATTAATTTATCCTTGGTAATCTCATGCTACTTTGATTCCTGGTTCTCTTCCAGCAGGTTACAGTATATAAAATAAATTTCTACATTAAAAGTTCATTCATAACTTTAAACAATTTATATTACAATTTATAAATGATTTATGTACAAATAGAGATGTTGATATAGTGTTCAGTTTTGGTTTAGATTTTAAGCTGACAATATGAAGTGTTCTTTGTTTTTGTTTTTCCAGAATACCAAGAAACATTTCTTAGGAATTTTTAATGGATTCTAAAGGCGTTTGTTTGTTTTTTTAAGTTTTAGGTATAACATTTATCTTAACAATCTTTTTAGACATTATTCTTTTTTAAAAAAAGTTGATGTTGAGGATGAAGCATTTCATGGTATGTTCTGTATGTAGTTGGTCCTTTAACATACAAAAAACCTGCTACATTGTCTCAATTTTTAGAATTATTTTTAAAAAAAAAAACAGTGTTAATAATAATAGAATTCTCATGTGCTGGTTTAGGAATTAAACTAATCTTTTGTAGTGAGCTTTATAAGTCTTTTAGAATATTAATTATACGTTATTATTATTAATAATTTTTAAATAATTAAACGTAAAATTGTCTTACACAATTTTTCAAGTAATCCTTACCATATATATAATATTTATTAAATGTAAAAATAAATAGCAGTATTATACTTACATATATTTGTTCATAAGCACATACATTAGATAACACATATCAATTTATTAATGTTATGAATTGTTTGCTTTCTAAAATGTAAACTATTGTATTTAAATATCTTTAACCTTTCTTTGCTTTTCACAGCTTGTCTTTGAGAAGGAAATAACTTATGCAATATTAAACTCTCTTTTCTCTAGTGAAGTTATGGTTAGATATAATCAACTCAAATGAATATATCATTTCAATAAACTAGTAAAATAAATGGCACATCATTTGAAGTTCATATATTAATACAAAAAAGATAATAGTCTCTAAACTGACATTAAGAGTATTCCATTTCATAGCAAAAAACAATTTCAGGGATCTCTTGAATGAATACTACATTTAATACAAACATATAGAGATATATAACTTTTAATAAAAATTATTAAGCAAAACCTTTTTTTTTTACAAACTTGGAAAAGATGATTTGAAATTCAATTGGATATTTTAAAATTTATTACCAAGAACAGGTATATACAATGGATATAAATTACAAAAGATATATTTTATAAATACAAAACAAAGACATACCAAAGTAAAAAAAAGAAGAAATGGTTATTTACTTACAATGGAGATGGAAGAGAGACCAGATTTTATATAATATCAACTGGAGGTCAAGCACCCTATCTCTGTTTTTAATTTTTGAAATTTTATTGTAAAGCAGTGATTTTAATTTTCTAGATATAGGGTTGAAACAAACATATCTTAAGAATGAAAGGGGAAACACAAGAAAAACAGTACCCTAATTGAAGGAGAAAACCCCCATTTCATGCTATCAATGAAAATAGGAATAAAGAAAGTAGATGATTTAGTAATTGATTGAATGATTTTTCTATAGATAAGAAAAACAGGATATTTGAATAGAAAATGATCTATTGTTTCTTCAGACTTATGTCAAAGGGAACAAATGGGGTCAATGTTAGCATGCACCAACCTCTGTGATAAGAAATGATTATTAGTGAGAGCTTCTAAATTGATTTTTATCAGGACATTTAGGTATTTTGGTTCCAGATACTACAATTTGAATGTTTTGATTGCCTATATATTAGTGATAGTAAAGAAACTATGAATCATGTTATAAACCTCCTAAAAGAGTGTTTTCAAGAGAATGTGTGATTATTAAGAGCAATATAAAAAACAATGGATTTGATTAAATATTGGAAAAAATTAACTTTACTGGGTGGAGGTATATCAGTAGAGATGACTAGAATAAATTTCATAGAATTCAGGTAAGCAGAAATAAATTTAAAAATAGTATTAAATCACCTCTGAAAATAAATGGTAGTAATTGAGTGAAGGGAAAAACTATTGTGTTTAGCATGTTACTTGCAAAATTCTAATACTGATTGCAATGGTCTTTTTATTCCAAATCAGTTTGGAGCAAAGTGAATAATCTTTTTGAAAGCATTAATATAGCTAATAATCAGCATATAGTAAATCATTTTTGGAAAATCAGGATATTGATCAAGGAGATTATTGCATTAAGGGAAAGATACACTTTAGACAGTAAGTTAGTTACATTATCAACAAATGTGAGGATAGAATTTTAAATAGATGTGCTCATAGCATTGATAGATTTATAAATAGGAAATCTAAAAAAATTATGAGCAGGAGCAGTGAAGGGAAAGCCAACACCATTACCAGAGAGTATAGTCCATGTGACTTAAGGTTAACTGAAATTTATAGGGTGCTGTATAATTTTTCAGTATATAAATAAGTGAGACAACAATTCGTGAACAATATATACTTGACTGCTTTATGACTCAGTGAAATATATATTCTAGGCAGTTTTCTCTCTATTTCCAGAAGAAGCAGATTTATATAAATAATACAAAACAACACAATCAAAAGAGAACCCTATAAATTAGAATTATAGAATTTAAGTCTTGGTGTTACTTCACCATTAAAAAAAAATAAAAATTTCTCAATGTAGAGAAATGGGAACAGGCATATTATGCAATTGTAAATAGTTCAATGAGTGTGTCAATAGAATCAAAATCTGATGATGTATTTTGTTGTACTCTAATGTCTCTAATTTGGTTACTAACAATTTTAAACAGGAAAGCATTAGAGGTGGGTGCAATTTTAGTAAACAGATAGTCTGAAATGGAAGATAGAATAATAAGCTATATCTTACTCTTAGTGATGGATTAAATGACTTTGATAAGTAAAAATGACATAGATATAGGATAAATGTTATTAAGAGAAGGTAAAAGAATATAAGGATATGGAATACAGCTTATCTATATGATATATTTGCCTAGAAAGAAAGTCAAGCAAAAACATAATAATTGGTACTGGGAAAAAACATACATGCACAAGAAAGTATTTAGATATCACACGATGACAAGGTTGATTCTATCAGATAAAAATTTCATCTTAAGCATAATGTTAGACCATGCAATATTATGACTTTGATGAATTTGACCAAAAGCAAATACAGGCATTTAGAACAGCTGAATATTTGCAACTTGGATTTAAAGTGATAAAAATAGAAGGTAACATGTTCAGTCCTGTGCAGAAGTATTTATCTATAATAATTAAAGAAGGAATCAACTTATTACTTTTATGACAAAAAACCCAATGGATATACTTTTTCAACCAGTTATAAGTTTGAACAAAGAATATTTTGATTCTTTTAATAGAAAGGTACTCAGTCAAAATACACTGAGTATGCTTATATTACTGCTTAAGACATGTAATTGAAGAAACTAAAGCAGAGACACAAAGAAGTGGCTTTCAATTTCAAATTATTAAGATTAAGTTCCTTAACTAAAGGTGATTTATTTTCACTAATGTAATACCCAGTGACTGACTGTCTGGATAATATTGATGAGAGAACCAAGCTACAGTAGCTCAAAAAGAAAGAATATCAATCTTCCTAAAATAAATAGTAAATTTCAAAGATTACTGTCTCTCGAATGTACTCTTAAGCAATACTCTTAGTATATCATTGTAATTAAGATTAGGATTTGTATAAAGATCAAATATTAACTTGCATGGAGAGTGTCAAGTTATCAAAAAGATAACTGGTTCCAAAAACAAATTAACTATATAGCACAAGTCAGATAAATAAAATAAAATGTCAATGAAAGTTAAGTGTTTTATAGTATAGAATTACTGGAGGAAAAGCCTTTATCCCTCATCAGTTTACAATTAATAAGGTGAAGACATTTAACTACAAAACCAATGTCAGGTGAGTAGGAAAAGATATGGATGAAAGAATAAGAATCATATAAGTTAATATATGAATGGATCTGTAAAGAAGCATAATGTTTGCTATAAATAGTAATCACAATCATGTTTTAAACAAGATAAAATAATTCAAGAAATCATGTGCTGATTTGTGATGAATTAAAGCATTTCCTTTCGCAGTATTGAAGATGGGAAACTTTAAACCCAAACCTCTCAAGATATTTTACAAGATTGATATTAGAACACATATAAAGTTTAGTTTCAAAGAAAAAAATAATATTAAGAGAAAATTGAGAGATCTAACTGCTGATAAGAAACACTTATTTTGTAGAGTTCACATTCTTCACATAGTGAAGGAATAAGCAGCTTATAATTCAGAGAGACTAAGAGAATGATTAATTAAAAAGGTATCACAATTTGAGTAGCAAATGTACAGGCATCCCAGGAGCACATAGAGGTAAAGCAATGAATAAACAAGGGAACAATTTAAGCAGCTAATCTGAAGGCATCCCAGAAGCTTACAGAGGTAAATGAATACCTAAGAACTAGTAAAGTATCACACAAATTAAAAATAAACTTAGCATAACATATACAATCTGAGGAAAGATATACTTAAACAAAACATGATAGTATAATTGAATATACTATTTATCAAAACACCAAATATACTATAAAGATAAAAAATATGATTATATTGCACCTTGGTAATTTGCAGTTCATGGCCAACTTGACAATATCATCCACAGTCAGAGCAGAAGAACCTCTAGTAATCTTTTGTATCTGGGCTTCATGCTTATTAGTGTTCACTCCATCAGATAATAACTTCTGTTCTGACAATAAAGTTGCAACTGTAGCTAATGTCTGAATAGTTTAATGTTGATCTCTAGACACATTTGGTTTTAGGGGAAGTCTCAATCAATGTTTTTGATTTTTTTAAAAGCACCTGTAGTAGAAGATATCTGGAACTTGGTTTTCACATATTTTAAGATCATATTTAAATTCAGGAGTGATATTAGTATCATAACTTTTGATTATCCTTTATTGTCTTTTTCTTCCTTCTTGATTTCCTCTTCTTAGACATTTGAACTGGCATAAATTCATCAGAGGATAAGATATCACTCCCTAAGAAAGAAGTATGAACTATTTTGTACTCAGTTTCAGCATTGATGGACATGGATTCCCATATGAGAAGACCAGTAATTTTTTTGGTGGTGATATGACAAAAGGGTAAGAATGTCCATGAATAGAGTTAGATAATTGTTGAGTAATAGACTGTAACAAATCATTAAAACACTGATGATTTTTGAATATTTTCATTTACACTGTTGACAAAGTCTTGAAGAGCAATCCTTAACAATATTAACTCTTGCTTTGCAAAAGAAACATTGAGGTAATACTCCTTTAAATATTATTATTAATGGAGAAGAAACAGTGGCATAAAAAGTTGGAATGTTGTTGGTAAAATTTCTTTCCTTAGTATTATACTTAAATGTTGCTGCATTGGTTAATACTGGAACCCTAGCTTTTTTCTCTAACAATAACTTACAGTTAGATATGGTTCCAAACTTATTAAACAGAAGCTGAAGATATGTATCAATGAAGTCAATGGAATAGCTTTTAATTTGAGGAGTAAGTAATGGAGACATCATTATTAATATAATGCAACAATTTATCATTTAAAAAATAATATTTTTTTAAAAAAAATCTTCTTGAATAGTATTATGGAATTTCACACAGATATATCTGTTATTAGTATGCAGCAAAATTTTCTGAATAATGTTCCCTAATTTTTTTCCAGTAAGCATTGCCTAAAATTTTTCTAATAGAAATTTAAAAAAACCCACTTTCTGCATTCGTAACTGTAATAATGAGCATCTTAGTTATGAAACTTTCTAAAACTTAAGTAAAGCAGAAGTCTCAATTAAATTAAATTTGTTTTTATATTCTTCATATAGTTGTTAAGAAATAGTCATAGAGTTACAACTGGATTTATTTATAGATAAAATTTTATTTAAATTATAGTTTAACAGATTTTGACAAGCATTGGTGGTTGAGAGGTCAGCAATAGTGCTTTACAAACAGTTGTCCCGGGTTAGCGGGTTCACTTCCCAGCTGTTGCTATGACACATGAGAAAAAAAAATCATAGTTTAACAGATTTTAAACACATTATTTTTATTAACTCAGGAATCCCAATATTTACTTAAGGCCTCCAATCGCGAATTTTTAATATATTCATGTAATTATTTTTTCTCTTTTATTTTAAGAGATTAAGCATTTGTCAAGTACATATGATTATTATTAGCAATTTATTTGCAATGGATATGGTCATAATTAAAAGAATTATTTAAATTAATATCACTATCAGTACTAACATACAAGGCTGGAAATTTTTCTACATTATTAATATCACTCACAAAAGACTTCTTCCTACTAACTGAAAACTTGGCATGAATAATAGATTCTATATTTTATTGAGGGAAATCTATAGAATATAATGCAGATACTTCATCATCACTCAAAAAGTACTGAATCTCCCACAATGGCAGATTTGTCAGATCTACTCACAGCCATTATAAAAAAATATATATTTGCTGATATATATATTTGTCTAGTTCACTTTAGAGCCTATTAGAGAGGAAGAAGCTTCTAATCCAATCCTAAACTAATCAGGCTGACAATTTTCGAGCTTCTCTAACAAAAAACCTTAATATAGGATCAGAAACATAAGTAACTTAATCAATGAAGTGATTCTGAAAATATATAATATTAAATTTGTTTAGTTACAGTGAATGAGACTGTGATTACAAATGAGTTTGATTTTGAATTTTCACCACAAATAATATCAATTGTCAGATATTCCATCTCTATAAAAACTGAGAAAAGAAATGTAAATAATCATATAATATTTTCTTAGTTATTTGATAAAATAATTCAGGGCATTGATGTTAATAGTGTTTGAAAAAATTCATTATTCCAATAATTATGTATGTTTTCTTTTAGTAGTTTTGAAAAACAAATTTACAATAATCTTTTAGTTGATTTAAGTATTGGTTAGAGTGATATTATTTAACTCTTGATTAAAACAATTATATATATATATATATATATATATATATATATATATATATATATATATATATATATATATATATATATATATATATATATAATATTGAATATTGATCATTCAGCACCTTTCATATAGTCTAAAATATTTTAGTTAATATTTTTACATATTTGATATTAAGTTATTAAGTTACAAAAGCTTTTAAATTGATTAGAAATTAACTCCACCTTGTGAAGTTTAATGTATAACCATATTGAAGGAGATTTTGTTTAAATCTGCTTTGATTTGAAATTTGCATTGAATAACATCAATAATAATACACACTATGTCTATACACATGAGAAAGCAGACAATAGACATTTTACATTTGCTTGGCTTTCTGACAAAGAGGCTGACACACTGCTATTAATTATATTTGAAAATTTGATTGTTCAGCATTTATATAAATTATAATAACAAAATGGATCAAGAAATTATAACCCAGTAGACTAAGAGGAGTTGAAAGTTCTACAAATGATAATCATAAATCTGTCCATATAAATCAATCCATGCTTTCATGGTTATTTTGATGAATGGGATAGTACTAATTGTGTTCAACCTCATATTAGAGCAACAATTTATCTGTAGCCAATTCAGTCAGTCATGTTAAATTAATCTATGTCACGTCAATGACTATACAATTGATAGACATGACTACATACATACATGGGGAAAAAATAAATAATCTCCAATATACATATTTCTGCTGAACCAGCAATTATCAGTTGGTCCAGATCATTATGAAAGATTTATATTGGAGATCATTTATCTTTTTCACATATATGTGGTTATGTGCATAAGAGAGAGAGTGGATAGCTGTAGGAAGCTTGAAATTATGAGTTCAAATTCCTTCTAATACATTAAGTTTATTACAGACAATACACTGTATTTATATATATATATATATATATATATATATATATATTGAAGCGGTCAGATCTAAGTTCGATCCAAGCTTCGTGACATTACATCTCTTTACTTAGTTTAAACTCCGTTACTAATCATGAATCCTTCCAAATTCTGTAATGAGATTTTATACCCTTTTCCCTATATGTCTGATTTCAGTTAAAACTGCTTTGTTATTTAAATATTTATTAAAAGTAATTGTGTTATATTTATCTCTATTAATAGTACCAATTACCTCATGGTAAAATATTAACAAATAATGATATTTAAGAATATTTAGTTATTTGATTACATGTATATTACTTATAAATGGTTAAATATACATTAGTATAAAATTTTATTACATTGGAGTATTTATTTTACATTTTGCAATTTTGTCCAAACTTTTACGATTAAAAGTCGCATTTCTTTGATAAGTTTTAAATCGTCCTTTTCCAAAGACAATGGGGAATCCTTCATTAATTATTTTAATTTTACAAGTCAAAGTCTAAGGGCAGTTCTAATTTAAAATCATTTGTATAGATTTTGTGAATTCATTTTCTAAGTAGAAAATAAATTCAAAATATCAAAGCAATAAATCGTATTTCAATTAGAGAAATTCCTTTTGGTAACAAGATAAAAGCTTTAGTTGTAAGGCATAGAAATCAGAATGGGCAGAAAAATCAAGAAAAAGAAGATAAATACCCTGGAAAATTACATAGAAGGAGCCATTATTTTCAATTTTAAGAAGAGTTGCCACCAGAAATCATGTCCATTTTAATATTGAACCTTAACCATATTCACAGTATGGTATGCAGTTAACTTCAGGAATCTGATTGCTGGATACCAAAGTTCCCCAATAAATCTTCAAATGTTGCTGCTAAAATAGAACTCTCCAATACAAAATCATAAGCTGCCTAAAATCCATAATGAAACTAATCTGTAAAATGAATTTTATTTAAGTGCGCACCTACATTTCCTTCTAAATTTAACAGGACTCTATGCTCCTGAATCAACAAACAAGTCATAAAGGACTGGTAAATTTTAATTTTGACTAAACCACAATTTTCCAAACTATTCATGAACTATCTTGCTAATTGCGTTAAAAGTAACTATTGCATTAAATCTTGCTTATTCATTTAATTATGCTCAAAATTGTTAGACAGTAATTCTCTATATTATTATATCTCTAGTCCTAAATTAATTTTTTGATAAATTTCTATCTCCTCTTATGGCCGTTTAATTTTACTAACTCTTACTTGTATTTTGTTAATGTCATTTACTTGTGATCTGATATGCCAATAAGGCTTTTAACTCAATAATGTTTTCATTTAAACTTATCTTAAGAAATAGTTACCATATAAAGTTTTATAGCCTACTTCTTATCTATGAAAACAATAATAGTTTCACTAATTATCAGGTTAAAAGATTTATTTAATTATTTGATATAATTTTACCAAGAGCTGATATAAATTTTATTATCTTAACTTATAGCCATTATGCACCTGACTAGGTTCATTTAATTTCTAAAAAAAGATTATTTGCATGTGTTAATTTCATTAAAGGTTTGACAAAATTTTGTAAGGGAGAGAAAACATATCTTCTGAGTTAAGCCTAATCTTTCAGCATTTGTGTTTGGGGAGAGCATGATATAAGGGATACTATTATGTAATTAGGTTTAGGCATTTGCCTGTCATAAGTTTGATTTTAATCTTACTGATAAAGTCATCATGTCAAGAATTTATATTATATAATTTGGGCTCATAAATTTAATATTATGATAATTATATTATTTCTGTTCCTAACATTGCTGGCATGAGCTATTTTCTTAATTTCTTAGGTTTTGTCATTAATATGGTCTTATTTTAATTGATTGAAATACAAAACAAATGTTATTTTCTCATTTGTTTGTCACTTGTTTGGAACACCCAAGGTTTGTGGCTAAGTTTCTACCTGGCTTTCCCCCATGTTCCACAACTATTCAGATGGAAAATGTACTTGTTGAAACAAATAGCCAGTGGTCTTCTTGATGACAAAACCAATCACGTCATCTTCATTCCAATGCTTATATCATGCTAGTATCATTTTCATTGTTGAATTCAAATAACGGCTCACATTTTTTGTTTTGTAATTTGTGACAAATTGATTCCTTTTAAAATCAAATTATTTTACATATCTATGAAATTCTAAATAATCGTACTTTGCTTGGTGTTAAATTAAAATCATACTTTTGGATTTCTCATGCTTTCCATAAACTGATTTACAGAGGAGGGGGAGATAAATCTCACCTTCTTTGTTTTTTTTAATAAATTAGAATCATATTTTCTTTCTAGATAAGTGTTAAATTAATAGTTAATATACATAACTCATTTGTCATATATGCTATACATATTTTAATCACACATGTCTATTTCGTCAGAACATAGATTATATATTGTAACCTTATATTTTAGTATAAAATATAGAAATTGATACAACTGATATAAAAATTTCTCTGTCTTCTTGGTGATTTGATTGCCTTGGTTTGCATTTTGAACATACTATTTACTTGCATTCAAGATAATTTATTGGTTAGAATAAGTAATATTTTGCCTTGATTATTGCCTGTATTATTTTAATGTATTTCAAATTGTTTTTTTTTCATCCACTGATTTGGATCAAATATGTTTAACTTGTAAGAAATTGACAGCTCACATTAAGTTTAGTAAAATGTGATTAAAAATAATAATAATTCTTATTTATTTAAAATAGTTTTAGAAATTATTTTCATTTAATTCAAAAACCATTTGTTTAATTAATTTTTAATTATTATATAAAAATAGAATAAATTCATGTGTGCATTTCAGAGAGCATTTCAGACAGTGTTCCTGTTTTATTTAGGGAGAGAAAAAAAATTGTGTAAGAATAAAATGTACGCAAAATATGTTAAACATATTTTTTAAAAATAATTAATAAGCAAACAGATTTACCAAAAATTTTCCTACAAATTTAAACATAAAATGGTGATATTTAATAATAGTATGAATTGCTAGATTTAAAGGATCTGTTCAAGTCAGCCAGCCAGGTGGATCAAATCGCTAATAATTTTCTCAATATTTACATTTAAAAATATGTTGGAACTCTCAAATTTAAAAGTGGAATTCATTGCAAAAGATCAGTTGTTTTGGAATATTTTATTATTATACAAATTGGTGACACTAAATAAATATTTTAATTGCAGAAGATTTTTGGATATGAAAACTTTATTTTTAAAAAAGAAGAGATTTAAAATCAAATTTAAATGTTAAAGTTTATTGAAACGCTGGTTTAATATTTCTGGTTATCATTTAAATAATAAAGCACTGATTATTTTATCTAAATGTATACGCCAGTAATGTATTTTCTATTTAGTTTGTTTACTAGTTGAATAATGGTAACAGTCTTCAAATAATTAACTAAAACTACTTTCTGATTTTTATCGTCAATTTTGAATTATTAAATTATTTTGCTCTAATTATTATTCCTAAATTTAAATGTGGATAAATAAATTAATATAGCCTGGATATCATAAACTTGGAACAATTTTATATAAAAATGTAGAATTTAATAACTTATGAAGAACATTTTCATTTAAACTCTACATGTCATGCTTTTGGAATTGTCTCATATTCATTGAGCCAAGTAAAACTCATAATAACTAGAACAAATGGATATAATCACTTCTATGGAATTCGGCTATAATTTATAATTATTACGTTGTGTAATGTGTATTTATTGTTCAAGACATTTTTACATTGATTTCACGGATCATATTTAGTATTCTAAAAATGTTGTACACTTTAATTTATGTATTTAAGTAAAAATGAATTGATTTTAATTTTATTGTTATATGAACTTATATGTGAAGTTCATGACTTTATATTTTTACTATGTTTAAATTAAATTCATGGGATTGAATAAAATATTTATTCAAGGGAATAGCGCTTGTGGAAAAAGCTTGAGAATTATTAATAAATTTATGGTGTGTGTCAACCTCTCATGAAGTGTCTTATGAGTCTTTCCAGAGTTCTATTCCTATACTCATGTCACTTATATTACATTGTTACTATGTTTATATTTTAAGCAAGATAATTCAGTATATTAGTTGTCCTTATTATTGAAACACTTTTCATTATGTATGAACCCACATCTGCTGAAATGCTGGTGTTTTTCTGAATTGTCAGAATAACTGAGGAGGATGATTTTTGCACTTTAAATATGAAGTAAATATTAATATTGCTTTACAATGTTAAATGGCATTAATCTGTGCTGGTGGTTAATCTGCAGATTAATTAGTTGCCACTTTCTGTATTTTTACACTCATTCCTGCACTGGTGGTTAATCCGTGGAATTGTGTAATTATATTTGTTGCTTCATGGTGGTGTATAAACCCACAGGGCACTCAGTGTTGTATAATTCCTATGTGTAGATGAATGCATCCACAGGAATATCATTTTACTTCATAAATGTAAGTTTGGGCAAAGTATTTTGGTTATTATGCTAAAATCATCTTCTTCCATTTGTAAGTATAATTTATAAGTTGAGTCATAAAGTGTAGCAGGGCATCTTATCTAAGTTATCCTCATAATGATTAACTGTTTGTTAATTAATATTGTATCTGAACTGAAATTTGAATTTTCACTTTGGTTTAACATTGCATTTTAGCCAATTCCTGCAAATATAATATTATTTATTATATTATTATAGGTCTACAGTATAGGTTTATTGGTTCTGGAACTGACACATTGGGTATTTTATGATTTGATGTTGAATTTCAGTATAGTTTCCTCAAGGCATAAATTAAATCAAATTATAATAAAATGTATGATTAGGCTTTTATAAAACTGTGCCTAGGATATATTTAGTGAAGTGAACAAATGGAATGATTTTATTTATTTATTTATTTGTTTATTTATGTATTTATTTATTATATTAAAACATCATATATCAATTATTTGTTAATCATAAAATTGTAAATAAATGTTGATTTATAATTAAATTTACTGTGCCATTGCTATTTGTCATTCATAAAACCAGAAATCATATATCTTGAATAGAGCATACATTGGAGTACATACTGTTGTCAGCATGATATAAGAGTTTTAGTAATATTCTGAGAAAACATTTGAATGCTTTTGTCCTTGGTAATTTATGATGTGTAAGGTACAATAAAATCCCATTTGCCTTTTCCATCATTTTAGCTTTGTGTTGTTGATTCTAGTACATGATACAAAATTGATTGATTTTATAAACTTATAAACAGATTTACCATGTAATGATATGATTGAATTTATTTGCTTAGTGATATAATTGTCACTCATCAATATAACAAGAGTCTAACTGCTATTTATTAAATTATAAATTTAAGTTAATAAGGAAAGAACCCAAGTTTTCTATGCTTATTATTATTGCAAAGCTCATACCCAGACTAGCATTTATACCAAAATCATACATGTCATTTTTAAAATTCATAATCTTTAATAGTTTCACAAATTATACCATCTTGTCCATGGTCAGCCATAAGGTCTCATGTAATGAAAAATTGCAGATTAAAGTTTTGAAGAATAATAAAATTTCATACTTATAATTTGTCTAATGTACTTTCACATACTGCTACAATAAGTCTTTGCGGTATACTCTGGCTGCAACCAGATTACATTATAACAATTTCATGGTATATCATTAATTTTGTTTATTGTGATGTGCTCCAGATTTCTGTTATAGTCTTTGGTGCACAATGTAGATGGCATGATATGCTTTTTGGTTATAGTTATTGGCACTACAAGATTGGTGCATTTCGGTTACAGGTAATTTGGGTACAGTTCTTGACTGCCCAACAATTGGGCATTCAGTTACAAGATTGATGGTTACAATATATATATATATATATATATATACACCTTAGGTACTTACGCATTAATTATTGGCATATATAGAAAACTGCCATCAGCCTTGTATATTGTAATTTCATATTTTAAGACTAGAGATAATTTATGCAAATCACCATTATCATTTATATAATCATTGCTTATATTAAATATTATATATTATACTTGGTGTCTGACCCATCATTATTTATTAATTAGATTAAGTATTAATGTTTACTGTTATTTTGGCAACCCAATATATATATATATATATATGTGTGTGTGTGTGTTGATTTACTCAGAGATATCCATAAATAGTTTTATCCTGCATTATTTTAGAATCAGGTAAGTACATCTCATTAATAATAATATCCATTGAGCTAGTTCGCAGTGCATATTTTCATTGTATGATCATTATGGGTCATACTTTGATCTGGAATCTTGGGATGGGTTCGAATCCAAATGGGTCTCAAATTGAATGTAGATCAGGATGGCTCAAAGTTCTTTTAAGGATCATAGCTCATGTTGGAGGTATGATGTGTATGACCAGTACAATATATATATTAATCTAAGGTGTTTAATACTATGATGCAAATTGTTGTATATTAATGATTATTATATATTAAATTAAGAAGTGCATTTTATGTGAAATAAAGCTTAATCAAACTATAAAAATATTGTGTTATGTATATATAATAGATATTATTTATCATCTCACACTAAGTATTTTCTATTATCAATGGTCCAACTTTATTAATATGCCGAATCATAATTAAATTTTAAATTATGAGAAAACCACTTAATAAACTGACATTAATTACATATTCCATTAAGTAATTAATAAAAACAAAAAAACTGAAAAATTACTATACATTCATAAAATAAACATACAATAATTACTCACAGTAAATCACATTCTTTTTAAAATTAATTGAAATATAATTAAAATTTAATTTATCATTAATTTTCAAAAGTTGCTTATTTTAGAAATTTAGTCAACATTTCATCCATTTATTTGCTTATTTCTCTCTAACATCTACATATTTATACACCTATCAACAGGCACTTCAAACATTTGCAATATTTTAAATTATTTAATTTTTGAATCAATCCTTTTGACAGCTTATTCATTTATCAATTAATTCACTCACATATTCATCAAGCTATTTATATCTTACTACTTATGTACTAGTAATTATATAAAATTAATTTATTCCTTAACTAGTAAAGAATAAATCTAAATTTGTTAAACTGTTACTCTATTCATCTAACATATTAATATTGTATTTATTAAAAACAATATCCTAAAATGTTGTTTTCGAAATACTTATTGTTTTTAAAAATAAATAATTTATATTTAGCGACATTTTTAATCCTCATTTTCAATCGTTGTTAATCTACTTCAAAATAATATTTCAATGCTTAATCTAGTTTTTCTAATTCATAGCTTCTTGTATCCATATCATTTTGGCCACTGGCTTTATTTCATCGACTAATCTAATATGTAGTCGTGATTTTAAATATTTTGCCATCTTTTAGTATCTGTTTTAAATACGTCAACTCTATATATTATATTCCCTTCTAGAAATATATTGTTTTTCAATATATTAATATTTTTAATAGTATTCTTCCAACTTATGTTCTCTTTTCAACTATTTTTGTTTACAGTTTCCAATCTTTTTCTTTTCCACTTTTTAATAGTTCAAGTCTCTATTATAAAACAGCATTATAAATCATTTCTAACATCAAAATTATTAGGCCATAGAATAACTACAAATATTATCACAGTGGAATTAAAACCAATCTAATCATTCAGACATATTATGTATAAATATTTATTATTTGTATTAAGTCTAACATTGATTTTACTCTTTGTATTTGTAATTCAAATTTACAAACATTTGTTCATCTGTGTAAGAAGTAGTTTCTTTCTTCTTTATAACCTAATGCCATAAAAAACAATTTTATCATTGGTTTTTAATAAATGTGTTTTACCAGTTCTTTCTTATGGATCATAGACTTGGACATTTAATAGAATAGTAATACAGAGATTTCAAGCTTCCCAATGAAATAAAGAGAGATTTATGTTTAGAGTAACAAACAGGGATTATATATATATATATATATATATAATCCCTGTTTGTTATATCTGTTTATATATATATATATATATATATAAAGAACAAACAGATATTACTGACATCATTGAGAAAATTAAAAACCTGGCATGGAAATGGATTAGAAATTTTGCTAACAGAGATGATAATAAATAGGCAGTTGTAATTTTAATCTGGATTCCAAGATATAGTAAAGGACCTAAAAAGACCACATGTGAAATGAATGAATGAAGTAAGGAAAAATGTGGGTGTGAGGTGAAATAAAGAAACTAGTGTTCAAAACAACTGGATTAACAATTAAGAGACTTTTATCTTGCAGTAGATTGATAATGATTAAAAATGTTGATGATGATGACTAGATATTTTACTGGATTTATTATCTCATACAACAACTTACTTTTTCTTTTTACACATCAAAACCATACAAACCCATAAGTAACACAAAAAATTTCTTTCATTCATTCTTTTAAAAGTTTATTTCAAGGATATCTTTTCTTTTTATATTCTTTATACATTACTTAATTCAAACATAACCAAATATTTTACACAGAGAAAATATTTGTTAAAGAATTAAGATTTGGATTACAAAATCTTATATTAATTTTAAATACAACCATTATGAGTAATTGAAGCTTCCAAAGAGTAATACACATAAATAAACTCTTCAAAATACAGATGATACCAACAGTATTTTTAGCTCTTATATATACTTAGTTTATTTGCTTAACTTAAAATGATGGAGTAATTTTGTTATATCAGTTGCACATATTTATAGAATAAATGATAAAAATCACCATTTAAATATTCAAAGGAACAAAGATCTTTAGTGTTTGTTAAACAACCTCTAAATATAAAATGAAACTCAGTTTTAATATTTGTAAATAATAAATAATGCAGATTATTATAGGTAACTGAACAGGAAGTAACAGAAACTTTCAATAAGTTATATATGTAAATAAACTATCTGTCGTTTTAACATTTGTTCTTACATATATGCTCAGTTTATTTACATAATTTTAAATGAGGGATTTTCACTCTTTCATTTAAAATTACAGAACAAACTAAGCATATATAAGAACAAATGCTAAAAAGACAGATAGTTTCATCAGTCTTTTGAAGAGGTTATTTACTTATATAGCTTATCTGAAGTTTGAGTTACTTCTTGGTCAGTTACATATAATCTGAATTATTTATTATTTACAGATATTAAAACTGAGTTTTTATTTCAGATTTGATCTTCTAAATATTTAATTGGTGATTCTTATCATATATTCTATAAATATGTACAATCAATAGATCAAATTAATTCTCTCATTTAAAACTATGTAAATAAACTAAGCACATATAAAAGCAAATGCGGAAAAAGAAGGTGGCATCATCTGTCTTTTAAAGAGTTTATTTGCATATATAACTCATCAGAAGCTTCAATTATTTCCTCTTCAATTACATATAATGAGTTATTTACTATATATATATATCATTTGAAATTTAACAATATTCTAAATAATAATTGATCTGCCCTCTAAGTGTCAAGTTCAATAACTTTTTACAGTAAGAATATGGATTATGAATTACATCTTGTTGTATTTTAGATATTTTTAGTATTATTATTTAGAGTTATACAGTACAATAACAGCCAGAGAGCAAACTTAAAATCAACTTATATATTTGAATATAAATTGATTTTTAAAGAATTGATATTAAGCTTATAGAGTGGAGATATTTCATTCATTTCTAAAATTCTATAGTTAATAAACACATTATATATTTAATGATAAATAGCATGTTATTATTGAATAAATGTAATGCCATGTGAAATTTACCGAATCTGTTTTAAATAATAATTGAATTGCTTTTTAACTGCCATGTTCACTAACTTTTTAATAAAAAAAAAGACGAAGGGCTACTTGTTACTATATATAAAAAAAAAGATCTTAAAAAAAAGTAAGAAGTGGTCCACGGTATTTTTTTATTGTAAAATGTTATTGAACATGACATCTAGAGGGCAGTTTAATTATTATTTAAAATAGTCTTGGCAAATTTCATATGACATTATATTTATTCAATATTAAAATACTATTTATCATTATGTATATAACATCAAAATCATACTTTTCTTTATTTTTGCCGTAATATCCTATAAATACAAGAAGACTGCAAGTCAGTCGAAACGTGGGTGTATATATATGTACAAATAAAGAGTTTTGCTAAAAAGTGTTTGAAGCGGTTTGGATAAATTGTATTTATGTATATTAACAGTTTTAGAAATGAGAAAAATAGTTCTACTCTATAAACTTAATATCAGTTCTTTAAAAATTAATTTACAGGTATATTAAAATATTTAGGCTGACTTAAGAAGGCTCTCTGCCTGTTATTGTTCTGGATAACTAAATAAAATGATCTAAATATATTATGAAAAATAGTCCACTTTCTTACTGGAAAAGGTTATCGAACATGGCATCTAGAGGAGAGTTCAATTAATACTTTAAATATAATTGGTAAATTTCGCATGACATTTATTCAATATTAAAATATTATTTATTATACACGCATATATCAATTGTTACTATAAAGCAATATAATATAAACCTTTATTAATTTTTAACATTCATAATTATATTTTTTTTAAAATGACATTAATCTGGTTTTTTTTTTCATTTTATTTTTAATACGCAGTTTATAATAAGTGTTGTATTTATGTAAATCCAAAATCTTTTTATTTAACTGAATTTAAAATATATTTTCTTTTATCAGAGTTTGAAAAACAAAAATCTATTTTTTAAAAATTCACACACATACAGACACAAGCAAAAGAAACGAAAATGATAAATCTACTAGTATTTTAAAATTCACATATAATGGGGTTTGTTGTTCTTTTTTCATTGTAATAGGCAAACAAATGAGTTATATAAGGCTATGTATAAACATGAAGTGTCTCGTGGTACAATGATAGACATATCTGTTAGTTATTCTTAATTTGATTTTGAATTAAGCCTTAATAACTTCGAAAATTTTCCTATTTTCCTAACACTCTACTATATCTAATTAGACATACTTATACCAAGGGTTAAGTGTTTGTGATTTTAATGGCTGTGTGCAATCAAAAAAAGATTTGATAGCAAATCCATCAAATCCTACAGAAGCTATAATATAAGCCATTATGCTATTATTTTTGCTGTATTATAGAAATAAATGCCTCCACAGTCTAGTATGAGAGGGTGATTTACTTTGTGCAACTTCATGTCTGCAAAGTTTCATGGAGAAATGGCATCTCTGGAATAAACTGTTCTATACTATTTGTCATTGCTTTGTTTTGATATTTTCTTAAAATTTATGCAATGAATTTATCCTTCTCTCTTTTTAAATTCTATGCTTTCAGACATTTGTTACTGCAATATTGTAATTTGTTCATTGTGTTTTATAATCTTTGTTCAACAAAAGATCAAATCTATTCCCTTATACTCCTTTAAGCATACTCCCACCTCACACAAATTAGCTGGCATTAATAGTTTTCTCCACAGAAACCAAAATCTTATGCAGAGGCAAAACATTAAAAACTATCTTAAAGACTTAATTAAGATAGGGTATGATCACAATTATTTAACAGAAGCCCTTAAAAAATTCTATTCCACAACAAATACCGGATCTCTGAATCACAACAATACTAAATATATAGATTAATCTTTTTTTTATGTTGGGTGCATCAAAAAAGTTATAAACAATTTATTCAGATTAATTCAATATTATTTTCAAGATCCCTTCTAATCTCAGTCAATTATTAAATAACACTGAAGACAAGTTAACTTTGGACCAGTCTTTCCAAATAATCTACAAAATTAACTGCAATGAACCCACTTGCAACACAACTTACTATGGTCTCTCATTCCAACAGCACAAATAGATTATGGCAACACAAGTATATATATTGTAGATATATATATATAGTATTCAATTATTTAAAAAAAAATTTTTTTTTATTCTTTTATACATACAGAGATTTATATGTATAGATTTATTATTATGAATAAGCAGTTCTTTTTTGTGATTTATTATATAATATTTTTTTTTATTATTAAATAATATGTGTTAAATTTATTTAACTTTCATTTTGTTAAAATAGAGTAAATCAGAAAAGTGTGAAATAAAGCAATTAAGATTGTTAGATAAGGAGATAAAAAAAAATGTACACGTGTGACACAATGAATAGATCTGTACAAACACAAAGATGCTTTTACACTTATTTCTGATGGCTATAGATGGCCAGCTTTGTTGTTATCTGTATCTTAAGATTATTTTTACAAAAGAGGTGCTTTGATGTAGATAACGATAGCGATCAATTTTAAGTCTTTATTGATTGTGGCCGACATCAAACTTGTGAAGCTTTGATTTTTTTTTTAAGATAAAGATTTCCAGATGTTTTTTTTTTCTTTGGTTGAAATTCGCGATATAAATGATTGAAACAATTTTTTTAATCAGTTAGTCATAAATTTTTTAAAAGAGATGATCAGTCAGTCATAAATTTTTTTAGAGAGATGATCAGTTGGTCTTAAATTTCTTTAGAGAGATGATGAGTTAGTCATTAAATTTTTTTTAGAGTGAGAGTCACTCAAATTATTATTATTATTTTGAGACTCAACTCAGTCGGTCCTTCCTTGTTATTATTCTTAAGCAGAAGTGTAAGCTTGGATTTTTTTTTTAAAAGAGAGTGAACGCTTTAATTTTTTTTTCTCACTCCTTGAAAGTTGAAAAAAAGAGCAAATGAAATGTGCGTTTATATAAAGCAATTTCCAGCAATATTAAAGAAGAGGAGAGAAATGGAACAAGATTGAATTTATTATAAGTTAGTAATAATTATAAAAATGATATTAACATATTTGGTTATGCATAATACTATGCCTCTGCATTGCTAAACCATCTTTTTCTGCTTCCTGGTTAATACAGAATGAGTCAAAATCGCTGATCTATCTATGAAGTCATGTATCCAGTAATAACCAACAAAATGATAGATTTTGAAGCCAACCACACAAGCTATATGGAATGCTTTGTTTCTAGTTCCTGGCTTATTAAAAGCTCATTACCTTCGAATGAATGGAGAAGAGGAAATAGAAGAAAAAGAAAATTTATAACATCCATGTAGAACCAAGTTTGAAGCCATAAATCAAATTTTTGTTGATTTACCTCAATCATCTAAAGTGTCAACAGCAATTATTTTTTTAAAGGAGAGAGACAAGCAAATCCACCGGTACCTACTTATTCAAAGTACTTATAATAACTTTTTTTTAAATGGTAGAAGGAAGCCAATCAACAGTGAATAATAATGGAATTGAAGAAACAAGCAAAGTCAATTGATTCAGCATTATCTTAAAAGTATCTGCAATAACTTTCTTTTTTGTTGTTGTTGTTGTTGGTGAGCAAAGAAAAGCAGTCTGAAAATTCAAATTCAGGACATTAATAAGAAGTAAAAAGTAGACGGGTAAATATGAACTTTCTTTAACCGATTTTATTCTTTTACTTATTAAAAGTAAACCTTAATTTACTGGTCAAAGCAATTTTCTTTTTTTGATACAGAAACATTAAAGACTTGTTTATCTATAGTTATTTGCAATATCTCACAACATAGCACAAACATAGTTTAAACCTTTAAACTTAAATTTTTCATTATTTTCATTTTTTTTTTATTATATATTGTAATGTTGAAATGTTTTTTTTTAATTGTTCTTCAGTTGTTAATGATAATGAGCAACCTATAGATATATGCATTTATAATGTTTTTTTTATTTTATTTTATCTTGTTGCATATTAAAAATTAATATATGTATTTTATTTTCTTTCGCTATAAGGTTGCAAAAGAAAAGATATTTTTATATATGTAATTTATGGGTATACATTTTAAACATATATGTTAACATTACCGAATGCGTGAATGTGTAACTGTTTATCCAAACACATCAAAGAATAGGTTATATATGATTAGTTTAAAATGGTAAATTAAAAAGTAGGGCATTACATTTGAATGGAAGTGAAATAACATAGACAAGTTACACCTGAAATTTATTTTATGATATGATAAGTAAGAAAATTCTTAAATAAGCATTTATAGAATATGTATTTTTTTTTAATATTGATTTAAGTCAGCTTATTTTGAGATATCGGGGAAAAAAATGACAAACCTATATATTAAGTTTATTTGCTTATACTTATATAAATTTTTATATTAATAAGCCATTTATTTAATTGTCGATTTGACTTTAAAGAAGGAAAGAAAGAGTAGTAGTGTTAATAAAATATAATTATATATCTTAATTGGTTTCCGAGTTATTATTAAGAATATTGTGTTTTGTTTTTTTTTTGTCTTAATTCTATCATTTTAATTCATCATCATTGCTCGCAGTTATTAAGTATTACCATTCTTATATATTGAGCAATCGCTTGCAAATATTAAGCGTCCGCAAAATAATAGGTAAACTAGAATGTTGATATTTAAGTATTTAAGGATTATGCTTGAGAATAACCAAATTTTGATAATTATAGTTGAACATAGAAAGCTAAAATTGTGTTGTGTCCATGAATTTAGATCATCCTCATCAAAGATGGATATCATGTTATTAGTTAAAAATGTTTCAAATAATACTATATAAAAGTTATGATCGCCATCAATCATCATTAATAAATTATAGTCATTAAATTTAATGTTTAGCGTAATGAATATATTTTAGTAAATAGGGGTTTATAGAAAATTGAATATTATGCAAAGAGATTCATGGTGATCAATCATCACCATTAGTATTATTAAATCCCAGTATGAAATAGGATAATTTTAATAGATGCCTATAAGTTTATAAAGATGAATTTATTGTTGTGAGTTTATTGATAAGCCATGGCTGGTATCATCATCACTATTATAATCATTATTATGATATCACTATTATTATCATTATTATGATATTATTATCATCATCATCATTATTACCTTTATTGTGATAAATAATCTAGTTAAATGGCCATCAATATCAATAATGGTCTTCACATGCTTGTTTGGAAGCCATTAATAGGATTATACATGTCTGTTCATCAATATACGCTAATGAGCTAGCAATGTCTATAAGAATCTTTGATCTATAGTATAAACTTTGGTAATATTGGGATCTTGTAATTTTATCAATATAGATAAAATGTAAGAATGTCATTTTTGTTCAATAGTCATCCAAGTCATGTGTAATAAATATGTACTGAATGAGTTTGAACTCAAGTACACTATAAATAGATACTTATCTAGATTGAAAACAATCTAGTGGCGCTCATGGGAAAACACATGTACTTAGCTAAACTGAATAAAGAGTGATATCATCCCTTTCCAACTTCATAATATTAGTTTTATAAAATATATTTTTTTATAAGTTGTCATGAATAGCACCCGTGTGTGCATATGACCATGAATGGTCTTATATATTTGGAAAGAAGGATAGGAAGGATTCTTTGTTAGAAGAACCTAGTATTGGAGATAAGCATAAGGCACTCCAGGAATCTCACAGTGGGTACTTTTATTCAGTTGCTATATTTAATATTATTTTTATTAGATGACAATGGCCAGTATGTTTTATTGTTCAGATGACTGCCCCAATATATAAATAAATACCAAGAATCTTTAATGCTGATATTTTCAAGTGGCACAGTGATTCTATAATTTCTTTATCTATGCTATAATTTATAAATATTGTTACAAATGGATTGAAATATGCCACACACCTGAGAGAGGTGTATTTCTATGTTAATTTAAATAGTTACAAAAAATACATATTTATATTAATTTATAAATATTGTTACAATATATATATATATGCAACTACATAAATAAATATTATATTAGATACATATATATATATATATATATATATATATATATATATATATATGTACTAAAACAGATCTTAACATAAAGTCAATATTTTTGGAGCTTAAGATTGATTTGGGCCATGATTTCAATCCATTTGACATTAAAGCGGTTTCCACTGAGCACAATAATTAAAGACAAAATACAAAGAGGCATGGTTCATCGCAAACTACACTCACATGATAAATAAAAGAGATTTGTGCATTGCATTATCACACAAGTAGTATGTTTAAATTTACAAACTTGCATAATAATTAATCCAAACATTTATTTTCCCATTTACTCATCTTTGTGTTATCAGTATGACTGGCCTGGTCAAAAGCAATGCTAAAATATAAAATAGTTACAAATGTTTAATCTTTCCTGTATAATGGACTTTTCCCTATTTATTGAATTATAGAATATAACTATTTTTATATGATGAAAATTAAATAAATCTGTATTTGGTAGATAGGTTTAAAATTTAAAAAAACTTTGAGAGTAATGTAAACAAATTAACCATTACAAAATGATGCATTTAGTTGTTCAATCCTAATGTTCATCTTCCACTTCTGTATTTGTACTATAAATATGACTGACCTGGTCAAGATTATTGCTAAACTGTAAAATAGTGACAAATGTTTAATCTTTCCAGGATAGTGAACCTTCTCTATATATTATAGAATACAATTATTTTAATATGATAAAAATTAAATAAATCTATTTATGATAGATATGTTTAAAATAAATAAAAAATTATGAGAGTAATGTAAACAAATTATGTTGAAAACAGTAAATGAAATCTTATTACATTGGAGATCAAAATAGTTTTCTAGAGTCTCTAAAGATTCCTTATTTAAAAAAATATTGTAAATTTAGATTTAATAAACATAAATAATAAAATAATTCTATTATTAGAAACAAACTAAGGAGTTTAGAACTGTGTTTGTTTTAGAAGTAACAATATGTATAATGTTATAGATAGTACTATTATATTATATAACAAATTGCAAATAATAAGCAAAATCCAAAAATTGTTAAAAATTCAAATAGTTGTAAAATGATAATGATAGAAGACAGGTATGATAGATAAAGCAATAAAAGATTTATAGAATATTATCAAACAGAAATATATTCTGTTTTTCTAAACACCAACCAACTTGTTGCTGTTTATTATTTTTTTATATGTATAAAACAAGAGAAGCAAAATAGTAATATTTTTTTATAAAATAAATAGCATTACAATAATTCAAATTTTAAAATCAATAAAAATGATTTGCATATGGAAAACATGTTTTATTATTTTAGATGGTTTCGTATGCAAAAGATATATCCAATATTTCAAATATAAAATAAATTGAGGAAGATGTTTGTGCTTTTAATATATCAATGAAGTGTAGCAAAAAATAAGATTAGCTAATAATAAAATGTAAAATTAATATTTTACCTGAAAATGCACATAAAATTCAAATTCCTGTATATTACAGAGAATATTAAAAACTATTTCTCCTACTGATAGCTTTTTTTAAGTCTAAAGTAATTTAAAAATATTTTGTAGTTTGTAGATCTCATTACCCAGACAACCATCTTGTTTGGTAACCACATCTTGTTTTAGATATAAATTTTAATGCAAACACTTTCAGATAAAAATCTTAGCATTATATAAAATGCAAGAGAACTATGACGTAATGAATCTTAAGTTATCTTCTTTAAACCAGAATTTATAACACTAAGATGTCAATTAACATTAGCTAACGCTTTCCAATAATCTGCAGTAAAAATTGTTATAACTTTTGTACCTGAAGTGCTAAATTGTACCAATATTTTATTTCAATAAGTTATAAATTTCAACATTTTTTTGAAGTTTCATTATAATGTTTATATATAATATCTGATGAAAACAAAAAAAAATAACTAATTTAATTTTTAAATTTCTATGCGTTTTATAAATATATTTTTTTCTATAGTGTGCAAAGCACAGTTATAAATATTTAAATTACTGTCTGCCTACTCATTACAAATATAGAAAACTATTTATCGGTGGGAAAAGGAAAAATTATATAATTACAGATTATTTTGAAAAAACAATTTATAAATTCTAGTCGGTTTATTTTAAGAAGTTGAATTAGAAGTCTTATTTATTTATTTCTTAATAACTTCAATAAATTTAATTCAAATATAAAAAAATATTTGGACGGCTTTTATTAACTTTAGAGTTTATATAATCCAATATGATTTATTGTAATATTGAAAATAATATAACAAAACTATTTACTATTTTTGAAACTACATTTATATTCTCATATTTCTTTATTTTAATAGTGTTTTATGAATAAAATTGATTTATGTAAATAAAGCTATGTTACATTTTGCTATTAGTTTATTATTCATTCAAATATCTTGATCTATTTATACATATGAGAAAAAATCTTTCGTAAAATCAACTGGAAAGTGAATGTTTGCAGCCTGGATTATAATAGCTTTTAAAAATTTAAATACGCAACAGCCAATGCCTAATCAAAACTACCTTTTCCTGTCTCATTTTATGTTGGCACATTAAAGACTAGAGAATGTTTATTATGCAAGCAGTTTTTTTGTTTTCTCTTTATGTTTTTATCACCTTTTCTTTTTTCCTATTTGTATTTTTACTTTACTGTTTTAAGCCACTCATGTCATTATAAACCCAATATTTATGAATTATGTTATAGGTGATATTTATAGGTGTGCCAATGAAAGAGTTTGTTTGAATAACCATATTTTTATTCTTTAACACATTATACAGAAATTTTGATCACATTATTTATTGTTTATAATAGTGAATTAATATGGCTTCTTCACCTTCTATATTTTAAATCTACGATCACTTTTCTGTATAATGTTTTTTTTTAATATAACAATGAAGTATAATGGAAGGACTTCTATAGGTTCAGCTATGGATAAAAATGCCATTAAAATTAGTTATGATGCATAATATAGTAACATCAAATTATTGCTTTATTTACACACACACACACACACATATATATATATTATTTTAAACAATCTAACTTTCTGCACTCACATCTTTGACATCATCCACTTACATTAATGATTATCATTAATCATTTATACCATTACAAATTATTGAATCATTACTAGACCAGGTACAAATTTTAAACACAAAGATTAAAACTTCTAATTTTTATTATCATACTAATCATGTGATGTCACTAATCTTTTTTATACATTTGTTATATATATATGACATATTTTGCTGGTTTATTCATGTAAGATTTTAATTACATATTACAACATTTTGATTTGATTTGATCACACAAGCTCTCAACTGGTAAATGTGTTCTCAACTGGGAAATAATAGTATTTATTTCCCAGCTGAGGGATTGTGTGGCCAAGTTGAAATGTTGGAATATCTCAGTTAAAATCTTACATGGATGAACCCACAAATTATGTCTTTTTTATCTGTAATCCATGAAAATATTTGTAAATATATATATATATCATTAAAAACCAGTCAACACTTAGACAATCCTAATATCAATAACAATCAACAATTTCAAACTGTTGTCAAGGCAACCTCTTTTTAACAATATAGGTAAAATACACATAAAAAAGAGATATGAAGTGGATTAATGGTACATGTGGTTATGTGTGATAATAAAAACAGATGTAATAATTTTTAACTGAGTTAATGTTTATACCTAGGCTAGGAATAAGATGGTAATGTCCTTTCTAATTAATGATTAATAATAATTATCATTAATGTATTTATAAAAAATGAATAGTGCCAAAGATGAAAAAACAAAAATTTGACTCTTCAGTTTAAACTAGTAATTTCATATTGATAAGTACTGAACAAATGATGAAGATTTATGGGAAAAAAATTATGACTGAAAATTGCTGCTTTACAATGTAAATCATTTAGGGAAATATTTTTTTAGATATTTTTATTCGTATGTTTCAAGAATGTTCAAAGAATGAACGTTTTAATTATTTTTAATATATATGTAAATATTAATTCTTATTAAGCGCAATGTCTCTTGTAATAAATTGAGCACTCAAGGCGCATGTATAAGTTTTAGCTTTATTTAAATATTAATATATATATATATGTCAATTTAAAAAAAATGTTTGTAGAAGGAAAAGATACAATTATAACTCTCAGAAACATCCACATGTGATATGCTATTATCACCATCTTTTAAAGCAGATATCAAAATGGATTTAATACTCAAAGAGTTGTGGACAAAATGCAAACAAAATATTAGTTGTATAATAATAAAACAAGCAGCTACACCCGTAGATAAATTTATGTATGTTCGCACGGTAACATGTACATATTTAAAGTCACGATTTTTCTAAACAAATCCTATATTCTGTAATAAAATTATTTATAGTGAGTCAAATATTTCATACTAACAAAATGCACATCTGAAATATTTATATGTATAATTACAGATCATTGTATATATTTGAAAAAGAAAAAAACATACAAAACTTTGAAAAATCAATAAAAGTAATCAATATGGTTTAAAAAATCGATGACAGTTCAACTTGTAAAGATTGTTTTTTGGCTAATCATGAACTTGAAGCCCAAAAGTGAATAAGAAAATCCTTGCTTATAACACAATCAATAATGACCTTGCTTTTCTGCTACTTTTTTTTTTTAAATGGAAATTTATTTGACCTTTAAAATTAATCTAATGCGATAGTTGTGATCAAATGCTACTTCTAAATGTATTATTATTAACAATGTAAAATTAAATACATATTTAAATATAAAATACAATTCCTTTAATAACTGAATGTTAAATACAAATAAACGGAATAAAATTATAAATATAAAAATGTGCATAATCACTCATCCACATACACATATATGTGTGCATATAAGATAGCTAGAAAGTACTTATTGAGAGCGATTTAAATGGACGTAAATTTGACGGAATGTTAATCATTGAAAGAAATCTTCAGCTAAAATCATAAATGTGTTTATTATTATTATATACTATGAAAGAGTGCTGACAATAAATTACTCTGGTCACTTTAGACACATGCTTAAAATTTTCAAGACCAGTTAACAAATATGTAACTAAATAAAGTTTCACCACAATCAAGTGAATAGATTGCTTAAAGATCATATGATCTCCCAAGCAAGTAAAGATATGCCCATTATTTCTGCAATAAAGTCAATATTCAGTTTGAAGTTGTTAGTCTTCAAAATGTATAAAACCATTGTATTTTTTGCCAAATTTTTTAAACTTAAGAGAAATATAACATTCATGTTCACTTTGTAAAGCAGAACATTTCATTAAATAAATTGATATCAAATAACAAAAAAGAATTGATCTAAATTAATGTTTTTTAAAAAAGGGAATTTTTTTTTGATTAAAATGATCACAATGCCAACATAATTATCATTGTTTAATGTGATGTGATGCACTGTGACTTCTCCTTAAATGGAGACAGGAATCTCTCAGCAACTATGCCCAGAGAAACCTGTTAACCACTTTACTTTTCCTTTTTCATTCCACACACTATGCTTTCCCATAATCTGTTCCATTTCATCTCCACAACATAATCTTTGTCAACTATATGAGTTTTATATCTAAATCCCCTTTATCTTTTGCCAAACCCAGCATAAAAACCAATAACCCACTTTTTGTATAATTACTTTGTTCATATTTATTCTTCCATAACTTCCTTATTTGTGTCCTTTCTGCTTTCAGACATTTGCATTTAATTAACGATGCCTAATATTTTCTATGCCTTTGTTACATAATTTGCAGACTAAATCACATTCATATTTTCCTATTTATGTGTACATTCTCTTGTTGCTAAAAATCCCATTTGTTCATGTGATGTGAAACTGCACGTAATGGTGGCACCATCTAGATGCAATAATAAAAGAATTGAAGTATGAGTTTCAAAATATTAAATGTATAATGAGATTTTTTTAAAATTCATTCCAATAAACTAAAAAGAAGACATATATAATACATTTAATAGTAAAAGCAATACAACTGCAAAATAGAACTGTAAATACAAAAATGATATTTCAAAAGCTTTTTATTTTTTTATCTTATTTAAATTATTTATTTTATTTTGAATTCCGATGAAATAATGTTAACTTAACATTTTTGATTCCATTGGATATATTTTCAGATCCCATTAATACACAATATTAATCCAAGATTGTATCTCTTACCACATTATTACAAATCTCCCACATTTTTAAGCATTCACATGCAAAAAAGGCATTTACTATTAACTGAAAGACTTTGATTCCTTTTTAGAGTCTTAACGAAACTAAGCAGGGCAAATTCCTAATGTTGGCTTTATATATTCCTGTCATTACAGTTGTTATTCATATATAATTATTCATGAAGTACATTAATATAGATGGTATGCTTATTGACCTTTTACCTATGAGTTTAAGAACAAAAAACATCAAGGTTTTTCTTCTTGGTAGTCAGTTCATTCTTGACTGAAATAATAACTGAGTTGTCTTGAAGGCAAAGTCAATGTGTGAATGAACACTTTTTTAAATCAATATTTATAATCACAACAGACAAAACTTAATTATAGATCTTATTCCCAGAAGACAGTAAAGTCATCAGCCAAGGTACAAGTTGGTGGCTGAAGGCAAAAGAAATTGAAAATTTCCTGGTTGCACATCCAGACTGCCATTTGATAACAAGTTTTATTTAAGTATTTACAATCACAGATTACTTTCAAATGAAGAAAGATTACATGAATTAGAACAAGTCTAATATGAAATGAGATATTGCTGGACTTAGAAGAAATGAGGTAATTGATTTAAAAAGTAAATATGCTGCACTTTATTATAATAACACAGAAATTGAAAGTAAAAGTGAAATTTGATTTATTATAAATAAAAAGTGAAAAACCAATATTGTGAAGATTGATAGTGTATCAGATAAGTTAAGATTGTTGATTAATTAAATGAAGATAACAAGTACAATTAAGTCATATTAATATTCCATTAAGTTCTCATTATTATGAAGAAGTGGACGATTTTTATATGAATATATGAAATGCTTTTGACCAGATAAAATAATATTTTACAATTGTCATGGGAGACTAGAACTGGTAAAGAATAAAAGATAAAAGTATTGTGGTAAATTTGCAGTGATAGAAATGAGAAAGATCACAGACTAATGGAGTTTTCAGAAGGAAAAAAACAGTATATTATAAATTCTTTTTTTGAAAAAAATGCTAAATGGAAATGTACATGTAAGCATCCAAATATAGATACAGCAGAATTGAATTATATTTTGACTAAAAAAATATGCATTTCATGACAGTAATGTTCTCTATAAATTCAGTTCATGAAGTCATAGATTAGTGAGATATAAGGTAAATGTTACTGCAAAACTAGAAACACAAAAAGTATTTACAGTTGATATTCTTAATCTTCAAAAACATTTCCAGATATTTACAGAAGTTGCAAATCATTTTAAAATAGTAAGATTTTGAAAATGATTCAAATTTAAATAAAATCAAAAGAAAAATAACTGATATACTGTTAAGAACTACAACAAAGATAGCTGATAGAAGAAAGCAATAATTTACAAATAAATTTTTACTGAGACAAGATTATATATATGAAGAAATAAGGGAATATAGAAATATATAAAAATAATACATTAAGAAGAATTACAACTATATGCACTAACACCTTCTCCTAAGAAAAGGTATAATTTCATGAAAATTATTATTGAAGATAAATGTTTCAAGGACTTTAAATGTCTTCATAGTCATAGCCTTGAACTGTTCATGATTGTATTTATATATATATATATGTGTGTGAGTGTCGGAAGAGCGTCGTGTATATATCCATCCACACCCACAAATAGAAATAAATATAAGTGAATGGTTACAATATATACACAATAGATTATTCAAAACGTATGTAAATTAGATTTAAAATAGCACAAAAAAGAAGTTAATAATGATATAACAAAATTTAATTTTGAATTAGCAAGGTAAGCCATTTATTTAGCTATTATAGAAAAAAATCTCTAAAGTGTAAAACAACATTTTAGAACTAGTAGAAAATATTTCTTCAATAAGAAGAAAAGATAAAACTATTACAAAAAAGAGAGATGATATCAAGAAATGTGTGGAAGAGTTTTATGAAGAATCATATAATAAGAAAAATATGAATACAAAGTATCTCATACAATTGCTTCATCTTCTGAATTTTTCAGTATTTTAAATGAATAAATAAGACATACAATTAAATCTATTAAAAATAATGCAATTACAATCAATATTTTAAATTATGCAGGTGAAGAAATAGAAAAATTATTGTCAAAGTTATATACCAAGTGTTTAAATGATAAAGATGTACCAAATGAGGAAAAATGCAGTAATAATTTTGATATTTAAAAAAAGAGTGATACAGTATATTTGTATTCAATTAAAAAAGATATCACAAATTACAAATGTAACACTTTTCTATCAATTCTATACTATTTTTTCTAAGATAATTATAACTCATCTGAAGCAAATTTTGGAATTCAATCAACCAAAAGAACAAAATAGATTTACAAATTGTTTTAGGACTTTGTATCATATCAAAGTATAGATAGATGTTATAGAAAGGTCCAATGAATATGAGTTGTCATTATGTTTTGAATTAGTGAGTTATGAAATGGCATTTGATTCTAAAAGCATTTTTTGAATATTTAATGCATTGGATCATCAAAGTATAGACCTAGTACCCTGTCATATTCTGAAGGATATTCAT
Organism: Epiperipatus broadwayi; assembly: GCA_028023455.1. Classification (NCBI taxonomy): domain Eukaryota; kingdom Metazoa; phylum Onychophora; class Udeonychophora; order Euonychophora; family Peripatidae; genus Epiperipatus; species Epiperipatus broadwayi. Next base: position 1,517,767 of record JAQFVV010000082.1, on the reverse strand, counting down.
TAAAATACAACAGAAACAATTATATTATATAATGATATTAAAAAGATTAACATTGAAAAGAGTGTACAACAGGGTAACTCCATTTTTGTGAATTAAAATGGGAAGCTATGGGAATAAAAGTAAATAGAGGATTATTTAAATCATATAGATTTTGCAGATGAAGGAAATAATTGGTTTTTTTTTTAAATAATGTTTCAGAGCTTCAGAAAATGTTGCAGTAGTTGTTTAATGAAGTAAAGAAGTAGGTCTAAAGATAAATGCTAAAAAGACTAAAGTAATGTTTAATGAATTTTTTTAAAAAAAGAAAATAAAGATGAATAAGTTAACAACTAACTTGGTCAAATTATTAATGGAGATATAAATTTAATGGATAAAATTAATCATAGAAGTACTTTGGATAGAAATAATTTAATATTAAAGAGAAATATGCCTAAGTGTTTGAAAAGAAAAGTTGTTGATAATTGTCTTTTACCAGTTTTTACTTAAGGATCAGAGACTTGGGTACTTAATAGAAAATCAATACAGAGATTATAGGTTATTCAACAAAATATGGAGAAATGTATGCTATAAGTAACATGAAGGAAACAAAAATAAAATACATGAGGTGAGAGAAGAATCAGGTATTACTGAGATCATCAAAAGAATTAAGAAACTGAAGTGGAGTTGAACTGAATATAATGCTAGAAGAGATGACAATGGGTAGTCAATTAAAATCTTAAAGTGGGAATGGTCTTTATCTGCAATAGATCAATAATGGTTGAAATGAAAATGATGCTATAAAATTTCAATAAATATTAAATAATTATTAATTTTAATATGCACATTATTGAATTCATATATTTATAAATATATTCTATATATCAATTTTTATTTTAAATTATTTTTTAAATATCTTAAAAAATATATGCCTATATTTATTACTAGCATAATTTCTCTATGCTATGATAATAATAAAACATCAACATTTTTTACTTTTTATTCCCTATTTTGTTAAATGTAAAAGTTAAGTGGTACATTGATTATCAATATTTATATCTTATTAAAAAAATTAATATTATAATAATCAACAAAATTAATATTCAGCACTCAATTTTTTTTATTAAAATGTAAATCAGATTATTTACAGATATTTTTCTTACTGGCTTGCTTTGATAAATTTCTTTAGATTTAACAATTATGTGTCAAGCGTTGGTGGCCCAGTGGTTAGCATAGGTGCCTTAAAAGCAGTTGTCCCGGGATTCGCTTTCCGGCCGACGCTTTGACACATTAAAATAAAAAATTAAAAAAAAAACAATTAGGTTTGATAAATTTTAAAGAATAATTATAAGATCTTTTTTTTAAAAAAAAAAATATTGCTAAATTAATTTATTAGGAAAAAGTCCAAATTACAAATGAATAAATTTATACTAATGCCAAGTAGAGTTACACATTTATGGATGTTTACTGAAATATGTTTTTATGAATGCATATACTAATTTATTTTCTGTATTTATTTTTAATGTGTGTATGTACAAAATTAATTAAAAATATTATTTAAACTTAAATTGTCAGTCAAGAAAATTAAAATGATTTTTTTATATTTTCTGCGTGGTAGAATTTGCCAAGGCATAGAGAGCTAGGTTAAGGATAGATGAAACAAGTAATAAATTTACAAGGATAATTAAAAATAAAACAATTTAAATTAATCCTAGTACAAAATAGTTGTATCAATTCTAAATCTAAATATTTTAAAAATAAATCAATTTAATTAATCATAGTACAAAACCAAATATCTAATGAAAACTTTGTGCTATTAGACAACTTATAACCTTTTTCCATTGGCTTAGTATAATTAATTTAACTTCTAGTTCTTAAGAACAGAGTGGAAGAAAATGTCATTATTTAAATCCCCTAGATTATTAAAATAAAATTTTAGTTTTTTTCAAAAAAAATGTCATTATTTAAATCCCCTAGATTATTAAAATAAAATTTTAGTTTTTTTCATATTAATTTGATATTAGAAATGTGACTTTTCCATTGCCAACACTCATATTATCATCATTATTTACAACCATCATCAATCCATTGCAGAATGAAGGTCTCTTCAAGTTTATCCATGCACTTCATATCCTTGTTTATTTACTTTATCCACTTGTGACTCCTTTCTAGTTCTTTTACTATTTATTGGGATCCAATTTAAAACTTCAACTACATTTCTTCAAGCAATATACTGAGCCCAACTTTATATCAGTTTCTTAATTTTTTTAATAATATCAGTGATACATGTGTGTTCCTTCATCCATCTTTTTATACCTTCTTGTTACTCCTAGCACACATTCTCTCTATACTTCATTGAGTAATGTGAAGCCTCTAAATTGCTCTTGTGTTAAGTATGCAGGTTTCAGATACCTAAGAAAAAAACTGGTAAAACATATTTATTAAAAACTTTATTTTTCAAACACATAGACATATTTGCTTTCAATATTAAGTTCTAAAAACACTCCAAGTTTAGTTCTATGATTATTTCAGCCATTACTTTCTTTATCTGTATTAAAAATCTGAACAATGTTTTTGCAGTATATAACTTTGTCTAATTTACCATTGTAATAGTCAGATTTGTATATTCACACAACAAAATCCAGAGTCCAGGCATAATACACCAAAGCTGATTGAGATGAGATGGTGAGATCTCAAATCTGACCAAACATCAACTCATTTACCAGTACTCCATGATTAAACACCCTATGAATGACATTTCTGAGGTTCAAATCAGTGTCAATTTCTTCAGTGAGCTGGCTCCAAACAGGGAGAGACACAAGACCCAGGGAAATTAACAGAATAACTAAGGGTTTAATATGCTACTTACATGCTATTTATATTAACTAACATAATGCATATTATACATAAAAAATATTAAAGAATTTGAATAACTTGGAAGAATTTGGATTGTGAGTAAACAGGTGTGAAACAATTTATAAATTTATTAAAATGATTAATTAAGTAAATAAAAACAAAAATGACTTTAGTTATTCAGCTTTTTTATATATATATATATATATATATATATATATATATATATATATATATATATATATATATATATATATATATATATATATATATATATAGTTAATATACACAGGTGTTACATAGATGATAAAGATTATTATTAATACAGTGTTCTCATCTTTAACAGTTAAATAGATTCATATATATATGTATTTGTGCAGTTAATACCTCATGCCTATCATCTTCTAATATGCCAACTATTCTTTGCTTGGTTCACTTACATTATAAGTTAAAACTCTAGACAAGGTAGCTGTTATTTATAGCATTAAGATGGCTGCCTTAAATATATTAACAGATAATCAATTGAATAAGCTCAATATACAGATTCAACTTGGTAACCAAGATTACAGTTTCAGACTAATATTGAAGGGTTAATTATAAAGAGAAAAAGAACTGGTTACTTTTAAGATCACATCTATAAACTATGCACTACATAAACTAAGATAATGTTACAATATGAATGAGTAATTGTTCATGGACTTCAGCATCAAATGCTTGGTTACCTAAGACCTAACAAATTGCTACAATAATATTTTTAGTTCAGGAGATAAGATAGGTTTTAAACATGGTCTGGACACTCTTTTTCCAGTTCTAAAACCCAAACTCTGTGGTCAGGAGCAGCTGCCACCACAAAAATCATCAGAAAAGCATAGCAAGACATTAATGCACCAATGGGTGCTTATTAAAGACACACTCGCAACACATAAGTAAGTATAAATGTGTATATATATTTAATTAATTACTATGCCTAAACAGATAGCTTCTATCTGCTAAACTAATTTAATCCAGTTCCTAAACTAAGCATAATAATCATGCTAAGTAGCATTCTTAATTATTATGATAGAGAGTTTAATAATCATATCTCCTTAGGAGTTTACCAAAATAAAATATTTCTTGTCTTGAAATATTGGCATACTATAACATATATATTAAAATAAATGGAAATAAAATAATTAGGACAATAATGTAGACATGACCACAGTTTTAAAAAGTTTAAATAATAACCAAGTACAGTTATTTAGATTAAAGAAATGAAATACATTATTCAGAATTCAGATATGTTTTACAGTTTTAATTCAAAAATAATTTATTTTAAACATAAATTAATAATTATGATTGAATATTTAGTATATTAGATTAAATAAGTTAGCTTAATAATTAAATTACAGATTTAAGATTAATTTGATTTATGTGGTTTTGAAGAAATATTACCAATCTTTGTCTGCAGCATGGACTTCAGGTACTCAAACATAGGCACCGTGGCACTCTTCTCTGGACAGTTTGCTTTGTGATGATGTCTTTTTTCAATAGCAGTCTGTGGCTGGAAAGTTTCCATTCTGGTGATAATGATCACATGCCATTGCCGCATGTAAAATGAGGTTTGAAATGATCATTCTCCCATAGGAAAAATGGTAAATCAATGGCCTTCCTACTCGATCATCTTAAATTTAAATTGGGCATTGATTCTAGTGGCAACACATATATAATTTTACAGAGTAAGCTTTAGAGAGTCTGAAATATAGGATATTTATGCCAATTTTAAAATCCTACATTATTTTTGTTACAAGATGGATTCACAACAGGGTGAATCCATTAGTACTTGCTTACTATTTCATTTTTAAATTTGTAAAACTGACTTACTTATTGTTTAAGATTTTAACTCAAGTATTTTTAATTTGACTTAGCCACCTCAATTCCTAAAGAATCTGGAATAGTGCTGGTTCAGTGCATTTTGTTATTTACAAAGTTATATTTTTCATAATATTATTGTGAAAAATAAGATTTAGAAATTTAGCCTACATACTATTTTAAATAGGTGCTTAGTAACATGACTTTTTATTTACTACATTTTAATTTAAATTTAGAATTTAGCAAATCTTTTCAATAACATTCTGCTATATATGTATCATGGTACTATGTGGATTTCATACACATATATGTGATTCTTAATATGAAACTAATAAAATGACTTTTTTTTAATAAATAAATTATAATTTAAACAATCTATATTTTAAATATAGGACATGCTGTAATATATGTATAAACTGATAATACTACAGTCTTTCACTTTTATATATATATATATATATATATATATATATGTGTGTGTGTGTGTGTGTGTGTGTGTGTGATGATACATATATAATTATAAATATACTTATACATGTGTACTCAGGGATTTCAAAGCTAGCATCAATGGAGTTTTGGGGTAAAATAGGTGAAATGCATAGTACACAAGGAATATGCTGTTTCACCATCAAGCTACTTTTAATATTTTTTTCTAAAAAAAATTTATTGAACATTAATTTAGACTTTTTTAGAATTCAATTATAAATATATTTTCTTAGTTCCATTTGTTAATTTTTGAAATTCTCCTGAAGCATTATTTTCAAGAACAATCACATCAGCCACAAAATCTAGATGTAATAAACTCCCTTTTTTTCTTTTTAATTCCCAAAGTATTTCTTGTAAAATGGCTATAAAATGTTTTAGATATATAAAAATGCCCTGATATAAACCTTTCTCTATGTTAATCTATTTAATATTAGGCATGTAATTTAATGATTGCTGTTACATTTAGGTTACCACTTTTCAGAACATGACAATATTCTGGATGTATAGAATCAAATGCTTTTTCATATTCTACAGATGCAAAGTATAATGACAATTATATTTATTGGTCTTTTTATAACTGCTCTCAATATTTCAATCTGATCTCTTACACTAAAACCTTTTGTTAGAATTCAAAAATCACCAAAGATTAGTTGTAATTATATTTGTATTGATTTTGTATAATATTGGTCATGTGTAATTTTTAATATATTCTTTATTACCTCACTTAAAAGTCAAAGATCATTAACAGATATGTTTATTCTGTCTTTCAAAATAATTATCCAATATTTCAGTTAAAAACTATCAGGCAACTCAGAAAAAAGAACATGCTGTTTTTTGATCTTAAATGCAGAAGTAAAAAGCCAATAAACCACCTACACTGATTGATATGTGCTATTGGATAACCTATTTATGATTGTTTATTATATAAATAATTACATAGTAATATAAGCTACAATGACAAGAACTTTTCAAGTGGTAATGAAGAATTGCCTTGCTTGGTTCCTCTAATGTTTCAAAGAGAAATCAAAGAATCTCCATAGTTAACAGAAAACTTTTCTGCAATTAAAGTTGACTTGAAACTATTCTAAACACAGTTTTAAATAATACTGTTAATGCAAACTTTATAGGAGTATTTTTTAGTTAAAAAAATTGATATTGTTACAATGTATAATATATGTTTAGTTCCACAATTCGTCTGCTGGAAGGTAGAATAGAGGAGAAACTAACTGTGAAATTAATCCATAAAAAATAAAATGTATTTTTTATTTATTCCAAAATATATTGCAAATAAGAATTTGAAGTAGTAATGCACATGAATTTAAATGATGTTAATAAATGTGACAAAGGCATTTTTTATATTAAAAATATAATTAACAAATATTTTCTTATTAGTAATTTCAAAATAAAGAACATATGTTTTTTTTAATGAACAATATTTTTTCCCCATGTTTTTTTACTTACTATTTTTTGACTCATATAAATGATCATTTAATTTTCAGTGAATTATTTTTTATTGATTTTTTTAGCACACTTATGACTATACTATTCTTGGAAAAATGCAAAAGTTTAAAGAAGATGTACTTCAAAAACTTTTTTAATCACACCACGTTCACTTATCTAGAAAATTTCAAGGTAAAATTTGAATGAGAATCTATTAATTGTATTATTGACAGAAGTAGAAAAAAATTTCCGTAAATGAAATTATTATTAATTTGAAATTATATTTCAAACATTTCTTAATATCATTTACAGTACTAATTCATTTTTTTTTTTGCTTTGCAACTTGGGAAGGCGGGGAGGAGGGAGACAAATACATATATGCATTTAATTAGTTATAGTTTCGCCTTTTTATTGTTTACATTTAAATCATTTAAAACCTTATAAAATACTTTTTGCATTGCCTCTTAGTAAATTCAATAATAAATATATACATTTTATTTTTTATGAATTAATTTTTTTAGTACAGTCTCTTTCATAATAAGCCAATAATCATCACATGACCACCTCCTCTTATGCTTGTGTATAACTGTTGTTAAAACAGGCAAAAATCACTATATATATTGCCACACACAGAAAGCTAGAGTAATCAGTGGATGCCAGAAGGCTTGTGCCAGAAACTAGTCTGGGGATATTGGATGAGCAGGCACTAGATGGGGATTTTATGCACAAGCCTTCTGGCATCCATTGATTACTCTATCTTGCTGTGTGTGGCAATATATACATATATAGTGAGTTTTTCCTGTCTCTTTCATAATATTATTTGACAGGTAGATTAATTACATATTCTAATAGTAATATTTAAAATACAAACATAATTCATATCCTTGGAGTTTAAATGTAATTATAGGGGATTTGAGCAGATATTTCAAGCTTCCTTTGCTATCCATTCTATCTAATACAACCGATACACATTACCACACACATGTGAGAAAGATATATGATCTCCAATATAATAAGAAATACTTATATTGGAAATCATTTATCTTTTTCACATGTGTCTCGTCGTGTGTATCGGTTGTATGAGAGAGAGTGGATAGCTTCCTAGTACATTAGAGATTATTTTTCTTTTTCTCAAAGCATGTGGTTATGTGTGTCGATTGCATAAGATAGAGTGGATAGCAGAAGGGAGCTTGAAAGTCTGTGCTCAAACCTTTATAATTATATTCTAATAATAATGGAAAATTTCATTACTAAAATTTATTTTTGTTATTAAATAAAATTAGATATCCTTTTTATTTTTTTATCTTATTAATATATAGTTTAGTAACAGAAAATTGCTTATTTTTCTCTCCTAAATAACTAATTTTTAATTTTAGATTAAAAAAACCCTTTAACACGAGTGTTACGCTAATTATAATTCTTAATAGAATTGATTATATTAATATATTATTATATTTATATGATAAATAATATTTTATCTAGAAAACTGGACTTAGCTTAAACAACAAATTATAGCAAAAATATCCAATACCTTAAAATTAAAAAAATTGTCTATGAAATATTTCAACATCATTAGAAGTTACTTGTATATGAAATAGTCTTCAAAAAAAAAAGAGAGAGAGAGGGAAAACTAAACCAATCTATAAAATCAAATATGTCCATATATCTCACATGATGGTTCTCTTTTTTGTTTATTATCTAACAATACGGTCTTTTAATTTTTATTGCAATAATTTTTTTTAAATGATTTCATTATTTTATCTTTTACAAATAGCTCTTTATTGTATTCTGTTTTGAGTCATATGAAAATAATTCATTACGTATTTCATGTATATCTGTAAAAAGTATTATTTCGCATATGTATATAAAAATAAACTTATATTCACAAAAGAATTGCATTTATATAATAAAACAATATTTTTCGCTTTTACTAGAAAAATGTCATTCGATATTTTATTTTTTTATGTCGTGAATCCCATGTGGTAATATATCCCTATCATTATAAAAAAAATTTAAACTGTCAAGTAAAAAGTTAAATAAATGTATATATTGTTTAAAGAAATGCATTTCCCTTGTGACAAAGCAAACTGCATTAAGGTCATCTTTCTGAAAACCTCAATCAGGTTTTCAATACCGATTTATAATTTATATATATAAAAAAAATGAACATTTACTCTCAATCGCATAAATACTAATAAATAGATAAAAAATATTATTCTTCAAATTGCAAATTTTTGATTATTTGTTTATATTGGTTCTCTCACTTTTTCTCTATATCTAGTTAATATATACTATAGGATGAAGGGCATCTAAAAAATAAAAAATAAATGACAGATTTGAGTCTATATGCATATGACAACGTTTTCACCATTGAAGAAATTTACATATGTTTTATGGTCTATGTGTCAATTCTCAATTGGCCAAATTTAATTGGCATAAAAATAACACTCTTGACTCTAGCTAAGAATAGCTACGACCTCATTTATTGACAAATTCCAGATTTCATGAGGTGGCTTTAAGTTTATTATCTAAACAATTCATCATCTATTTCAAATAAATTCCAATCTTAATCTAAATTTGGATTTCAAGTTATGATAATTTAATATGTTATCTACTAGACCATGCGACATTTGATAATAACTGTTTTATAATTTTGATTCTTTAAGTAGGTTAAAAATAACAGATATTCACTATTTACTAAAGAAAGTATTATCAATAATTATGCGCTTATAACGCTCGTTAAAGAAGTTATATATATTATTAAATTTATTTAAAGCTTAGCGCTTTACAAGCACAACAATTTATAAACAAAAGTAAATGAATCTGAAATGATCTCATGATGTAAATATAATGTATCTTCATGCTGAATTTATGACCCAAGTTCAAATCCCATCCATGTAAGATTATTGAAAATATTTTTTATACATCATAATCATCCAAAATTGACTGATAAATGGATGAAACAAAATTAAATAATGCTTAAACTCTCATAACTTGTCAATTAAATAAAAATAATGAATAATGCTTTCTTCTTCAGGATCCTTTTATAAATTGGAGAGATTACTGCTCTGTAGTGAGCTACTTAAATTCAATATATGTATGAACTACTCCTCTAAATAGCTTTAAAATAATCCATTCAATAAATTTTATTGTTAAATCAAACTTTTAAGCTACTGCATAATGTGGCATGGAGCCAATTATTTACCTCTAAAACAATTATTTCTGATCCAATAATATTCTTTTTCAGCTGGCCATAGGTAAATTATCAAATTCACATATTATAACAGTAACAGCTCAACATTATAAATGCTCAACCAAAAATTACTCAATTTAAAAGCATTTAAAGTTATCTGAAGAAGTGACTTATTTATTTAAATTTCACTTTAGTGGGATATTATATTTGGTTTTTAATTTAAAATGAGAAATTGATTTTCACTTAACTCCTTTAATTGTGCTTCCTTAAGCATATTTGCTTCAATAAAATTTAAAATTTATGCTTTGAAATATAATCACTCTTTAGCTTGATTTTTATAAGGTTAAAATGTTATAGATATAAAATAGGATTTGGTATTTACCCAAAAACAGTTGAGAAAAAATACTGCAGACTTGGGAACAATTGTCTTATTAGATGATGGGTAAATTTCGATTTAACTGACAAATTCGTTGAATGGATTGTTTAAAAGTATGTCAAGAAAAGATTAATTTATTTAAATTTCATTTTAGAAGAATGCATTTTGGTTTTTAATTTCAAGAAAAATATTAATTATACATAAAGAGAATTCTCTTGGAACTTAAATTTGAAAGAAATGAGAATATTATAGAAATATTCAAAATTAAACAACTTTTTTGTTTAGATAAAAATGTTAATTATATTTTGTAATAGTATGAACTCAAACAACTGAAAAACAAATATGACTATGGATAAAATATAAATTCTTATTTATTTTCTAATCTTTTTATAGGCATGTTGAATCTGTTGATAATTCTGAAAAACTATTCTAAACTTTAATTGCAATGTAAAACTTAATGAAATGGTGTTCATGAAAAGACAAAATTATGATACTTTTTTCTAACTATACATTAAATTTTATTACTGTAGACACCATATCTAATAAATATAACTTTAAAAAATAATATGAATCACTTGCATAAAGAAAATATTCTGAGAAAGTAAAAAAATAAAAAGTTTATATAAGTAGTAAGTTGTAACCAACATTAAAAAGTGGCAATTAATTGAAAATTACCATTAATGACAATCAAATTTTGTCACTTCTACGATATAAATACATTAATCAAATTTCAGGAAATCTATTATATATATATACGATTTCATATATATATATAATAAATTTCAGGAAATCTATTATATATATATACGATTTCACAGTTATATGAAATAAATAAAGTATTTTGGGGGTTAAACCATATATTATTTTATATTAATTCCCAATGTTTTGAAGAAATAACATCTCCCATTGTCAAAATCAAGTTTTTAAAAAATAAACATTAGATCGCAAATAATATCAAGTTTGAGTGTGAAGTAAAGAATGTGATTGAGCATGAAGTACTTGAGCATGAAGTACTTGAGCATTTAGAATATGTGGATTAACAAAATGTTTTATTCTTTTCAGTTTCACCATTAATTGATTTCAAGTTTATAATAGAAGAAAGTGATAAAATAAGTGGTCTCCACAAGGCAGGAATAAGTTGCACTTCATCAGTTTTATTTAAATCCCTTGGTCTTTTTAATATATTCAATAGACTCTCTCATAGTTCTCAAATCAGAGTTTTTGAAATTAGCAAGTATTTTAACATTATAAAAATCACATTTCAAACCAATTTCTAAAAAATGTGAAATAAAACCTAATGTATTTCACTTCTGATTAAAGGCATTTTTATGTTCCTTAATTTTGACATGAATTCATCTATTGGATTAACCAACATAACTTTTTGAACACTGTAAACATGGAATTTTGTAAAGACCCTGATATTCCAAAAAATTTAAGTTTATGAAAAAAACACCAATTTTTTTGCTAGTGAAAAAAATTAAAGTACTGTTGATGAATCTCCACTGTCACCTGTAACTGTTAACCTCTTAATGGATAATTTTGAAAATCAAGTATTAAATGCAGTTACTGCAAAACTTTCTATTTATCTTATATATAAAAGGATGATACATTTGAAATATGGTTTCATGTGTGCTTTAATTTTTTTAATTGTATTTTTAATGATTGGAATCTTAAATTAAAAATAACAAAACATTTTATTCTAGATGTTTTGATTACAATAAAATGTGATGACTCCTTACCAATATTAGTGTATGAAAATCCACCCATGCAAGCAGATTCTAATTCTCATTATCATCCTATTCAAATATTTTCTGTAGCAAAAAACTTTTGATGAGAGATTGTAGTTTGTCTGTTAATGATCATCTTATTCAAAAAATAGAACTAACAAAAATATTCTACTTCTAATGGTTTCAATAAAAACATCATATATAAAGTTTTACACAGCATTAATATTAAAAGAAAAAAGAGGATAAACTTGATCTCAATTAGTGATGATGGTTTTACCTTATATTAAATAGTCACTGATAGCATTAGTATAAGACTATCTAATTTTAACATAAAGACTACTTTTTGTGGTAGCAAAAAAATATGATAATTTTTTCCATAAACCTAAAGGCAGAGTACTTTTGGAATACCATGGGGGGGGGCATAAAATTCCATGTTTACAATGCTCAAAAAGCTATGTAAGTTGCTCTAATATATAAATTAATGTCAGAATTAAGAAAAATAATAATGCCTTCAATCAAAAGTACATCAGCTTTTACTTCACATTTTTTAGAAATTGATTGCAAACTGAATTTTTGTAATGATAAAATGCTTGCTAATTTGGAAAATGATGATTTGAGAATCATGAGGGTGTCTATTGAAATATTAAAAAAACTGAGAGGTTTAAATAAAGTTCATAAACCACAATGTATTTTAATCTTATGGAGACCACTTCTTTTATCTCTTTCTTTTAATATAAATTTGAAATCAATTAATAGTGAAGCTGAAAAAAATAAACATTTTGTTAATCCATGTATTCTGAATACTTTACACTCAATCTCATTGACTATAGCAGATGTTATTTTGTCAAAATGCTGGAAATTAATAATACCCCCAAAACCTTTATTTATATAAATATATATAATTAAGTAAAAATAAAATGATGTGCTGATGCAGACATTAAATAAAAACATAAAAACAATAGGAGGAAAAGCAATATAAAAAAACTAATGTGAGTGTGTGTGTGAATATATATTGAAGCAGCAAAATCTGTTTACATATTTTGCTTCACTGTCTGGTGACATTGGTAATGTTAAACTGATGTTCAAACCCATCTTTGTACTCATTTAGTCATCACGGAGTGTAAGTACACATATACACGCGATTATCCCCTCCCCCTTTGTAAGTTGTAAACAATTATTTTAAACAAAGACATAATATTTATTAAAGTTTTAATTTGGAAATATTTAAAATTTCCATTGCCTTCAACAGTTGTGTATGTGTTGGTATGTATTACAGATATGCAAAATATTGTAAATAATTTATTTATTAAAATATATTCTGTATTTATTTGATTTATATAATTCGTGTATCTTTTTTATATAAAGCTGATGCAATATCAGAGAAGGTTCTGGCAAGTATATAGCATAACTTTAAATTTAAGAAACAAAAGGACACACTTTGTTTAATGGAAAATATCATTGTTAAATTAGATGGATTTTAGTAATCCTAAATTTTAATGGAAATTATATCTGTTGAATATATTTCCAATGTAGAAATAGGGTAGAACAATAATCTCCAAAACTTATCTTATTTTCATTTTTCAAATATAATTTTAAACAAAAAATGAGTGAAGTCACACCAGGAAATTCATATCTGACTGCCTCAAGCAGCTACATAAAGGAACTTTCTAGAAGGTTTTGTTTGGCATATAAATACAGCCAAATTCAATACAGGGCACTCTGCTTTTACTTTTCAGAGAAGTATTGCTAACCAAATCCATGCCACTAAAAATTTTGATAAAATGACTTCTGAGTAGAGGGAAGAAATTTGCTTTCCTGACCTCTCCAAGATCGTCTTCATACCACTATGCTACCATGCCATTATCACTCAAGAACTGCCTTAATCAAATCATGAATTAACTCTCAAAAGATGCCAACCATTATTTTACTTGAACTCTGTGTTGCTGACCATGCTGTCCATGTTAGTTTTCATGTGTATCAACCAATATGGCCATCGAGTCATACAAGTCATTAGAAAGTAATCCCACTTATACCACTAACATGAACTCTTAAATCATTTAAATATAATTTGCTTTTAATTATAATGTAACCCTCTGTCTATCTAATAATTGACAATGTAGTGCCAATTATAATAAATGTAATAAATTTATGATGACTCTCTCCTGTAAAATATAAATGCATGAGTCTATGAATCTCTAATTTGTAACTGTATCTATTGGGTTTCATGCTTTATCTATATCTTACTATTTTAATGCAGCAAACATAAATTTTATTTTATTATAATTATGTATTTTAGTTGATCTTAATATGCTAATGACTCATTCCAGCTAATTGATATTATTTTAATTCCCTGTCCCGATATTATGGGATATGTAAATACTTAAATGTAAGTCTTCTTACCAAACAAAAGATTAGCTCGATTGAATATTATTATTTAATGGTTATATTTGTCTGATGGCAGATTATAAGCTGTCTTTTTTATGATATCAATTTTTTATCATGCTTGGTGCTATTGATTTAATTATAGTGTATTCTTTAAAGTAAATTTAATGGTCTTAACTCTCTGTCTAATAATCAATTATTTGCTTGTCATGCCATCAAGAATCATATTTGGCTATGTTATTATTTACTTGTTAAGTGTAGTTACATTTTTTAATGAAGGGAACAATATTTCTTCTTTTATTTTGAAATTCTAATTAGTATTCAAGGTAATATGTGTACCTTTAAGAATAGATTAAATTTTGTCATGTCGTTATGCTAGATATTACTAATTTGGAGGGCTTTAGCTAACCTAACAGTGTCATTAAGGACCTGAATCTTATTTAGCATTGCTTACTCCTGACAGCATTATTAAACTATGTATTATTGCTTTGTCAAAACTAATATCCAGAGGTCCCAGATCATTTCTTCTCATGGCTTGTTCCAAAATGGGGTTTGGAAGGACCAACTCCAGAACAATATCAGATTTTAGTGAGGCTCTGCATGGAGTAACATTGGAAAACCTGGACCATGGCACCCCCTACCAACCATTTACTCAAATACTGCCCTGTCAGCAGGTGAATTCTTGCATCCGTTAATAATTGATAAAGCCTTTCAGTTTCAGAATGGACTTAACATTTCTAATGCGATCACTTCAGCCAGCACCCCAAACTTCTTAGTAATATTTTATATCACCCTACTATATCTATAAGCCATAATGTTGTGATCTCTGCAAACCATTCTGTCTTTATCTTTATTATTATTTATTAGAAGTGTCATCTTAAAGTTTATTTAAGCTAGCCACCCTCTCATTTGAACAATCTTTGACTATGCTAGTAAATAACATTTAGTAATTCTGTTACACATTTAGTAATTCTGTCAAATCAGAATTGTTCAAATAAATGCGCAAAAATGCTTATTCATTTCAAATGATTGATGTAATGTATAACTACTGACGTACTGAAACTTGCTATATCTTTTAAAATTTCATGTTCACTATATTATTCTGGTAAACCATAATTCAAATAGGGTTTTATATAAACAAGATCCTAATTCATGTAGATGCTTCTTAAGGTCATTGATTCCCCATTTGTGTATCATATCACTAATATTATAAATCTTTTAAAATTGATGTCTGTTTTAATTAGAGTATTAAGCCACATTGTCTTAAGTATATGTCATGTAGTATATCATTATATATGTTCAGTTTTATTTGCATATTCTTCAATTATTATAATCCATATTCTACAATGCATAGTAACATTATGTAACTTATAGAATATGCAAATCATTGCCATAGATCGTGTGAAACCTATACTCTATTAACTTATATTGTCATAAATAAATTGTCATTTGTATGTGGTTAAATTTGTATTTATCATTACTTAAATATTTGATTCCTTATTAATTATATTAATAAATTATTACCTCTCACAATCAATAACTATCTCAGCAATTCTTTGTCCTAGTATTGTTTTATGAATGCACATCATTAAGAATTGTGTTATATTATAATCCATGCTCTTTTTCATCACATGCTAGTCAGTTGTATCCCAATAATCTTGTCTTAATAAAATATCAGTATAATTGTGAAGCTCTTCTCCCCTGTTAGAGGTTTTAAGTAATTAATGTCACATTTTCCCTGAAGATCTTTTGTCTCTCTGAGACTGGAATAAATAAAATTTCTTTGTTATCATCAGAGATGTTGCCCATAAATTTATAGATTTAGAGAATGGGAAAATAGGGCAGAAATCATGATTTCTCCTGACCTATGTATCCCAGGCATAATTGGTTTTAGGGTACTTTCACTTATACACTAACTCTTGTTAAATATACATTCAAATTTGACTGGTATAATATATATAGAATTAAAACAATTTAAATGTTTAATAGCTGCAAGGTAAACAATTTTTTTTAAAAAAAATCTCTTTCAGCATTAAAATACTAATCTAATAATATTAGATACTTTGATTGTGGATGTAACTTACAGAATATGTAATAAAACTTTTATTTTTGTAAGTTTGTATTATAAATAAAATGTTTATTTTAAATTTAAAATACACACTATATATAAAATATGTAAGCAAGGCTAAAGATAAACAGCCTCCAAATATCTTACAACAGGACTAAAATTTCTTCAACAGATACTAATATAAAAAGAGTAGTGAATGAAAGCTCAACTCAACATACATAAAAACTTCTTGGTAATAAAGTTCTAAACTACTTTTTATTACTATTTTACACTTTAAATAGTAATAGACTCATTTAGCAGCAAATAATTATATATAGTATAATTATGAAGTAATGCCTTAAAAAAAAATTCTATGTGTGATTATGTTCTGAAAAAAAAATTCAATTTCTTTATTTGATCTGGAATTAAAACTTATGTTCAGTTCCTACGAATATCCATTTCACTAGTTTTTGCATATAAATGCAAATGAATATTAATAGACATATTGTTCATTATTAGATTTGGAATGTTATATAAAATTTACATAAATAAATTTCATTATTAAGTACTTTTGCATTTAGTTAGTAATTTATTATATTTATATCCACATCTCCAGATTTGTTTCCAGATGTTGAATGATTTCATTTGAAAACAGCAGCTACTTTAAACTCTTTTATACTGTCCAAATTGATAACTTGAATATCATAAAATATATTAAAGTTTTGAATTCATACTAACTTGTTTATAGAGATATACATGTTTTCCAAAGCAATAACTATAGATTTTAGTGTTCTCAGTTTTGTGGTAATTGTTGATTTTGTTTCTTATTGAGATAATCAATAGCTAGAAAGTAGACTGGAAATTTACATATTTAATGTTCATAAATTATTCAAGTTTACAATAGGTGGTTTTAATAAGGTAGGTTACTTTTTTATAAATACAAATATAGAAAATGAGCAGAAACAATCGTTTGGTATTTTGTCCAAATATACTATTTTAGCTAAAAAATGAGAGATACCTTTAAATTAATTTTAAACCGAAAATGTTAAAGTGTACATAGTTATTGTCTATCTTACCAAAGATGTAAATTATGAATTTCAAAAAGTGTTTTAAAATTGTAGTTTATTAGCCTTGTTAGTAAGCTGTTTAGATTGTGAATGCTATTCTGCTCTTCAACTGAAAAAAAGTAGCAACCAGAAAAGTATCTGTGAAGTATATTTAGTATTATATTCTAACGCCCATTAATTACTTAAACTTAGAATAAATATATTTCTGGAGTAAGTGATGCTATGTTGAATGTAAGCAGAAATCAATAATATGTTGTACCTATATAACTATTAAATTTAATAGAATCTAGTTTGAATAATAAATAAAATAACAATTGCAATTTCTATCAATAACTGCATGGTATCTTTACGATATAGTTGTTTAAATGATTTTAAAAGAATTAAATAAAAATATATTTCTATTTTGTTTTTTAAAGTCAATTTTTACAAATTTACATATAATATATATGTTAAATTGTTTTATTTAAAAAATATATATATACACTATATTAAAGTTTACGATTATTTTTTTATTTTCAATTTTTAATTTAAAAACAAATTTAAAATTGATTAGCTACAAAGTTTTTTTAATCTTTATTAATGTTTATTTAGCATTTCAATTTCTTTGTTAAAAGACATACATCTTTAAAATGCTGCTAATGGAATCATGCATAATTTAATTTTAGTTTTATAAAGCTTTGTTGAAATTTATTTACATTTTCAACTACTTATATTGTACAGCTATATATACTAAATTAGCTTTTATAAAGCAGGTTCCCTTTTACAAAGGCTCCCATTATATGAGGCTAACAATACAAACAAAGTTACAAGATACTGTGCTCCAAATTATGAACTCATTTTCTAAAGCATAGCTATTCATTTACTCCAAGATACACCTATTCAACACTCTTGATATGACAAAAATTGCACACTATGCATCTAATATCAAATTTTCAAAGACATTCATTTTAGTCATCAACTCCATGTGCAATAAATTGCTCTGGGGTCACAAGACAGTATCAATCTCCACAACATGGCTCAATTACTAACCATAGTACAAGAGTCTAGGCCTTCACAGCATTATGTGTTCTATACCCAAAAAGCTATTAACTTAATAGCAGCTATTATCAACCTGTTCCAAACCTTCAGTGCCTGTTGAAATTAATTCCTACAGATAAACCTCCCCCTTCAGATTTTATTTGCTCAATCCTAAATACCACCAGCTAGATCAGCCTCTCCCACAGTTCCAAGTACACTTACTGGAAAATGTATAAACTGCTTTATCCAGATCCTGGCAATGATTACCCCAATCCCCATGCTTAACAATAATTAACTATCACCTTTTCCACTAATTTAAAATATGGGCACTAGAACCAAATTTTTTGACTTTCTGAATCAGCATGCACTTCCAACATTATTGATTTTGTGGTATTGTCATCTATACAAAAATATCAATTCATTTTGTAGACTATGCCACAAAGCCAAAGAGACTCAACAAAAACTTTCCAATGACTTGGAGCACTAAATTCAACATGCCAAATTATGATCAATGTACACAGGTGACCCACTATTTTCTCTTACCACATAACTCAGTCCTTCCAAAAATTACACATTCTTGCAGAATGTGTAGCTGTTTTTATCCTATTTGCCTTCCATTGCATCTTCTTGTTAGGCAACAACACTAAGAAGCATCCATTTATATTTACAAATAAATTACACCAAATAAAAGCATGTGATAACAACTTAGCCTTCTTGGACATTTTTATAACTACTAGTCACTCATTAAAGAGCAGTCCAACCTATAAACTGCCACAATAAAAGTAGTCAATACTAACAACTTTCTTGAACATTTCATCTGCTTTATAATACAACTAGATACATGAAAAACTTTTTTCCAGACATCCTCATTGGAATAGTTCAATTCCACAGAAGTCTATTTAATTGGATACGTAAATCTTCAAGCAAATGAACTTTAATTCAAATCATATTAACATTTTTTTCTTTATATGCTACACTATGTTGTACAAAAAAAGAATTGATAACAATCATTTATAATTACCAATGCACATATTTATATATCATGAAATAATTATATAAAATCTATGTTTACATAATTGTACTAAAATTGGCAATGTTAATCACATAATGTTCATTATATTTGAAATGTATCTGTAAAACATTTGTAAAACCTATGTAACATATATTTTCATCAATATAGTATATTATTGAAACAATAATAATAGTAATAATGATGATGATGATGATGATATAATATTTAACTACAAGTATATAGTCTATACTGAACTTAATGTAATTATAAGGAATGCATACAATAAATAAATTAATAAACTATCAAATATTTGCTATTATTATGCCTGGGAATCACACAACTCATTTATGCCTTAAAAGACACATGATAATTATATGTATTTCCAATAAACCTGCACTACAATCATTACCTTTATTTATTTGGCACTTAAATATATATAAATAAAATTATTTTGTAAGGTAGAAAAAATATGTAAGTACAATGATCATTTAACACCCTACCACAGAGTAAAGACTTCTCCAAAATAATCTTAAAATAATATAGGGTAGATGAAAAGATTCATCAATATTGTCAAATGTCACAGTCAGAGGCTTATGTTTTTTTTTCATGTTTAATCTTTTAACTTAAAAATAGATAGAAATGTATTTATAGAACTATAATTGAATATTCAGCTGAGACTGTTATTGACTGTATATTTGAAAATAAAATTCTAAAAATGTTTAGATCTGGAAACATGTCCATATTTTTTTTATTTAGAATTGAACCACATGTCATGAGCATGACAGGCAATCACCATACTATGAGTCTCCCCCAAATATTTATAAATATGATCATACCTATGTATTTAGATAAATTGGACAAAAATATATAATCCATAGGAAGTGGTTTTTTGTCTAATGGTAATAATAATATTTACTATTTTTGTTTTGAATGCTGATAATATCAGCCATTCAAACTATATCAAAATAATAAAAATTAAACATAATATATAATAATAAAAAAGAAATACAGTTGTGCTTAAAACATGTATATTTTTAAAACCTATTTTTTTTTTTTGGTGTTTTGATTAAATTAATTTTATTTTTTATGTTTTTATTCAATTATTAAAATATTTGCACTTATACAATGATGATATTTACAATATAAAATGAAAGACAAAATATACAGAAATGTTTATATATAAAACCTCTAATTTTGTTATTATTCTATTGATTATAAGCTAAACTAAATTCTATTCTATAAATCTTTAAATTGATTGATAATAATTTTCTAAATAAATCTATTGCCATGTTTTCATATACATATGTTATCTTTCATGGATCAAAGTAAATTCTGTCTCTTCTGATCCTTGAATGTCACATGATTTCTTGATTGACAACCATTTGATATACGTATTGAAAAATAAAACTGATTATATAAAAATCATATATTGGTGAGTGAAGATGTAGTTTAGAAAAAAGATTAAATGAACATAATCTATAACCATATTTAAAAAGGTTGCAAATAATCAGTATAACACTGCATCAGTTTTCTTTCACCATGCAAAATATTGTGACTTTAAATTTATCTTTAATAAGATCACACAAAAATATTACATGAAAAAAGACATGCATAAAAAAAAATTAAAGAGACAATTCTTATAAATAAGTTTAATGATAGAAGTATTGATTTATGTAGTTCCTGAAAAATTGCATGACATCTTTTTGTTGACATAAGTTCAGTGGTTAAGATTACAATGTAATTGAAAGTACTTCTGTAAGTGATCTGTTATTACTGTTTATTTTTTATTCTTGTAATGAATTTAGAACTATTACATATATAGATGCTGAAAAATAAGAATAGAATTTGTAATGAGAAAGTTAAAATAAATGCAATGTTGTAATTTAATATAAGCTTTTTAAGGCATCTATTTCTATGAATAAAATAAATGTAAATAGTAAAGCAGTTTCTAAAAAACTCATTATATGTATAGACATCTCTTTAATCCCTCTACAAAGAAGCAAAACACAACATTCCCAGGATTATACAAATGCTAAAAGATGAATGCTTATATTTATTTTTATCATTTTACTCTCTAAGTCAGACTGGCTAAATATTCCACTTATGAACCAATAATCAAATGGCTAGATAGATTGACTATAGGCTGGATATCTCATCAACAATAAAACAAAACTAATTTTGTTTGAAATTTATGAAGTTATCCAAATTTTCATAAATGTTTAAATCACAATTTCATGAAACTTTTCTAAAGCATTATTACAATTTAATCTAAAGATACTCAGCTATGATACTTATTTTCCTTGATAATTATTTTAAATGATTATTACTATCATTTATTATACCAGATACAAATATAGAATTTTAGTTCGCATATACACTTCAAACTTTAATAGAAGATTAATATATCTATTATTGTTTAACATAATCACATGGCATAATTAATTCTATTTCACTACTTTTTTTCATGTGTAATATCTTAAATAAATTTATACATTTTCATTGACCAAATATACTTTTATCATGTGAAAAAGTACTGAGCATAAAATTTAATTTAAAAGTTATTATCTTTTTCCAATGTTTTTATTCACATGATTAAAATACATATGATGAAATAAAAATTTTAAATATATATAGAAATGTCATTTTTTTCGTTGCTTATATAAAAATGGAATGGAAAATTGGAATATTTTTTTTTTACATTTCAGAAATATTGATAAATAATTTTTGCTAAAATGTGAAAAGAAAAAAGAATTTGATAAATAATAAAGTTTTAAAAAAAAATGAATTTTCCAAATGTTTGATAATAAAACATAATCATTGCTATTGCTAACATATTTACTTTCAATGATGGCAATGGTTGTTAGAACAATTTTATTTTTTTAAAGAAAGTATCTAAAATATTTTCTTGAAAGTATAAATATTTATATTTAAGCAAAAAAGAAAAGATTGTAACTAAATTATTCATATAAAGTGTATTCATAATGAAAATATAAAATAAAATTTTATTCTGGCTGATTTAAAACCTTTCAGTATCATTATATATATATATAAGAAAGAGTAAATCTCTCTTATTCTAATCCAATGCTGACTTCTACTTTAAGATTGAATAATCATTAGATGTTAAATAAAAGTGTGAATTCTATCCAAATTCTCAGACTCATTTTTAAATTATAGTCTTTGCAAGTGATGAGGTGTATTCTGCATTTAGTAGACCCAAGATATATTTAAAGTTGAGGGAAAAAAATGAAATATGAAGGAAAAAAATGTATCATGTAACTCATATTACTAATATTTAGCTGAAAATTTTTATGAATATTATATGTAAAATAAATATAGAATTTTTCCAAATTAACAAAACTTTTTTTTTCCATATGTCAAAGTGTTGCCCAGGAAGCGACACAGGACCAGCTGCTTGGAAGGCAGCTATGCTAACCACTAGGCCACCAATGCTTTTTTTATATGCATTATTTAAATTAAAATAAAGTCATATATCTTAAAGTCAAATCTTCATACTTGGTCATATTGCACGTTGTTTCGTCATTTTCATCTGGAGTTAAAAATTAATACAATACTTGTACGTAAAATAAATTAACACTCTAAAATAATCAAATAGAGAGTGTTTTGTAAATGCTGAAAAATATTTTAGGAGTGGACATGTTCTTTTTCATTTGACTAGAGAATTGAGGCTTAACTCTTATTTTATGCTTTAGCAAGTGTTTCAGAAAGTTCTTGTCTTTAACAAACAATTATTAAATATGTAATATAAAAGGGGGAGATAATCTGACTTTAGTCACTTGAATGGAACTGCTGCACTCATCATTCAAACATAATTTGAGCTTCTGACCATAGGATAAAAAGATCATTTATTTTTAAATTTTGTGATTAATATTTAGGCAATTAAACAAATAATTAAAAACAATACTTATTTAAAATTCTGAGAAGCATTGAACTCCTTTGACTAAGCTATTTTATTATAAAAGAAAGCGGAAATTGATATAAAATATAAGATTAACTATTTTTAAGAATAAAAATATACTTATGTTTTAAATGAAAAATAATGTATATAAAAAAACTCAGCTGTAATTAAATTTAATTATTTTAAAGCATAGTAACAGTGACTACCCTCTTAATAATCTAATGAATCGGAAACTAAAATCACTATTTTGTAATGACATGTTTCATCATCTAGTTTTAATTTTTTTTTTTTCCAAAAAAAAAGCAAATTATATTCAAATCTTTCAAAAACACTTACTTGTTAAGCTTCATAATAAGTTAGCATTGAAATAGGTAATAGAAATAGTCCAACATATAATTACAAATAAAATGTCGTTATCATAAATTTTGGATCAAACAATATTTTTTCATATTATAATTTAATCCAAATAATTGTATGCGCAAATAAATTAGAATGTATTAAAACAGTCTCATTTATTACATACAATAATAAATACAGAAACTGTTTTTTTAATTTTTCAGTAAACTGAATTGTATCAAATAAATTTTTTATGAAAAAAAAATCATTAATCTATGTTTTTTTAGATGAACTCCCAAGTATAAATGTGGTCATATGAGGCATTTATTGTCATTACAATAGTTCTTCTAGCTTTAATCACAATAATGGATTACTAATGACTAAATGTGGTGTAAAGTGGATTTTCTTTGAATAAAGTCAGAGGTTGCTCTACTAATGTGATACTGCATGAGACCCTGTTAGCCAAGAAAACAATTTACACATTTTAAAATATATATTTCAAAAACCATTAGCTTCTAGTTCTCTAATATACTTTAAATCTACAATGTCCAATTTTTCCAACTCTGGCACTTTTTCTTTTCATATCCTATTTTAATAAAAATTGTTTTTTTTTTTTTAATTTTAATAATTTGTCCTCATATACTCCATTATTGCCATATAAAACCTCTATTTCTTTTATTCTCTTTATCTTTATGTTATAGTTACTCACCATAATTCTTTTCAGAATATTTTTAATGTACTTTATTTAAAAAATAAATGGTTCACTACTCTCTCTACCATCTTCACATAAAATTATAGTTTAATTTCTTATCCCATTTTCATGTCCTTTCCATGGTATTCAAAACGTTTGCTTTTGCTCCAAATAACAATACACTTTTTCTAGTTTTATCATATATTATTTCATGCTTTTGTATTTTTTATTCTTATATAATTCTAAACATTTTTTTATTCATAATCACTTTCATAATTATATATATATTTCTCTAATCAAATTATGTATCCTCTTTCTCCACCTTTCATAATTACATACCTGCAATTTTTATATACTACTTTTTGTATAAATACATAAAAATAAATTTTCTATCTATTAACTTTGCATGTTTAAACCATTTTTTTGCCTAGTATGTATCATAAAATCATGTTTTCAATGCCATTCAATTTGTTCTGATTAATTTATGGTTACATATAAATTATTTCACAGTAAAGAAAGTTAAAAATCTGCTATTTCTATACAGGAAAAACAATCTTATTTATTTATTGTTGTTGCTGAACTAAATATTAAATGTGTTATAGATTGGTAGATAATGTTATACAATTAACACAAATCATATAAACATGCAACTTTTAAAAAATGTTTTCAGCTTTCTTAGAAGTAAAAATATGAATTATTAGATCAACATTTTTTTCAACAGAAATCTTGGCATATTTTTGCCCAATATTTAATATGGCACATGTTTATTCATGTTAGCCCATTTACACTAATCATATTGCTGAGATTGTAAGTATACCACAAAGATAATTTTTGCAAATAAATAATTGTAATTATTTTGTTTTGTTGTGCCTATATGGTGCTTAGTGTGTAGAGTCTACTGGGATATGAATAGGGAAGATTGTGAATTTTTATTTTAATTTTTAATTAATTTAATATTGACAAGCTCATACATAAAAATAGTGAGAATAAGAAATGTAATAACAGTAGTAGATAGTTTCATTATTTTAAGAGATTATATTTATATAGTTCAATCATAAATAAATTGAGTAATGTGTAAACAAATGTATATGCTTCATTTTAAATTTAATAATAAACATTTTAATCTAACTTGTAGATGTAAATATAATGCCTTCCCTGCTCAAATTATATGTCCATTGCATTATATTATTTTAAGAGTTATATTTTTATCTAAGATGATGTGAAGTAAATTTACAAAACAGAGATAGTTATATACTAATTGTCATAATAATTAAATAAAATTAGTTTGTTATTAGATGAACTCTCAAGAATGACGCTAATATCAGCATTGAGAATAAATTGTTTTCTAATATATATTTCATTTATAAAGATTAAATATAGGTCAAAATATATTTACACAAATGCAAATGCAATTTTTTCTTATCAACACCTAGATGTGATTTTATGTAAAAGAAAATTTACCTAACAGGTTATATGTTTACATTTTTTTATATTTAAACATGTTAATTAAATAACTTTAATATCAGCACTTCAATTTACAAGCTGGTTACAATCATATTTTTTTAAAAAATAATTTTAAACTTGAAATTGTTAAAATACTTTCATTGTTTAACTCTTACAATGCTCACGTTTCCTGTTTTGCATTTCAAAATCAGCCCCATAAAACAACAGACAGTTTTTCAAAATATTAGCTACATTATTTAATTCTTAGTTCATTGAATATAACTTGTAATTGATAAGAGAGAAAATACAAAAATTCACTCATATTGTGATGGATGTATTTTTCTGGAAAGAATAATTTGGGTTGTAAATAACATATTGAAAATTATATTATACACAATATGATTAACATTCCATGGTTTGATACAGTGGTTCAGTCATGGACTCTGGAGTTCAAGATTCATGGATCATGATCCAACATTATTACTTATATCCTCAAATCTTCTTATAAATTCTGAGGCAATAAATCATTTGGTTATTTATTTATCAAAATATAATTATAGAAAAATTATTTGTTTGAAAATTCAAAAAAGATATTCATATAAATTACATAATACTGCTAGATACTCCTGTTGGTTAATTGTGCACATTAAGTTGTGTAGCATAAATATATATATGAAAAACAAAAAAAACAGTTAAAAACTTGCTAATGCTTGTATTTATGTCAACTGATGGTGTTCTACCAAAAACACCATCAAGCGTATGTTTACATAAACGTCAGAGCATGCATTCACTATCTCTAACTTTAATTCCACTTCAGATCATGATTTCAAGCTATTTGCTATCATCAGTGAAAGACAGGAATTTTAGAAACTAGATCTAAACACAAACTCTGAGCATTTATGAAAGTTTCTATTCAGCTTGCAAGCGTGAATCTTTTAGACACGTAATGACTTCAAACTCAGCATAGCAAGCCAGATAGCTACATGGGTCCGATCTCAGTTCAGCATCACCACATAGTAGAAGCCTCTGCAATATATATCATTGCTAGAAAGACCTCAAAGGTACATTTATGAAAAACAAAAAAAACAAGTTAAAATCTTGCTAATGGTTGTATTTATAACAACAGATCACGTTCTACCAAAAACACCGTCAAGCGTATGTTTACATAAATGTCAGAGCATGCATTCACTATCTCTAACTTTAATTCCACTTTCAGATCATGATTTCAAGCTATTTTCTATCATCAGTGAAAGACAGGAATTTTAGAGACTGTTTCATAAACGCTCAGAGGTTGTGTTTAGATCTAGAAAATTCCTGTCTTTCACTGATGATAGCAAACAGCTTGAAATCATGATCTGAAAGTGGAATTAAAGTTAGAAATAGTGAATGCATACTCTGACGTTTATGTAAACATATGCTTGATGGTGTTTTTGGTAGAACACCATCTGTTGACATAAATACAAGCATTAGCAAGTTTTTAACTTGTTTTTTGTTTTTCATAAATGTACCTTTGAGGTCTTTCTAGCTGCAGAGGCTTCTACCATGTGGTGATGCTGAACTGAGATCAGACCCATGTAGCTATCTGGCTTGCTATGCTGAGTTTGAAGACATTACATGTCTAAAAGATTCACACTTGCAAGCTGAATAGAAACTGTTTCATAAATGCTCAGAGTTTGTGTTTAGATCTAGTTTCCAAAATTTCTGTCTTTCACTGATGATAGAAAATAGCTTGAAATCATGATCTGAAAGTGGAATTAAAGTTAGAGATAGTGAATGCATGATCTGACCTTTATGTAAACATATGCTTGATGGCATTTTTGGTAGAACACCATCTGTTGACATAAATACAAGCGTTAGCAAGTTTTTAACTTGTTTTTTGTTTTTCATAAATGTACCTTTGAGGTCTTTCTAGCAATGATATATATTGCAGAGGCTTCTACTATGTGGTGATGCTCAACTGAGATCAGACCCATGTAGCTATCTGGCTTGCTATGCTGAGTTTGAAGACATTACGTGTCTAAAAGATTCATGCTAGCAAGCTGAATAGAAACTGTTTCATAAACACTCAGAGTTTGTGTTTATATCTAGTTTCTAAAATTCCTGTCTTTCACTGATGATAGCAAATAGCTTGAAATCATGATCTGAAAGTGGAATTAAAGTTAGAGATAGTGAATGCATGCTCTGACGTTTATGTAAACATACGCTTGACGGTGTTTTTGGTAGAATGCCATCTGTTGACATATATATATAATACAAATTCAGTGTACTAAAAATATCTAATATATTAATAACCAATCAAAAGAGCATAATTTATGAGATACTCATATTTAATTAGTAAATACACCAGACTTAGCAAATTAAATTTTAATCCTAAACTATATCATCTTAAGTGTTTATTTGTTTTGAAATAATAAAAAATATGTAGAATTCTGATAACCCCAGATCTTGTGTAAAATCAAAATTTATTATGATATGTCATAAGTTCCTTCTGACAATGAATGTAACCGTTTATGAGCAAATTCATAAATCAAACATTAAATATTAAGATATGTTTTAGATTCAACATTGAGTTTTTAAATTGACCCTACTAAAGGTAAAAAGGTCAACTTCTTGGCTTCTAGATTTACAGCATTTTAATGGTTATGGTAGTCTTTCAACTCAAAGAAGTATCTATAACTTATGAACAATTTGATTAGTTAAGTGATTAACATCCAAAATCATCAGATATTTTATGATCCACTGCTGGAAGAAAATGTTTCAACATTTGCTTTTTATGATTTATCAGGTTAAAAATGTAAACCAGTTTAAATAACTTGATAGATTTTTTCACAGAAAGTAGATTTAAATGTTGAGTAGCAAGGGCATATTGAAATGTATTGCTCCAGTATTTAATAAACTTTGTAGTAGATCACTAAATTTTAATAGCATACTTAATTTTGACTAAATTAGTTACATGTAGAATTGTTATTTTGCTATATTTTTTGTAGGTGTGATATTAGCATCCAAAGACTGACAAAATTTAATTTAAAAAAATTCTGTAATTTGAGGAAAAGAAATTGCAAGATCATATAAAACTAACTGGTATAATCCTTACATTATTGTATGTGATATTAAATATACAATTGAAAAAGTCCATCTTCATTAGATTAAAGATTGGTCATCTAAAAGGATGATATGGAAATTATTACCTGAAGAACATGAGCATAATTTTATAGGAAAGACCAGATTGACTCTATTTATATTATATTAAAGATATTAATATGTATTTATAAATTATTTTCATTAGGAGAATTTGATTAAAATATAATTCAATGGAGATCTTCAATTATACAAGTATTCTAGGTCCTTGTGACAAAAAAATATTTAATGGGGGAAATAAAGTTAGACATTGCATTTTGTCAAATAAATATATTAAAGCCTATAATGCAATAAATGTCATCAATATAACTTTTTTTTTTTCTAAAATAAAAATATTGATTTATAAACTGCTAACAATAATAATGATGTAATTAGGTATGGTAAAACAATTTTTAAATAGTCCACTTTAAGATCAAAGGCTTTTAAACATGTTTGGAAAAGCAGAAAATAAAAGGATATATTACTGTTTAAATATTTTAATTGCTAGCTGGATGATTTATTCTTGTTATACTATTTAATAAAAACAAATGGATACACATGTACAGACTACTGTATTTATGGATATTTATCTGTCTTAACAATGACTTAGCATTAAAAAAAATTTAAATCCCATTACATGAAACAATTTTCTAATATTATTTCATTAAGATTCAAATCCAGTTAAGACATGGACAATATTCTAGTTCTCTCTGATAGTTATTTATAGATCAGAGAACATAATATCTATATATGTATCTAGAAAAAGTTATTATTATTAGTTGTCAGAAAGATTTAAAGATTAAATTATAAAAAACAGAAAATGACTTTTTGGGTATTTATTTTATTACATGAATTAAAAGCTTTCGAAAATAAACTTTTAAATTCTTATTTAGTATTACTAAACATGTAATTTTTTTTTGGCTGTGCAGACATGTATTTTATACGTGAAATGCTTTTAAAGGAAATAATTATTCTGGTTCTTGACTGAATAATATTAGCATTGACAAATGGTTTTTATTTAAGTATTTTTTAATAGTCTTGTAGAATAAAGTTATTTGCAGAAGATTTATTTTTAATTTACTAAAAGTTATTTTTTATAAAAACATTTAGCTTCATTTCTTCAATTAAATAAGTTTTTAATGTTTTTTTCTATTTATTTAGATAGTACTTTTCTAAAACATTTTGCATTTTTCTTTTTAAAATGTTATAAAATTAAAAATATAATTTTAAAAGAATATAATTATAAAAGTAGTTGATTAGTTTCCCGTGAGAACATATGACTTCAAATACCATAAATGATAGAATGAGCCTCGATTCAGAAATCTTCATTTCTTCTATCACTTTAGTAAACAATATAAAACAAGAATATAACTTAAAAGCAGACATTAATTCTTGCTAAAAAATTAATATAAATAATTAGGAATGTAACACTTAGTCTTTGGGTGTGATTTTAACAAACAAAATCAAAAATATAAAAAATGAAGGAGAGTGGTAGTTGAATATAATGTTATAGAACAATTAATATTTATAAATACTCAGGAAGTGGGTAATGTGCAACTTATGGAATAGTGACAGCTAAATAAATATTTATTAAGTAAAGTGAGTTGCAAAATGTGATAATAAATATTAAGATTAAATTTGAAAAAGAAACTTCTTTAAGTGTATTGTATTGGACTATAATATTATAAGATTAGACTAAACAATAGAGACAAAAGAATGAAAAAGATTTATAATTTCTAAATAAAATTTGGATAAGAATAAAAAAAGAATTAGTTATGAATATATGGTTATTAAAACAAAAACACTGAGAAAAAGCTAAATAGAAAAATTATTTGTTAAAAAATTTAATGAGAAAGAAGAAATGCTTGATAGAATAATTATAATGGATGTGTTAAAAATATTAAGGAAGTGAGAGGAAAGGAAGTAAAAAAACAAAAAATGGTAAAAGCAGTATTGGAATACAGTATGTTCTTAAATATTGAACAGAACCCCTTCCTAAAAGTTTTATAGTTCAGCAACTGATTATTGCAATAATACATTGAGCCCAAGCAATCACAAACTGTCAGAAGCATATGGCAAACATACACCCAATCTAAATACTAAAACAATTATTTGCATGCTCTGATAATATGTGAAAGTTTGTTGTACAAACAATTTTTTTTATAAAATATATTTTATTCCTATATGTTTATTATAGCATCAATAAATTCATATTTATTAGCAACAAATGAAACAAATTTATATTCTGATCATGCATCAACAGTGAAGCTACAAATTTTGTCTATAAAATTTTACGATATAAAAATGCCTATACATGTGACATGTGCTTGCATGAAATGGCTTTGTTTATTGATGACAAATATAGAAGTAGAGTTTATTTACATTTGACAAATATTATTTGTAAGATGGTAGCTGTTTGCACCTAATTATGTCAGACTAAATTCTTTCCTGTTTCTGTTTTATACTTGTGTTTCTGGCACCCTTCTATATGATAAGATTGCCATAGTATTTTGCAACAATAATTTTATTATTCATATTATGTTTTGAATTGTTTTGTTCAGTGAAATTTGCCTAAAAATTTAATAGAAAAAATAATGATTGTTTTCTGAGTTTTTAATTTCCATTCTAAAATTTTACTGATAATTAATAATTTCAATACACACTCCTAATATTATAAGATACAACATTGTTATTATATTTATTTATTCTTGCAGTAATTTTTAAAGTTAAAATGATGAAAAGGCAAAGTTGTTTTACAATAGTATACTGAACCTATTGTTAAAATCATTTGAATCCCATCACTGCATAAAATGTGTTAAAATGATAAACAGAATATAAAATGAAAATTATAAAGTGTTTAGCTATGGATGGATTTTTAATAGAAGATACAATCTGTAATTTAGGATCTAGCCTTACATTAGCACTTCTGTAATAAAATATAAATAAATTATTGAGAAAAATAAAAAAATTTAAATTTGAATATTTTATTTTACAAATTGATAAGAATGAGATGCATTAGAATGTATATTAAAAATTCTTCAACCGCCTTTTACGAGGCATCTCGTCGACATCTGATGTCACGTCACTCTAACTCTGCTAGTTCTTATGCTAAAATATTCGTTTGACAGGTATTGATTAGGTTTTTAAAAGTTCTGTAAGATGGTGCCCTCTTCCAAATTATTTTACAAGTAAAAAATCAAAAAAACCGCATTTTAAACTAAACAAAGAAAGAACCTTGTCAGTGATTCACTGTCAGCCAACTCTCAGCTGAAAAAGACATTCTGATTGGCTGGAAAGAACAAAGAAACCACCTGATCAAAGAAAATAAAGAAAAATGCTGAGATTTTTATTTCGAATGCAATTTAAGTATTAAAAAATATAATTTGAGAAATTAAACTAGTTTTTTTAAAAATATATACAAAAAAAAAACAATTATTTTCGAAAAATATTGAAGATTTTAGTAAAAATATTTAAGATTTAGCAAAAAAAAATCTTTACTTTTCGATAACGTAAAATTGAAAAAAAGCATTTGCATCAGCACTTTTTTGTTTAGACATTCACTTTATATTTGCCGAAATTGAATATATTTTATAATAAATAAATAGCAATTTATTTTTGAAAGAACTTTCGTTCTCTTTCATAACCTGAAAAATTAGTAATATACTTTTTATAAACGTATCTGAGTTGAATTTAATATTATAGGTGAATATGTTTTAACAATAGGCTTTGTCTTCAGTTTGTGAGTTGGCCAATTAAAAGATTTGATTTTTACCTCATACAACCAATAATATAATTAGCGGTTTAAGGGTTAATACAGTTTTAAAAACTAGAGATTCTATTTATTATTGATCTATATCAACATAAATTATAAAATTATATAAAAATATATTTATATGAGAAAGTGACTTAATATTATATGCTAATGGACAGTTGTGAAATTAGGGATAAAGAATATACTAAAAAAAATTTTGAATACATAAATATATTAAGCACTTTTAACCTTCCTTAAAAAAGTGTACAGTAAATTATTCACTTTTTTTTCTATTATTAATACAGATGAAAACATATTAGATGAAATTAATCATAAAATTAAACTTGGCTGAATACATATGGTAGCACTAGCTTAATATTGAAAAATATATATATATATATTTGAATAAAAATGTTTTAATAAATATATTATCCAATACTTATGTACAAATATAAGACTTTGAACCTTAATAGATTAATGAAGTATAGATTTTAGACTTTTCAGCAAAATATAGAGACATTGGATGTTTAGATTATCAAGGAGATATTGAAAATAAAAGAGTAGGATAACCAACAGATATTATTGACATTATTAAAAGAATTAAAAAACTGAAATGTAATAAAATTGAATATGTTTCTAAAATAGATAATAATAAGTATATGATTGGATTTTAAAATATTGACAAAAATCAAATAAAGTGTTCACAATATAATGCATTGATAAGAGAGTTTTCTGGAGTGATGAAGTTAAGAAATATTATAGGTTAGAAAAAGAAATTAAACATGAAGATATTTTTATTGTATAGTGTGTACATTATGTTGGAAATAATAGTGATAATGTTATATATTATAGATTGATTTTAGTTTATGCCTTTTGCTATATATAAAATATTAAGAGGCTTTATTATCTTATGCGATGGTAAAAAAATTGAGATGATAATATAAATTATAATGTGGTATGGCATGAAATGATAACCTTCAATTAGAATAAAGTGTTATCATTTGTCATATATCTTAAATGTATAGTTATCTTAATTTGTTTCAGACAGTTTAATATGCAACCTTTAAGGGAATTTTAAAGTAATTTCATTTTCAGGCAATTTTATATGCCTACAAAAAAAAATAAACTTTTTTTTAATTATTTTTCCATAAACTTTGCATTTCAATAAAAGTATGTAATATAAATTTGATTAAATGACCAACAGTCTTATAATTAATGAACTTAAAAAATTAACTATATTATATAATAATTGATATATAATTTAAAATATCTCACATCTTATGTTCTTAGAATTAACTACCCATTTATGTTTTTAATCAAAAATACTTAAACTCTTTTTAAAAGATTGTCATCAATAATAAAGTCATGATTTATGCAATAGAATATGAACACATTTTTTTAAATACAAACTATCAATTTTACCAGTAATTTTTTTGACAGAAACTATGTAATAAATATATATCCAAGCATATAGTTTTTAATATATGCTTATCTTTAATAAAACAGCTGAAACAGAAACAACTGTATCTCCCACTCAGCTATGTAAATGCTAACAACTACAAAAAGATAGAATCATATACCAATCTATGTCTTAGCTCTGTTGTCATATAAAGCTTAGTTTTTGATATAGTTTTTTAAACTGCAGGGCAAATTTTGTCTATTATTTTAACTTATATATAGACTAAATAATCTGAAATCACTATAATAAAATCACATTTACAGAAAAAAATATTAAAAATGGCTATATGACATGAACTATCTTTCAAAAATAGACTGATTTATACCAATTTTTTTCAGAAAACTATTTTATCCCATATTAAAGTAAATTCATATATATATATATAACATAGTTTGCATGATGTAATAAAAGTTTTTAAAAGCTTTAAAAATAATACTTAAATGCTCTGAATCGTTTAGTATAGAAGTGACAGAATCTAAGGCATAAACCCATGGGTCAGGCACATCTTTGTCACTATCTACAATTGTTTTTAAAGAGTTAAATAAGAGAATGATGTTATAAAAACTTTAATAAAAAAGTCCAAAATTTAAATATAATTTTTGAATTTATTGTAAAATTAATAATAATAAAAAACCACTTTGGAAAAAAATAATGTAAGAAAAATATCTTAATTAGACGAATAACTCAAGCTGCAAAGATAGTTAAAAAGAATGGAAAGAAAATGACAACAGAAAACAAAAAAAGATGGAGAAGAAAGTAATAAAAAATATTTTTTTTGTAAAAATAGCTACTATAGTGTATAGTAATTTTTTTGTGTTTTGTAAGAGAAGTTATTTTTGCTTGCAATAAAACAGAATTGTATCTGCTTAAAACTATCTATATATTAAAGATATTGTCATCTCACTGTAAATGCAAATTTTTTAAAAGTATTCTAAAAACAAAATATATCTCAAAAATATTTTTTACATTAATAAAATCTCTTTAATTAAAAACATTAATTTCTTCGGTAATTTTAATAATCATCTTTTCAATTGCTATTATTAATTAGAGAAACAAATGATGCAGATCTAGACATGTTTTTCATTATAAAAACAAATATATCAAAAATAGCCATCAAATGTTAAAATTTCTAATTTATCATAAAATAAAATCCCAGAGATAGTTATGAATATAAAACAATTTTAAGCTCTACATTAGAAGAAACATATTTGATAAAAGAAATAAAATGTAAAAAATGAATATACATTAATCTTGATCTAAAGGTTGGAAATATATATATATATATATATATATATATATATATATATATATATATATATATATATATATATATATATATATATATATATATATATATATATGTTGAAGCTACCATTGATGACTATTAAAGTGTTTGTAAAATTAGTATAATAAATGAATTTATAAGAGAAATTGACCAGATATAATGCAACTGAAGTTTTACAAACTACTGACAGCTATATAACACTAAATAATTAATTTCTAATATACTTGTTCTTTTAAAAAATAATATGATAATCATAAAGAAACATTGATAAAATTAATAAAAAAATTATATAGTAAGCCTGAATAGCTCTTAACAAACTTTTCTGAATATCTCTATGCCCAGACCAGTTTTTAGCTGTTGGTTTTCATCAGTGAGGCACTAGGATGTTCAGACTTTAGATTAATCACATGATGTATAATTTGATTTCTTCGCAATTAATGAAAAATATTCAAAGAAGAAGGATTAAAATGTTAAATTGAATTTTCTGGAAACTAAAGAAAATATAACATTTAATCCAACAATATACATAAAGTATGCATAATATAGAATCAAACATGAACAAATCAAATATCATAACATTTAACCTAAATTCAGTCTTTAATACAATCATTCTTAAACACCTGAATAATAAGTGACATAAGAAATTATGAAATGATGTAAATAAAATATATCAATTTTGGTGAGACTTCTGTTATGTTTGATTGTTAATAAATTTAAACTTAAAAATTAAACTGGTCATACTTATGATATTGAAAAAATATTGAACTATCAATGTGTATAGTGATTGCAGCCCACTAAATGATCAAAGATTTTTTATACATTATGATGATAAAAGGTGATTCAGATTTTGCAATTAGATATTTAGCACATCTTTAAATTAAAATAAATAGGTTTTGATTTTTGAGTTTCCTTGCAATATTCCTGAATAATCATTACTGTATGAAAATATTAAATACAGGCAATGTATTTTTTGAGACTGAGAAATCCTATCAAAGTCTCAGCATTAAAAGTACATTAAAATTGTATTTAATATTTTAAAAGTTTTCTCGGATTATTCAGTACTAGTAGTGTCTTTAATTTATTACATTTCAATGAAAAGTGGTAGTCATTTACAATTAGATTATTTTTTAAATATGCTTGTGCTTCTTAAAGTGGTTTGTGTTACTGTATTTGTATTGACTATAATGGAAGTCAAACTTATATGACCATACAAACAGTAGACCATATAATTTTTTTACTTATTGTTTGATTGGGACATAATAAAAATAATGAAGTCATATTTTTAAATAATTTGTTTCTGTTGCAAGTCTAACAAACGATGTTGTAAATAAATATAATCCAATTAGTAATAGAGGTATCATCTCATAATCAATATTCAGCTTTAGATTAAACAATTTGTTTTCAACAACTTGCATAATTGAATTTTTTTTTATTTAATGTTATAATTTACATTTTATGAGACATGATATTTTGAATAATTTTATTAATATATTTATATATGTGTGATAATAGTCAGAAATATAAAAATTGTCTAATGATGATCATCATCATTAACCATTATCAATCGACTGCATGATGAAGGTATCTTTAAGTTCAAGCCATCTTTTCTGATCTTTAGCTTCTCTTCTCCACATCATGTCTGCACACTTCCTTATTCCATCCATACATCTCACATATGGTCTTGTTCTGGGTCTTTTACAATCTCTTGGAATCCAGTTTAAGATTTCAATTGACCATCTATTATTATCTCTTCTAGCAATATGTCCAGCCCAACTCCACTTCAGGCTTTTAATTTTTTTAATGAGGTCAGTAGCACTTGTTTATTCTTTTACCCATATATTGCATTTTCGAGCTCTTATTATTATTTCCAACATGCATCTTTCCATCTAAAAAATAAGACTTTTTTAACATTTTATTATATTTAACTAGCTAGGTTATGTTCCTTATTTGTAGCAAAAAGAAAAAAAAACCTATTTAATAATATTATTTACTTCTAAAATAAAGTAATTTTTTTTTACTTTTATAATTGCCTTCTCCAAAATGTAGTTTTGAATTTTTTCTTATTTTCCATTATATTTTTGCCTGAAAATTTAAAATAGTGAACTTAAAACTGGACCTTAAAAGTATTCATCTCTTAGAAACTTACAATTATTATCAAGATTTTTATTCATTGTTTGAATCATTTCCAAACATGTGGAAAAATTGGGTGATTATATATATATATATATATATATATATATATATAATATATACCCATATTTATATATATATATATATATATCATCAAATATTTTTAAAATGATTATATCAATACATATTAATTTTATTTTTATATCTATGAATATATGTAAATATGCACAATAAGTTAGTTCTCTGCCAAAAAGTTGCAGAATAATTCAGCAAAGTGTAATACTTATCATCATCAGTTATAGTTTGCTATTATGGTATACTTTCTTAGCACAATTTATTAATACATCTCAGTTACAGGATTACATCACATACTTTAATCAATTTTTGTGTACTCATAAAAATATGAAAAAGAAACTAGTATACTATGCATAAAAATAAATTTTTATGCTTAAAAAAAAGTCTAAACCTAATAACAATAAGCTTTAAGTTTTGAAAACAATTTATTCATTTAATAATAATCTAATTATTGTATTTTTATACCAATGATTTTTGAGCTAATTTTAAGTTACTATTGCAAAATTTTAGAAGTAAAAATTAATAAAATAAATTAAATCATATTGTTTATATGTTTTATTTTCTCTCTCTCTCTCTCTCTCTTTAGTGTTTTTATTATTTTTTCACCTGAAAGTCATGAAAAATATGTCTGCAATGTTCTGTGTAACAAAAGTAAAAGTTAAACCACTAAACATCACATGATCACTATTTCTTATGTTAGCATGTAACTGTTATTAAACTGTATGGAGAGTTTTGCCTTTTTAATAAAAGTAAAAGTGTTGGATTCAAAAGCCAAAAATTCCTTAATCAATTACCAATTGAGATAATATTAATTTAATCAATTAAATACAAATGTGCTCAACATGTCACTTTGGTTATTTGTTATCATTTAGCCTTAATAGCAACTAAGCATAAATTTATTTTACTACAGTGTTTGCATATTCAATTATCTAATAATCAAAAAAGCAAGTCATATATAATGTGACATTACTTTTATAAGCTTGTATTTACAAAAAATACAATACAGAGAGCATACCAATAGCTCAAACAAGTTCTTAATTAATAAGTGCAGTATGAGAAAACATTTAAAATCTCTATCTAGAACACTCCCAGCTCTCAACTGATGTGAGCCATAACCTTGAAACCAGTTGGTCTGGAGATGGTAGTATTCTGGATAGAGATTTTAAATATTTTCTCATACCACAACTTATTAATTAAGAGTTTGTTTGAACTATTGGTACAGACTTCAATTATCTAAATAAAATTCTGTATATAAATAACTTCCTTCAATGAATCAAAAACTAAATTGATTAATTTTATTTGAAACTGAATATCTGAATTTAGTACAAAAAAAAATATGGGTACTAATATGTTTTTGTATTTCTTTTTTTTTTTAAATCAATACTAAATGTTTCAGTGATATTTGTCAAATTCTTCTCATTCACTTCCTTACATATCCTTCAAACAT
This sequence comes from Epiperipatus broadwayi, assembly GCA_028023455.1. Taxonomy (NCBI): domain Eukaryota; kingdom Metazoa; phylum Onychophora; class Udeonychophora; order Euonychophora; family Peripatidae; genus Epiperipatus; species Epiperipatus broadwayi. Next base: position 1,478,693 of record JAQFVV010000082.1, on the reverse strand, counting down.
GTTTTTATGATTCTAATATATTCAGAATAGTTATTATTCAACATCAAAACTTGCAAGTATTTTTTCTTATTCTTTTTATTTTATTATCCAAATTCACAATATTTATACCTTTCAAAATTTCCATTTCTTCTCCTAAACTGTCCAAATCTTTCTTATAGACAAGTGAACTAGCCAAAACAATCTTTTTTTTCATTGTAACTTCAAAATGATACATGTAACCTACTAGATGATCATTACAGAAATTCACATTGTGATCTTTCATAGTTATTCAGATAATGAACTAACCAAATTTCCAAGTATTTAAAGAGCTGAATGCTTTGGATTGAAACTGTTGCAATGTCTGATACATGCTATCATTTAGCTTCTTAGTAGCTAATAATTTAATTATTAGCATTAATGAATTAATTAATGCCAAGACTTCAGAATTGAAAAAAATCACAATTTTCAAACTCAACAAGACAAAACTCTCTAGAATTGTGGTTTTTATATATATCTTTCGAATAATATATCCCCCCCCAATCCTTTTGTTATTGCTTTCTGACTTTTAAATTGATCATTTAAACACAATAAATCATGGCCTTTCACCAATTTATAGTGTAACTGCACAATGACTAGTTATCCAGATCTGTTTTTTAAAAAAAATCTGAAATAGAACAAAAAAATTTTTACATAAAAAAGTGCATATATGCATATGAAAGGGACCCTGTGCATATCACTAACTGAAAATTCGAATGTAAAATGTCAATAATTCTTCCAATGTTTGTTTTATAGAAACAAAGCCTTATGATAAAGTCTGAATTTCAAACAGCACAATCATGCTATTTGAAATTTAGACTTTATATTTATTCACAATATGTTATTGCTGGAGTGGCATAACTTTTTGGAGAGTGATTGACATTATATATATATATATATATGTGTGTGTGTGTGTGTGTGTGTGTGTATTGTAACAAAGATTTTCAAGATTAAAAGTAATATCTTGTAAGAACACATTAGCTCTTGATAAAAATAATAATATAATAAATTATTCAGAAAATCATATGATTTTAGAGTATCCTAGTGGAAGATTGAGCAATTAACAATTTCATTCAATTAATCTGAGTTGAATGTTTTTTTTTATTTTTAATTATATTACTCAGGTGAAAACCAATCCTGAAATCTTATATTTGAGTCTGCCATTTTACAAAACACACAAAGCTATATTAGTCTTGAGAAATATGATCAACCTTCATTAAAACAATGGTTTTCCAATTTAATGATGATTATAATCATGAATAAAAATCTAAGGGTTTACACACAGTGTTCATTAAAGCTTATTTAAGTTTCACACATATATATGCACATATACACATTAAAATTTTCAGAATTAGATTATGCATTTGTTAATTTTCATTTTATATTATTTGTTGTCATGTATAACTTTAAAACTATATTTTCATAAAACAAATTTATATTAAATAATTTAACAACTTCCAAATGAATGTATGTTAAATTGTTTGTTAATAAGCAGACTGATTAACAAATCTATTCTATAATAAATTATTAATCCTTGATCATCATTTTGTAGTGCTGTTTAATAAAGCAACATAATTTGTAATCCTCTTTATACACAATTTATTCTAACATTAATTTATATAACATCATAAATTGTAATGATCTCTTTACATTATTATCATGAATTATGGTTATATGTATACATATGACAATTTTATTTGAAAACCATCCTTTTATATACAATTAAAATTTTAATAAGATGCTATTTGGAAAGGGTTGTTATATATTAATGTATAATAAGACATCCTTGACAAATTTTATGATCACATCCCAAAATACATAACAATTTTATATAAATGTATTATAATAATTAAAGCAGTAATTTCATAAACATCTAGAATTTTAATATGATAATTTAAATAAATAATAGACACATCATCATCAAATATCCTGTAATTCGACACTGGTTTATCCATCAAGTTATGTTGTAATCTATTTTTTCTTTTTCATTTCTTACATTAATTTCCAACTCTAAGTTTTAATTTCAGTTATTATGAATTAAAGTAAATAGAATACATAATTTAATATTTATATATCATTTTATTTTTTATGAATTAATAATACTAATAGATACTATTATTACACAATACTTTTCAGGAACCGATTGTATTTCTCGTTTTTCAGTTCTTCTACCACTTAATTGATTCTGTCTGACATTCTATTGATTAATCATCTTCACAATGGTTAATAAAACTGAAGGAGAAATGAATAAATCAATACATATATTTTTTAAAAAATATTGTATGTAATTATTTACTATATTTTGAATGAGAATAATATTTAGAATACTTTGCTATAATCTATTGCTGATAATTGAATAAAATACGTTTAATTAACCACATATTATAATAAATATATGGAAATTTTACTGTAGTTATTATCAAAGATTTTAAACTTGTGCTAGGATTGCATTTAACTTATTTTTGTACTTTTTTTTATCTTTTATAGACATTCTGCGTTATTGATATTTTTGTTTATCCAATCGTTGATCAGTCTGCCTTACATCAAATAATCAAATCAGTAGTGTCAATCTGAATTGATAATGTTTTGTTTGCTTTTAAATTTAAGATTATCTTATGAATATTGTTTTATTTTAAAATTATTTCTGGGTGTTTATTTTTGCTTGTTGTTTTTTTAAACATTTTATTCCATTACATAATAAAGGAGTGGAAATTTAATTACCTCTTTGCTGAATTACAGTTTTGGAAATAACCGTTAATTGTTTCATATATGTGTGTATAAATCAATTGTTTGAATTCAGCTAATTTAATATTTATTAAATCATTTGAACTATAGTTTTCTGTTGTTTCTTTTATAATGCTCATGAAACATAAATAAAATAAAAAGCGTATCTAATGAGAACTTTTATAGATTTAGCTTAGAATTTAAAAACAGTAAAATGAAGAAATTGAAATAGGAAGAGTGGGAGAAATACTGTGGTTTTGAATGAAGTGACGTGAAAAAAAAATAGCAAGAATTTTAGACGTAGAATAAATGTAGTTTTTTTTATTTTGAAGACAAAAAATAAAGCAGACTTTTAATTCTTAACTAGATAGTAATATACTTATACATAAGAATAAGAACTTCGAATTATAACAATGTTGTAAAAAAAGAAGACTAAAAAGACAGATATTTCCAATCCAGAATTAAGTCCACAGACAAAAACTACCTCCAATAATGAATAATATTATTCATTATTGGATAATCTCTAGTCTAATTAATGATTAATAAAAAATATTAATATGCTTTCATTAAGTAATTTGTATCAATGTTGTGAGGACAGCATGTTTGACACTTATCAAACTGTACTAATTTGCTTTCTATATATACATATTGAACAATGATAAAGATATAAGTAAGAGATTATGGTCTGTTGATTTGCCATGAAATGTAGATCTAGGGGATTATAGATTCTTTTCACATGTTTTTGGTCATGTATTTATGATTACATCTTTCCACAAGCTGTTAAAAGTAGATAGGAACCAGTTTCTAACATGTGTGAGAGTGATGTACTGAAAATTACAGTACAGAAATATTATTTACTATAAAACTACCTGAAAATTGATAATCAAACTGAATATTTTAAGTACTAAATCTTGAAAATAGTCTTTACTTTGGAAAAACAATTTTATTAAAAATTACATTTGATACAGAATTATACATCAAAACAAATATAATGAAGCAAGAGCAGATCTCCATATTAAAGTCTTCTATTGTAAGATTGAGTTATTAGTGATTACCAGTTAGGCATTTAAAGTTTATCTTCAAATCAGTTTTTAACTTTTGTGTTTATCAATGAAGCTTTGGTATTTAAGTCTAGAAGTAATATACAATTATGCATCAAGCAATTACTTTTAACTCAAATTTGATATTCAGATTAAAAAGACAGAGTTTTAAATAAAGCCAACCTGCTTGAATAGTTATATAGACTTTACTCTAAGTCAGTAGCTATAAATTTTAATATCCTCCATTATTTATTAACTGTAGAGTAGTATTTTCTCTGTCTAGGAATGTTAATAGTAACAACAAAGCATTTAATTCCTTAGCTTATATAATATACTATATAGGCTAAAACCAAAAGCAGATCTCATTTCTGGTTAATCTTGTAAACTAAAAAATAATTTATTTGTTATTATTAAGTATAGACATTTGAATTCATATTTTTTTAACATTTTATTGTTGTATATGAAATTCTGAATGATGCAATAACATAGTCTCTCTTAATTTTATTATAATCATGAAAGTGATGGACTTAAAACCAAAAGTTGTTCAACTTTTAGATGAGGTAAATAAAACAATATACCAAGTCAGTCAATAGAATATATATCTGTTATACTCAGGCTATTCATTCATGCCCAAATATCACTTATGTTTTATGCAATAGACTATATAAATACTTTATTTGTATTTAGTACATATAAATATAAAAGTTAAGTAAAAGAGAAGATTGGTATCATTCTTTTCTTGTCAAAAAATCTGTCATATGTCTAGGCCTGATCGTTTCTCAGACCGCTGTTTTAACAGCTATTGGCTATCTGAAAGTAATAGTAAGGTGCATGTGGAAGAATAGCAACCTTCCAATCATTACATATAAATAAAATAAATAAATTAATAAAAACACTAAGTACAAAAAATAGATCTGATTTTGCATAAAGTTTATTAACAAAACGGTCTATTATCTTCTATTTTAATACATACAAATATGCAAATGCCACAGAGAAAATTATAAATACTAGTTTATCTAGAAGTTATCAAAGGTTATACCATATTAATAAAATAATAATTAGAAAATAATAAATTCTTACAACAGCTATATAAATATCAAATTTTTTATACACATAAAAAACCTTTTTTAGCACCTGATTTGGTGCCCTTTTATGTGTATAAAAATTTTAATATTTATATAGCTGTTGTAAGAATTTATTATTTTCTGATTATTATTTTATGGATGAAAAGCATAAAGATATTTATTCATTTCCAATTTGATAATACTAATAAAGTATATTGTGGATATATAAAAAAGCAAAATTTTGTTTAGGCCTACCATGATCACCTCAACAGATGGCCCATTAATATTTAACAAGTCTTAGAACTAATAGCAAATTTCATTCAATAATCTAATCACAGTGTGTAATCGAGATTCTTTTAAAATATTACTAGTAAAATGATACTAATAATACTAATAATTTTCTAGGCTACAAACTCTTTTTAAAGATGATTGATATACCTTAATTCATATATCATACATCTTAAATAGTTTTCTTTCTTTTTTTTTAGCAAAATCCTTATCATTCATTAACAATGATTAAATATTCTGCATAACAGTGATTCTGAAACTTCATGTTTATGAATTGTGTCCAACTTTGATCTGCTATTGATCATCATTCTCAAGCAATAAATTATTTGATTTTTCTGATGATTAAATGTTTGATGTCAAGTTGCATAAATATTTAATAGCTATTTTGGCATCTGAGTTGTTTTGACATATATTATATATTACTGTTTTTTTTTCTTCAAAAACTTATTAAAGTTGATCAGCAAAACAATGATACATTTTAAGATAATATAGATCCATGTCACTAACTATTTTAAACAATTATTAATTATGTAGTAGCATATTTTTAGAAATGTATACCTGAAATACAGTTTCTGAAGCTGTTACATATCTGTAAGATTTTACATATTACTATTTTGTATACTAAGTAAGCATGTAGTTTGCATTATAAATAATGTTTTTACATGCTTTTATTAGGCAATTTATGTAATATGAGTTCATGACTTCTCTCCTACTTTTAATTGTATACTCAGCATTCATAATATTTTTGCACTTCCTTACCATTACATTTTGTTCACAATTTTTTTTAAATATATATATTTTTCATTATTCTAAGGCTTTTAAAATAGATCTTGCATCTAATAATAATTTTTTTTTTCAAATTCTGGGACTGTTTGATACAAAATATACTTTTACTTATTCAGACTTATATTTAGCTGTAGAATTGCTTCGGGGAATTCATTAAATTCAAAATAGTTCATTTTGTTGAACATTGCTTTTATTAAATAGCAGTTATTTATTATTTTTAAGACTTTTCACAATGTATTAATCCACAGAAAGATTGTATATAAATACATTATTCTGATTTAAATTATCAGTATATTTATTGAATATGGTAACTATTTTTTTATATAGTTGTATTTTGACCAGGTGAGTTTTATTTTAAATTGTGGGTTAATATTTCTTTTTTGTTAAACTTGTTTATGTAATTTATTTTATTCTTGCTGCAGTTTAATAAACAATCTTTAAACACACACACACCCTTCAGAAAAAGGTTCATTGAAAGTCCCCCAAACAAATATAATAAAATAGAGGCATTATTCATAAAGCTAGTCAACTACTAGGTGATAATGATTTTAGTTTTGTTTTGTTTTGTCCATTATCTATCTATACATAAACACTTATTTAATGGCCGATGATTAAATTGTTTTAAGTATTTGCTAAAGCTAGCCATCTAAATGAAAAATAATGTTTTTTTGAGACTTTAAGTAATTCCAACTTTTATCAGAACTTGATTTAAATACCTGGTCTCAAAAATGTCAGACAGATGTGATACCAACTATAGCTTAAGATTTTTTTTAATAAAAATAGAAATTTATTTTGAGTCATTAAAGTTAGATTTTATATGACTGTTATAAGTTTTATTTAAAATGTAGCTTAGAAAAATTGACAATTAAGCTTTTGATTATGATAGCACTGATAACTAATACAAGAATGTTGAGATCATGATAAGGGAACGATAGAACAATATATGTTTTATTAATGTTTTTATTTAAAGAAAAGAATCTAAAACATTGGATACTGAAAAGAAAGCACATAATGATGATACTATATCAGAATAAAACAAAAAAAAAAGTTATTTTGAATCATCCCTTAAAAAAAGAAGAAAAAAGGTTTCATAAGAGATTTTCACTGCCAAAAGTCATTGAAACATAGAATATGTTATATAAAAAATGCCTTCAATAAAAATTACTCCCCCCCATTTAGTACTGTTTTTGTTTTCTTGTAAAGTGAAAATAAAAAAGCTAAGTTAAACAAATAATGAAGTTAACAATGTTGTCATGTTGATGAGCATAAACAAAAAAAAAATAAAAATAAGAGAATTTGGATTGGGAATGTGTAGAGAGGCTAGAGAAATTATAAAAAATATATTGGACGAATCTAAAAGTATTAATCAACTAAAAATGCAGTTTAAATAGAATATATGAGACTCAAGACAAAAGGCAGAAAGGTTTGTTAAAAGAAGTTAAAATGATATGCTAAACTTGTCTTTTAGCAGATGCTAATGTTTTGTAATTAATGATAAATTATTTATATCTAATTTATTTTCAACTTTTCCCATTTTAAGATTCTATTTATATAATTTAATAATTTAATAGATGTCTTTATTTTCAACAAATATTTTTTTATTCTTCAATTCTGAATTCATTATATATATTTATTGACTATTCATCTTTATTTTTCAATGGGTGAATTTGCAAAAATTTATAGGAAAAGACATTTAATTATCAACTGGTCAATTCTTCTGATTTAATTTTTGATTTTTTAATTCACAGCTTTATAGCTTATTGGATTTCTTTGTAGAATTTTGTCTATAGTCATGCTATTTTATTATTTTCTAATAAACCATTATTATCAATAACTTTTATAGCAAATTACATAGAAATAAAAAAAGGAAAATAATTTCTATACATAGATCTTTTCAAATATTAAACATTTTAAATGAAGAAGTGAAATAACAGTTTATTATATGAATAATTGAAAATTTTCTGGTAGAAAGTGAAGAAATAGGCATTGTCTATACAAGATCACACAATGATAATTTCAAATGAGTAAATTTTTCCTAGAATGGAGTAAATCAAAAACTTTCAAACATATTTGGCTGACTGTCCCCTTTTCAGAAAAATAAATTACACAGCATATCACTGTAACTCTTCTTTAAACAAACAAAACCGAAAGCAATCAAATAATAGTTTTAGGAAGAAGGTAAAGAAATACATACATCACACCTTAATAATTTCAAATGAATAACTTATGCCCCTAGAATAATGTAAGTCAAAGATTCCCAAACATATTTAAGCTTACTGATCCATTTTCAGAAGAACAAATTACTCGGTGTGTCACTGGAAATCTAACTTCTTTAAACAAACAAGCAGAAAAATATAATGACAAACTTACATTCTTTTATGTATATATATTTCTACCTATGCCCTGAAATTGTAAATAAGATATCTTGAAGATAGAAATCATAAAATTATTTTTTAAAAAAATCAATTATAGTAACATTCACATTATACACAGAAAAATGTGATAACTAAGAACAATATTAAAATAAAAATCACAAATAATATTAAAAATAATCTTAATGAGAAAAATAAATCTGGTACACTACTATCAATTTATTAACATTTAGCTCTATTTTTGTTAACAACATTTTTAAATCATTACAATAAAATATCTATAGTCAACTTTATCTAGAAAATGAATTTGAAATGCAGTAAATCTTCATTCCACTAAATATGATGAGAAATTAAATAAAAATCTGCTATGCTATAACCTGTAAATTAGGATGAAGTATAGATATTTGTTTTTTGTACCCAGAACTATTGATGACCATCATTGAAATTTAAATTTGTCATCTATTATTGCTTATATCAGTTACTTTTGTAATATTGGATATTATTCTGTGTTTATATTTTAAAAATAATTCAAAACTCAATGAATATTTTTAATTTAAAAAATATCCTTAAATCATTTATTGAAATCAAAATGTAGAACCTTCAAGTGTAGACAATAGTTAAGCAAGACTTCATCATATTCTTTTAGTCTTGATAAATTTGGAAACTGGCTGAATTTTCTACATTGTAAATTTAAATTTTACAGAGGTTTTGCTACAAAATACAAAAATAATAGTTCCTGTTTGGATTAAATTATCACTTTGGATCAACAGATTTGTTTCATTAAATTTATTAAACATGTTTGTCAAATAAGATATATCATTTTTGAAATCAACCAAGTTGACTCATAAAGCATAATCTTTGTTTTCTATGAAACTTTGTTTTCTACTGTGATAGCCAATTATATACTTTATAATGCAACAATCAATTAAATTCTTCATGGTTTTTAATTCAAAGTTTTCTAAACAATTTTCATTCAATGATTTGCTTTTTATTTTGTTGAATGTTTTAATGGGATAATATAATGACCTATGTATATGTTCATTCAGATTTCTATCACATAAAGGTTGATGATAAAAGACACATTGTATAGTTAATACATTCAGAAGTACTTTTCATAAATATGCATGGAGTCTCTTGTAGCATGCTATTACCACTGGAACCTTATCAGTAGTAACTGACAAGACATCCCACAGTGGAATTTCCTCTTTCAAAACTCTTCCATTGCATGAAATATGATTTTCCCATAGATCAGTTTGCATATTTTTAGCAAATAATAATTCTTGGCAATTTTTTAAAAGGATTGTTATCTGGCAAAGCTAACTCATCAAGATATATAGAAACCTAGAGTGTTTTAAATACATGTATAATGAATCTTCAACATCTTAAGCCATTTCATCAATTCTTCTTTCCATTATATTACTACCCAGAGATATTTTCTTATAAACAGTAGAATTATCTTACTAATAGTATACAGTTTTCTTGATTTTGCAATCAATAATAATATGATGTAAAAAGCATGTAATTTATCATCATCATGTTTGGAAATTATTAAAGAGTTTTGCCAATGTCAGCTGTCTCAAACAATTTAATGAATTATTTCTTAGCAACATAAACTTATGCTAAATGTTCTTATATTCTTGGAGGCTTCATAACTTCATTTGATAAAACATTTTGGAAAATCAGGAAAATAAGTAATATATTGTTTGTAGATGATTGAATAAAGTCATTGTTTAAATATTCAATATTGTAATAACATTTTTTTTTAAAGTTCAATCATGATATACATCTATAAGTATTAAAACTTATGTGTTTATTTATAAGAATAAAGTTATAAAATTATTAAAAGATATATCAATTTATAGAATTAAAAAAGTGCAATTATTTTTGCTGGAACCATTTTTTTTTTAATAGGTGCATTATTGGATTGTGCCCAAAACATCAGATATAATAGGTTTTGCATAATTTAACAAAAGACAAACAAACTAAAATACTAATACAATTAATATAGTGGATTTTATTTATTGCTCAGCATCAGATATATATATATATATATTGTACCGGTCAAAACCCACCACCACCGCAAGTCAAATCGGATTCAAACTCAGCTTAACCAAAACTGAATTCAAACCCAACTCAACAGCTCAGATAGCAGAAATCGACGGCACAGTGCTATGCGCCAAGAACTAGCTCCACGGTTGGTGAGGACTAGAGACCCTTTTACTGACACGAATATCAATTAACTTTGACTACTTTTAAATCGAATCATATGTATGTTTGGGTTGCCAACACAGACAGCGAGTATTAACATTTAAATAATTATAAAAAGAATGATGAACTAAGAAACCAAGTATATTAGAAAATATTTAATAATAATAATAATTTGTTTTGTTCAATAAAATATAGATTGCATTAGTTACCTCTAGTCTTTAAATGAATTTATAAATATAATAAGAGTGGCGGTCCTTATCATATGCCAATGGAAATTACGCAATATTGGAATTCTATGTCTATGCCCCCAACAAGTAAATAAAACATTTAAGGTTATATTCGAATAAATATATATTAGTGGAACAAGAAATCAATATTTTAACATTTTGTGAGTAGATACACTTGTAACTTAGGAGCTGGGGACATAGGTGAAAAACGGAGCTAATAATTTATTATTAGCTAATTATAAAAATAGTAAACGTATAATATTTTCTTTCGACTCGATGATTAATAGAACTTATAAATTTAGTTCTAATGGGCGAGAATAACTATTTAAAATTTATATTATATTATTTGCGTGAGGCAAATGGAATCAAGGAGCTCATCGAGTCGAAAGATTATTGGCATATAATTTTAAATACGACATTAATAAAGCACACAAATATATATATTAAATGAACCGCCAAGTAAGAAAAGAGAAAGTTTAAAGGCTAGAGATTTAAAGAATTACGAGATAGATTTACAATAGCATGAATAAAAGGTTTTATAAAAAATGTTACATTAAAGAATAAAGAGCTCTTAAATAGGAGAGTAAAATAAAGTTCGAACTGGCCAGAAAGTTTAACGTTCATTATAGAAATATATTACCCTTCCGTGCTTGTCCTTAAGTTACTCCTCCAAGTTGTTGAAAACGTAGGCATCATTGGTTGACTACTGGAACAGTATTTTAGTAGCTTTCATAATTTTAGCAGAATGATCGGTCCGGAAAAAGGTTCAGCAGCTCCATTGAAGATTTCTCGGGACTTTAGGAACCATAGCCAGATTCCTGATGTTCTAGCCCTCTATCATGATGAAATACAATTTTTATACGCACAGAGTTCACTGCACTACTCTAGAACAAAGCTAGTCCTTTTTCTTTACTTTTCAGGGCTATATATCTACTGTTCACTGATGCCTCCGGCTAGCGCTCATTTTGTTATCAATCTGGGTTTTTTTTTATAATTAGTTGTTTTCAGAAACATTCCTTCGATAAGGCTTTCAAACTAATTTTTGAATTCCTTTCCTAATTAGAAAATGAATTCTTAAAGTCTGAAATGATTTTAATTAAAAATTGAATTCTTATCTTTTTTTTATTAATAAAACTTTACTGTTGTTTTTGAGAATTTGAAAGCCTTTGGAAGGAATGTAGCTTTTAATCGCAAAACTTTACAAATTATTTAAAAGTAAAAAAAACAAGTATTCCCGACGCAATGAAACTTTCGAACAATTATATATATTTAATATTTACAAATATATATACGCACAATCCACGCAATTTAATATATATAAATTCATGAATATTTTATCATGAATTTATTTAGAGAATTGATCAAATTTAAACTAAATTAATTAATTTTACTACGTATTTGAAACAAGTTATTCCTTATGGAAATTAGCGTGGATTGAACGTATAAAGCCCCATTGCATCGGAAATTTAAGGTTAGTATTAGGGTAAATAACATGAAGCTAGGATCGAACTCAGATCCGACTGCTTCAATATATATATATATATATATATATATATATATATCAACTTGAAATATATTAAATACAGTAATATTTCATATAATTCAGCTTATTCTGTTAGAAGTGCTTTCACTATATTCCATATAATGTTGAATAATCAAAATGAGACATTATTTTATAATTTCCATAATTCTATTCAGTTCTCCCACAATTTTGTTATTTTAATAATTGACGATTCATTAATACTTGACAATTCAGCATCTGTTATATTTGATCACAATAAAACTTGTAAATTCGTGTTTAAATTTGATTATAAAAACATAAATATTATGCAAACTGAGTGTTGCCACAATAAACGAAAACTAAAAGAAGCCATATTAATTTCGAGAAATCATCAAGTATATTAATGAATATCATCAAACATTAAAAATAACAGATTTGTGGGAGAACTGAACAGCATTATGAGAGTTATAAAATAAAGTCTTATTTTGATTATTCAACGTTATATAATTGACAAAGACTAAAATGAATATAATCGAAAGTACTTCTAATAGAATAAGTTGAATTATATGAATATTACTGTATTTAATATATATATATCAAGTTGAATTTTATATATATTTTGAAGGAATACATGCATCAAAGTTAATATTATATTATATATATATATAATATTAAAGTGTCAAATATCAAATTAAAATGATCAAAAAATAACTAATTTTAAAAAAATACATCGACATGCAATTAATAATCAGTTACTAATTCTGGATATTCAGCCAAATTATTTAGTAATATTCATACAAAAACTATTCCCAAAATTTTGCGCAAAAACAATACTATAATTGTCTTAAAACCAAATAAATCTAATAATATTTAAAAATAATGTCCAATATCACTGTTACTTAGTTCATAAACTTTATGAAAGAATTTTATAACAAAAATTTTGCCCATAGTTGAAAATTATCTAACTATAGAGCATGCTGGATTTAGGCCAGAAAGAAGCTCCTGTGAGCAACTTTATTTTTAATCACTTACATTAATAAAGTCTTTTAAAATAAATTAAAAATTGGTGCTATTTTTATTAATCTAACCTCAGATTATTATTCCATTTGGAAAAATGATCTAAAAGTTTCAAAAAATTTTAAATGCAGAAAAATCATTAATTTATTTCATAAAATGTTTTTATATAGAAAAATTCAAGTAACACTAAGTCATCATTATAACAGATACAAATTTTACAGTTATTTTTGGTTTCGGTTCTCTCATCTTTATTTAATATATTTTTATAATTTTAATGCGCAAATACGCGCACAACAACCGAGCTTCATCAGGATTAAATAACAATATATTATAAACTCAAAATAATTATAATATCTAAAGAATAATGCCCGAGCGCTTTCAAGAGAACTTAGCTCTCATAATCATGGGCAACAAAGAATAAGCATAGCGTGTTGGTATATGCTAAAATATGCTGATATATGTAAATTAGTTGAAAATAAATGTGTCAGCTCTAAATGATCCATTTCTTAGAGATTTTGTAACACGCATCTTTCCTATTCATAGCCTTATCATCAATAGCAATAAAACATGCTTCTTTAACTTTTCTCTTAATGTCATTTCTCTCCCTGCAAACTATTCTTGCATTTTTAGGTTCACATGCATGACCAGCTGATTTCTGATGTATTGCAAATATTGAGTTGCAATTTGGGTCTACTTGGGCCTTATTGTAAGAATATCTGTGCTGGGATAGTCTTGTAGAAAGAGTTGCTTTCGTTTCCCCATAGTATGATGCCATGCAGTTATTTTCTGGACATGAAATATTATATACGGCCTGAGAGGTGTTGTTGGGTGTTATAATGCCTTTGGTGTTATTAATAATTCTATTTGTATTAGGGGGTGTATGAAAGCTTAGTTGAAATTCTTTATTAAACACTGAGTAAAACTTTCTATGGGTAGTTGCAATATATGGTAACAAAATTCTATTTTTCTGCTGCTTAATAACATTGCTGTTTAATTTACTGTAAAATTGTCTAATCTTCCTATCAATTGTGTAATGCTTGAAGCCGAAATCTAATAAATCGTTTCTATATAAGATTAAGTTTGCTCTTTTGTCCGATTCAAATCTGCAAAGTTAAAGAAGCATGTTTTATTGCTATTGATGATAAGGCTATGAATAGGAAAGATGCGTGTTACAAAATCTCTAAGAAATGGATCATTTAGAGCTGACGCATTTATTTTCAACTAATTTACATATATCAGCATATTTTAGTATATACCAACACGCTATGCTTATTCTTTGTTGCCCATGATTATGAGAGCTAAGTTCTCTTGAAAGCGCTCGGGCATTATTCTTTAGATATTATAATTATTTTGAGTTTATAATATATTGTTATTTAATCCTGATGAAGCTCGGTTGTTGTGCGCGTATTTGCGCATTAAAATTATATACATGTATAATAAGCACCTGAGTTTAATAATTTCTCTTTAATATATTTTTATAAATAATCTTTCAGAAACATAATACGCTAATGATATAATCTTTTCTTCTTAAAAGAAATCCTTTTCTAAAATAGGAAAATCTTTCTATAAGTTATCAAAAGATTGGAAATATTTTTAAATAGTGTGTTTTATTACAAATTCAATAAAAACAATATTCTAATTTTTTTTATCTAAACAATAGAAAAGCAATTTGTAATATCAATATAACATTTTTTAAAAATAACTTGAAATACAATTCAACTCCAAGCAATCCTAGATTGTAGACTAACTCTTTTTTTTTCATATATCCAAAATTAAATCAAAATAAATTTTAAATAGAATTTTCTTTGAAAGTTGGATGGCAACTATTTAGGATTAATGATGCAAACTTTCTTAGCACTATCGTATTCAGTTGGTGGATATTGTGTCTTTGTTTGGAGAAAAGATTTCCATACTAAACTTCTGGATATTAAAATAAATATTATTATAAGAAATATTACTGGTACAAATTAGTTTATTTTTTTGCAATGTTTTCTAGACTATTACACATTTTCCCACCAAATATAAAAAGAGACATTTCTTTACAAAAAATAAATTAAAGCTGTTAAGCAGATTGGACTTGCCAATAACTCAAAATATATTTTCACCATCTAAGGTTCATCTCAAATCAAGATTCACTTTTTGGATATTCAAATAAAAATCTCCAATTAAAAAATTATGATGTAAAAATGGAATTCTTATGAACTTCCAAACAAATATATTTTACTAGTAATCAGCTGTATTTGATTTTCTTAAATGAAACTAGAGTCATATCAACAAAATCAGGACAATTAAAGGTCAATATTCTTAGATGTTTTATGAATGAAAATCAATTGCCACTGGTCCATGTAGATGTGAATAAACATAATCCATGAACCACATAGCTATAGTGACAAAATTAAAGGTTTTAATAAAGTCATTAGTGAATTTATTTCCTGGTTGATATCTATATGAATTCCTTTGTGATATATTGTTAATAATTAGGATGTCTAAAAAAATGTGTATGCTAAATAAATAAAGTCAGTTTGCTCTTAATCATTACATATTTTTCTTTATCAATACACTTCTTATTTAACAATTAACACAGATGATTCAATAGATGCAAATAAATGTTAATAATTATCAATTTTTTATGATTTTATTTCCCAGATTTTATTAAAATAGTAATTAAAAATAAGATAAATATATTGACTGTATATTTCTAGTTATATTGTATTGGCCCAATCCAGCTAAGATTTTATTAATTATAAACACTAGAAGACACAGAAATATATGATAGATATGCAAGACAGTGTACAAAAATTAATATTCATTGCTATTTTATTAAAACAATACATTTTGTTTTGTATGTGATTTGTAATCTATAAAGATCTAAGGTATGATATTTACTTAGCACTCATTAATAAAAAAATCATTATCATCACATCGCTCATAAGCCAAATGGTCAGAGAGACGGTATTATTATATTTACTTCAGATTAACCTAATCTTGGAGTTCATTTCAAAGATCATCAAGGTTTTTCATCCATTGTAAAATTAATGGACAAAGATCAGTTCTTAAAAGATCATAAAGCAAAATTAAAAATTTAACAGCAAAAGCAGTTATAAAAAAGAAAATAAAAGAAGGAGAAATTAGAAGCCCAGACCATTAAAGGTGCTCAGAAAAAAGTTCACTTAGTAAAATGATTTTTGCATGAAAATGACAAATATTTTTAAATTGATAAGAGTTTCACAATTCATGATCCTGAAGGAAAGGAAATAAGTAAAACACAAGAGAAGTTACAAAAATTGTATAGCTCATGCAAAGAAAAAGTACAACAACTATCTCAAGTGACTTCAAAATGGATCTAAGAAGTCTTCTGCTGATATAATAGGAGAAATTGATCAGTTGATCTCTTAAAAGTCAAATTAAATTTACTAAAATAAAGACCCAACATTCTTTATTAACAACATTATAAATTGTTCATTTTTTCCAATCTCTTGATTAGTTTACTTTAAAAAAATTTAAAATTATTTATTAATGTTCTAATTATTTCATCTGCAAATCTGAATTTTATATACTATATATTTCTTCAGAATTTTTATACTAACATCTTATTTTTTTAACAAAGTGTTATTGAAACAAATTATTTCAATGTTTAAACTATTTTCATTAATAAACAGTATCTACAATGGTGTCATCTATTTCCCTCATATGGAAATAAACATCTGTTTTGAAAATGTAATCAAATTATAATTAATATTTATATAAAGGTGTTCATGTAATAAATAGGTTCTAGCCTATGCATTTAAAACACTTTTCCAAATTACAAGATGTTTCTATATGTAATTATTAAAGATGGTCAGAATACTTTTTTTGTTTTTTTGCAGTTTTTTAAAATTTAGAAAATGTAATATTTAAGCAGACAACATACAAAAGTGTTTTTTATTTCACAAATAAATCAAGAGATCAAGAGTCTTAGTTTTGTAATGCATATTTATTTTAATCAAATTTATTCATTGATATTTGCTTTAATAGCAATGATCTATTCCATATTCTTCTATTTTAAAATCATAAAATCAATGGATATCAGATGGCAGTATCAATTAAATCCCCAGACTAGAATAGCTATAAATGCAGATGTTAAATTTTGTCTAGGCAAATAAAGGGTCAGGATCATGAATAACAATGTTAAAGATCTAGTAGAGCATACATATTTTCTAGATTCCAAATGTTCTTTATTGGTCATGCTTATTTTGGGTTATTAGTGATTATCTCCAATTCATGCAAATTATTTTTTTATTCTATAAAAAATGATATTTACATAGTTTGCCTACCAGAAGTTTGCCATCATTTTTTTTTTAATAATCCATTTTCAGGAGCTACACCACATGGTATAAACAATATGGAAGACTCTAAGTTACCATATTCAATAATTGTTTTTTTATTCATTAAAATGATAAAGAAACATAAAGCCAAAGGAATGTAATTCAATTTTTTTATAATGTAAATATAGTAAATAAAAATTTTAAAAAAATCATTTAGTAGACTATAACATGTGCAAACCAACATCATTTTTTGGGTAGACACTACCCTATAATTTTGTAAATATTTCATTGCATCTTGTTTTGCAGATGAAATATTCCAAATTTTAATCCTATATCCAGTTCTGTTGATGAAATATTCCAGATTTTAATCAAATTTTCAAAAATGAAATTGCAAAGAAGGAATGTTAAAAAAATCATGTGTAAACAAATGCTAAAAAATTGTGATAATTTATCACTTGTTATCTCTTAGTTTCATATGGTAATTTTGAAAATATTCCAGTACATCTTGTTCTGTTGATGAAATATTCCAAATTTTATAATTTCATACATAGGTTAATGAAAGCTTAAAGAATGACAATTCTAACACCACATTCTAAGTGTTGAGCACATGTTAATGTTTGAATGTTATGTTCTAAATGAAATTTATTGAAAAATGATTTTGAATTGTTTTAAAATTAACAATCAATTTAGAATTGTGAATGTAATTTAGTAAAAAAAAATGGGATTGACCCTGACATAACACTCAGTGAACACTTAACACAAGGTTAGCAGATAACATGTGACAAATTATTGTATTATTTTTAAGATTAGTTTTTCTAACATTCTTTTTTTACCATATCATTTTGGGAAATATGATTATAATCTGGAATATTTCATTGACAGAACTGGAAATATGAATAAAGTTTGGAATATTTCATCAAGATGCACTGGAATATATTCAAAATTATGGGATAGTTCTTGATCAAAAAGTGACATCTGCCTATATGTGTGTTATACTTTGCTTAATCATGTTTTATTTCTATTTTATTTAACTGAATTTACATGCTAATTACAACACTGGATATTTGTGTGTTTCAGCAAAATATTTTCAAGATTATGGGATAGTGCCCACCCAAAATGTGATTTTGGTCTGCATATTTGTTATAGTCTACAAAACTATGTTGTTTTTAAAAATTTTATTTACTGTGTTTACATTAAAAAATTTTGAACTATAACCCTTTGGACTTTATGTTTATTTATCATTTTAATAAATACAAAAAACATAATTATTGAATATTTTAACTTAGAGTTAGCAATATTGCTTATATCATGTATTCTGAGCCTCCAAAATAGATTATTTAAAAAAATGGATGGCAAGTTTCTAACAGGTAAACTACATAAGTACCTAAAATTATTTTGAATTTTTTATGCAAAACAAAAATATGCAAAGTAGATCATTTATATTACTATAAACTTTTAGTTTGAATAAATACTTAATATTCATTAATGATAATTTTTGTTAAATTTATTTTTAAAAAATGGGAAAAAAATCAAAGGTATCAAATAGAATTAAAATTATTAAATATTTATTACATTTGTACTGCTGTTAATTGTCTGATATACACAATTTAAAAATTAGATTTTATACATGTCATCTATTTATAGTATCATGTTGAAATAAGTCATTATGCACACATTTCTTCTGATCTTTTCTCTAATTTCTGATGAGGACACACTTTTTTAAGAAATGGTGATGGAATTGATTGCTGACTACTAATAATTTTTATTTTAAATATTTATTTGAAAAATAAAATAATTACTATGATTTTAACTCTAGTTACTCAATAGATAAATCTTGTAAGAATGGTTTTTAAAATTATCTTTTCTATGAATCCACTGCACCCTTATTTTTATTACCCATCCCCACTCCTAATTACATCTGAGGCTATTGCTATCATGATTTATTCCAATAATAACCATGTGTTGATATTGCCACTTTGAGAATAACTAATGTAAATGTAACCAAAATATTACATATATCCAATATATATATATATAAATGTTACACTGTACTCTATAGTTAGCAGATAAGTAGTAACTTAATAATATTAAATTGTGAAGTATGATATAGTCATTGTAAATGCTATATGTAAATTATATTATTAATATTTATTATTTCTCAACTTTCATATATTTCTCAAATGTTGTACTTTCATTGCTCTATTATTTTACATATTTTTGATTATAAGTGCAATAATTATTGCTATATATGAGCATGGTAATGGTCCATTTCTTAAAAATATATTTTAATTGATTAAGCATGGAACATGAATAAATTTGATAAAAAGAAACATAACTTTTAATAATGTAAAAGTATCTCCACAATTAGCATGAGTCATGTATCCAGATAAAACAAATGATAGAAATGAAATCATATCTGCAGTGAATTACTCGATTAATTCACAATAAATAAATAATTAAACAAAAAATGGTATAGCAATTTTATTTCTCTGAGAGATATAAATCATAAAATATAAAACTCTTATGTATATGATACTTAAAATATTAAATATTTTTTAAAAAAGTAAAATACTAAAGTCTAATAGGCAAGGAATAATCTAAAAGTTGAGACCCCAGTCTTACAGCATATATATATATATATATATATATATATATATATATATATATATATATATATATATATATATATATATATATATATATCAATTGATTTTCTCTTCTTCAAAAGTTATAGAGATAAATAGGATATATAATATTTTTCTCTCTACATATATACATTTATATGCGTGTTTTAAAATATATTTGACAAAATTTAATAGATTTATAAATGTGAATTATAAAATATAAACATCAAATTCTATATTCCTTTATGTGCCTTTTTAATAATTTATTATAATTTAAACCATAATTTGTGTTGTGGGTCAAATCACTAATCTTGCTAAAAACAAGATTTAAAGATCATGACAGCTATTAGTTTATTTCAGCCATTAGACATAAAAATAATGCTTATTTTAAGAATTTCATAACTATAGAATCTATCACTTGGCAACATGATAATTTTGTTATTAATGGTTTTTGTGACAACATTAAACTATTTTAAAAGTAAACTTGCAATTCAAATGCATCAATACACCACTGTCATAAAAATTTGAGCTTGTTTAAGTAATTTAGTTTATAACAACTACAAAAATATTAATAAAACACATATATAATAAACAATCTTTTACTAGTGACAAAAACATTCAGGATAATAATTTGTCACTTTGTTGTATATCTTAGCTAGTATATGTTCAGAGTCATTCTTAAACATATATCTTATATATCATAGATTGCAATTATTTGATAATTAATGGCCTACAATCTACAAGATATGATTATGGTGGATAATAATAAAGGAAACATAGCAAATTTTATTGGTTATTTTTAATTATAAATAGGCGATTTTTTTAAGCATGTGTTAGTGAAGCTGTAATTATACTATAATGTTTAATATGCCGGTTCAGCGCTTTCGAGATTTAGTATTTAAATCTTATACACATAGCTTTCTAATTCGTATATTTCATTACACATAATAGCAAACAGCCCAATTTAATTCATATATATATATATATTTAAAGGTTGAGTTCTGTACATTTATGCTTTAAAACAAATTTAATGATTTTAAATCATCTCTATG
This sequence comes from Epiperipatus broadwayi, assembly GCA_028023455.1. Taxonomy (NCBI): domain Eukaryota; kingdom Metazoa; phylum Onychophora; class Udeonychophora; order Euonychophora; family Peripatidae; genus Epiperipatus; species Epiperipatus broadwayi. The sequence continues at coordinate 1,457,471 of JAQFVV010000082.1, read as the reverse complement.
GTATGTAATTAAATCTTGATCATTGGGGTAATCAGCCAAATTTTTAATTTCTTAATATTAAAAGCCATAAATTAAAAAAAAATGTAATTTTAGATTCGATTGCTGCTCTGGTAGTTTTTCATTTTTGAAATTTCACTTGTGCAATTTAGAACAGTGGTAGAATATGGCATATTGGTTTAAAACTCAACATGTCACTTCTAGTGCCAAAGGTCACATGACCTCCAAAATAGAAAAACCCTTTAATTATTTGTATTTTCAAGATTTCAAATATATTTGAATTAGAATTTATATTAAATTAATATTTCAGTTGGTAATCTTGTACTATATAGTATCCATAAAAAGTAAATCAATTGGAGCCTTGTTAATGATAAAATAAATTGAACTATCCAGAATTCCCAAATCAAAATTAACTATTAAAAAAAACAAAAAAAAAAACTTTAAAAGTATCTAAAAACAAAAATAAAATTTGTTTATGTAAATAGCATTTGGAATGAGCTTACAAATGATATTTATATATATAATAAAAAAATAGAAATGAGGATATAATATTCATGTAAAGAAAGATCATATTTATTCTGAAATTTTCAATTACTACTAACAGATAATTACTGAAGCTAAACGAGTTTTCTTACTAACCTATAATAGTTCTTTTGCTGGAGGTTTTTGTTGAAGTAGTCTTCTGGTTAAAATATTAAAATACCTGCTTAGAAAGTAATTTTGTTTGTTTTATAAATTTATATTTTCTTTAGTTTAGTTAATATACTTTTTATTTCTATATATATAATAAACAGCCACTCATAAATGACTATGACCATTCCAATTCAAAAAAAGAGAGTGAAAAAGAGAGAAATAACTCTAGAAATGAGTTTTGCAACGACTGTACTAATGAATCTGTGGATAACAAATATGCCATCATATAAAACATGTTGATCCATTTTTCTATTCACTTGATATTTTATAATCTTGTCTTTTAGTTTCTTCAGCAGAAAACATTTCTTCATGAGATACTTAAACATCATGTTTAATTATAGTACTTCAAAGTATTTTATTCGTAGCTATATCTTCCCAATGGATTCAATTGATATAGCACTTCTTTACAATGTCTGAAATAATCCTTATATCATAGATGGGAGCAGCATCTTCTATGAAAACCATGATCATGTTTACCATAAAACACCCTTTCAGGAAGACTTCCTTTGTGCATTTGTGTTACAACTCCAACTGAACAAAGTGTGATTTTACAATAATGGGCTCGATAGTATCATATCCAGAAAACTGAAGAACATATTGATTGATTTTACAAACTTCACACTACATTCTTAAAAAACGAATGGAGGATTATATAATGTGTGTTATTATAAAGACACATAGGTTTATGTTAGTTTTATATAGAGTCAGTAGATGTTGCTATGCATGCAATATAGATTTTTTTTGTAGTTAAACAAGACATATTGAAAAAGACAAAAATTAAAAATTGCCGAAAAGAGCTTTTTTATGTAATTATTATATGATTATATACAGTTATTGTCATATATTATTTTGTTGTTATATAAGGATACTTTATTTTATATCATATCTAGGATTTATTTTTAATTTTCAAAAGCAACATAAAGGATTTAGTTTCTTATATTTTAGATGTTTGAATTATAATGTTTAAGAATTTGTTAATCTACATAGGCTGTATTGCATCATGGAACATTTATGGATATATATGAAAGGCAAGTGTGATTTAAAGGAGATGGGACAGGTAAAAGAACTGACTAGATTGTGTTTACATATAGAGAAAATTAAAGGACAATTAATGTATTTAAATAGTTATAGAGCTTATAACATTGTTCCTAAAGCTTGTAAAATTTTCGTTAAAAGTAATAAAAAGATATAAAATAACTGGAAATTAAAACTAAAATTAGAGAATTATATTTTGAAAACTTTTATAAATGAAAAATATAATATATAAATGGTAGTATAAATAAATTTAAATGTTTAATAAAACTTACAAAATCATTATTAAGGAACATAAATGCATGGGATAAATTTACAGCTTTTTTATACAACTATAGAATTAAATGAAGTCAAAGAATATATTTTAAATATAATAAAAAATGAAAATAGATGTGAAGGAAATATTGGTGTAAAGATTTATATATGGATATAAAGAATAAAATGTGTTATGAATATAGTAATTACAACAAGGAAAATATGGATAATTTTATAAATTTAACAAGATATAAATTTTTTGTACAACAAAATATTTTATTAAGAAAAAGTCCATTTTTATACCATTTGTGGATAATGATATTAAAAAGAAAATAACTACAGATATAGAGTTGGTGAATATTACTATGGAAGATAAGAACAAATTAAATTATTTATTGAACAAACAATTATATGATATAGAAACTTCTAAGCAAGAATATAAATATAAAAGGATTACTAAAGAAATAAAAAATATATGTAAAAATAAAAAAATAACAATACATAAAGTGGATAAAAGTACTAGATTTGTGGATTTATATTTGAAGGATTATATAGATAGGATAGAGCATGAAATAAAATAAGAGGGATATGAAAGTTTATCAAAAGATCTTAGTAACATGATAAAAAATAATAATATAAAATTATTACAAAAAACGGAAGGGAAATACAAATGAATATAAATTTTTATATCCTTCTTCTTACGAAAGTCCATAGTTATTTACTAAGGTAAAAACTCATAAAGAAAATAATCCATTGAGATTATTGTTTAATTTTACTGATTTTGTTTTGCAGTGATTTTATAAGTATTTAAATAAGTGGATAGTAAAAATTATTGTTTGTGGGGAGTTTTGTATTAAAAATACAGAGGCTATTATAAATAAGTAAAATATGACAAAATTGAATAGAAATTAAAGTATATTTGTAATGGATATTGAGAAGATGTATCCTAGCATTCGAAGAATAAAAAATATAGAAATATTAATACAGAAATTATATATGCATAATAATAATACAGAGGTAATTAATATTATAGAATAAAGGTTAATTTTAATACATAATAGTTTATATTTTAAGTATAGTAATGAATATTGGAGTATACATAAGAGATAGGTAATGGGGTGTGCAATTAGCAGATTAATGTCATCAATATTTATTAATGAAATGGAAATGAAAATTGTTAATAATAGAATGGAAAATCAAGGTATAATACATTACTTTAGGTATGTTGGTGATATATTAATAATTGGTAATAAAAGAGTTATAAAGAAGACTTATAATGAACTTAATAATAATATGGATAATATAAACTTTACAATCATAGAAATTGATGTTAAAATAAAGTATTTAGATATAAAGATAGAGGTAGATGATAATAATATGATTATATTAAAACACTTCATTAAAAAAGATAAATTAAGAAAAATTATTTCTATGGATTCAAAACAGGCATGGAAAAAAATGACAGTTATTAAAAATTTTAAAAATAAAAATGACAAATATAACATGGATAGAAAGATAGCTTCTTTATAAAAAGAGCAATTTATAAAATTGTATACTAGTTATGGATATAACCTAGAAGTATTAAAAATACATTATTTAATTATAAACAATATAATTTGGTTAATAATAGTGAATCAGCTAATATAAAATGATTAAAACTTTTATATGTTATTAAAATAAATTACTTCCCGTAAAATATAAATAAAAAATATTAACTTAAAAATAAAGTTAAAAAAGAGAAGTTATAAATAAATATAATAAAAATAAGCTAAACGTTTTCGAGGATCCATGTCTCATAATCATAGCTTTCTTAAAAATACATAATAAAATATATACAAAGATATATAAAATTAGCACATGTTACGTGGACCATTTCTTTGATATATCAAAGTAAGTGTCTTTTCTATTTATAGCATTAATATTTCCATTAATATAGAATGCTTCTTTTATTTTCCTCTTATGATCATTTGATTCAGTGCATAAAATTACAGGATTGGAAGGAATAAAATTGTGTCCAGATTTCATGGAATGCTCCAAAAATACAGAAGATATATTGTTGTTCTTCTGAGCTCTCTTGTAAGTGTACATGTGTTGAGCAAGCCTAGTATTAACAGTAGCTTTAGTTTCACCATAATATACAGCAAGACATTTTTCTTGAGGACATGAAATGGAATAAACTACATGTGGGGTGAATGAACGATCAATATGATCTTTTGAGTTGTTGATCAATCTATTAGAATTAGGAGGAGTTCTAAATCCAATTTTAAACTTATTGAATAATGCTTTAGTTAATTTGTTAGATATTTTGGAAATGTAAGAAAGAGTAATTCTAGGAAGTTGAACACATGGTACAACACTATTTATTTTATTATGGAATTTAGAAATATAATTTTTAATAGACCAAAGTTTAAAACCTGCTTTCATCAAATCTTTAATAAAATTATTCAGATTTTCTTTTCTGTCTGCTTCATATTTACAAAGATGCAAATTTCTAAATAAGAAAGAATTTAAACCAGCAAATTTATGTGATGCAGGTGAGTTAGATTTAGGGTCAATACAGCTTCTAATTTCAAAAGGCTTAATAATCATCTTGTAATCTATACAGTTATTATTTCTTGATAATGAAAGGTCAAGATATTTGATTTCTTTATTGTTATTTTCATATACAATGCTAAGTGATAAATTAGATAAACTTTGAAGTCCTTCTCATATATGTAAAATATTATCCATAGAGGAAATAATAAATATATCATCTACATACTGAATATATGTAAAATCAAGAGTGGAATTGTAATATTTCGGTATTATAGAGCTCTCAAATTCATTTAAATAGACATTAGATAAAATGCCACTGACAGGTAAGCCCATTGGCCATCCATCTTTCATAGTATACCACTTGTTTTCAAATATTGTAAAAATGTGCAAATCAAGCCAAGAAAGAAAAGCAACAATAAATTTAACTCTATCAGAAGGGCAATGTGTCCTCAAAAGTTTTTCATGCACTATTTGAATGCTTAATTTTTTATTAATAGATCCATATAATTCTTTTACATCCATAGTAGCCATAGTGGATGTATTCATAAGTTGAATGTTTTTAATTTTAGAAATAAATTGGAAAGAAGAATTGATAGTATATAAGCCAAAATTAATATATTCTATAAGTAATTGATTTACCAATTTGGCTGCTTCAAAATAATGTACTCCACCAAAATCCATCATCAATCTTAAAGGTTCACCAGGCTTATGTAGTTTATAATTGGCAAACATTTGGGGAGGTCTAGTAGAAGAAGGATAAATCTTATAATATTCAGATTTAGTAATACCGTTGTCTTTAAATTTTCGAAGCACATTAATGATAAATTTATCTCTATCTATTTTGATATTAAAGTTGTCGCCATGTATTAGTTTTAATATCTTAATTTGATCATACATTTTATTTTTATAATCTATATTATTTAGCAAAACAAAACGGTTTCATTTATCTTCCCTAAGGCAAGTAATATTGTGAGATATAAAATATTGTTTAGTTTTTAAAATATCTTTATCCCATACTTTACTTTCTGTATTAGACAAATTTATATTTAATAATTTAGATAAATCTGAAATAATAGCATCTCTTTGTGGATTATTAATGAGGCTGACTTCAACATCTGCAATTAATTCAAGTTTAGGAGATCTCCAACTACCACCAACATATTTAGGTCCCAAAGATACATTTTTTTAAATTTTATATGGTGGTGTAAACTCCTCCTAATTCTAATAGATTGATCAACAAATCAAAAGATCATATTGATCGTTCATTCACCCCACATGTAGTTTATTTCATTTCATGTCCTCAAGAAAAATGTCTTGCTGTATATTATGGTGAAACTAAAGCTACTGTTAATACTAGGCTTGCTCAACACATGTACACTTACAAGAGAGCTCAGAAGAACAACAATATATCTTCTGTATTTTTGGAGCATTCCATGAAATCTGGACACAATTTTATTCCTTCCAATCCTGTAATTTTATGCACTAAATCAAATGATCATAAGAGGAAAATAAAAGAAGCATTATATATTAATGGAAATATTAATGCTATAAATAGAAAAGACACTTGCTTTGATATATAGAAGAAATGGTCCATGTAACACGTGCTAATTTTATATATCTTTGTATATATTTTATTATGTATTTTTAAGAAAGCTATGATTATGAGGCATGGATCCTCGAAAACGTTTAGCTTATTTTTATTATATTTATTTATAACTTCTCTTTTTTAACTTCATTTTTAAGTTAATATTATTTATTTATATGTTATTAAAATTTATCATACGTTTTTAAAAAATAAAATAAAAATTATATAGATAAAAATATTAAAATAGAATCATCAAATAGTAAAAATCTTGATATATTAGTAGGGAATTATAAAATAAAAGATGATATAAAATATAAAAAAGGTATAGTATATAAAATTACTTGTGGAATTTGCAGTATGGTTTATTATGGACATACAGAGAAACAATTAGAAGAAAGGGCTAAAGAACATAATAATGCTATTAATAGGAGAGATGACAGATCTGCATTATATATTCACTACTTACAATATGGACATAGAATAGATTGTGTTAAGAATATAAGCCCATTAAATTATATTAAAGAAATTAATAGAAGGAAGATATATGAAACTAATTACATTAATTATAAAATAAATAATTGTATGAACATTTATAAAATGTCAATTAATTTAACTAATAATTGGATAATGAAAAACAAATTGAGGGTTATATAATGTATGTTATTATAAAGATACAAAAGCATAATTATAGGCTTGTGTTAGTTTTATATAGAGCCAGTAATTTTCACCATGTATGCAATATAGGTTGTTTTTTTTTTGTAGTTAACCAAGACATATTGAAAAGGGCAAAAATAAAAAATTGTCGAAAAGAGCTTTTTTATGTTATGATTACATGATTATATTACTGCTATTGTCATATATTATTTTGTTGTTATATAAAGATATTTTACTCTATATCATATCGAGGTTTTATTTTTAATTTGCAAAAGCAAAATAGAGGATTTAGTTCCTTGTATTTTAGATTCTTAAAATTGTATGGGGCATCCTTAAATGAATCTTTTCTAATGCCTTTATATTATGCACATAGAGTGTCCAAGTTTCACTTCCATATAATAAATTAAGTTAAATAACAGCTCTATATGCAGGTAACTTAATTGCATAAATATTTCCTTGTGATGAAATACTCCATCTTTTAATGCAACATCAACACATTGAAATCTGTGTTGGGTCTTGGCATCAAAATCAACCTTTCTACTGATAAAACTACCAATGTATTTAAGATGATTTACATTTTCAAGTTAATAACTATCTAAGATAAAAGTTGCTGATGATTTTTTTCTGTCACTGGCAGATAAAGAACTTTAATTTTTGAATAATAATTAGTAAACCAAGATTCAAAACATTGTGAACATTCTATATATCACTTTTTAATTACCAGAAATAGCACAAGCTTCAGCATAATGTAAATAGGAATCAAAGATGATGTGTTTCTTGTTTTTGCTTTTAACAGATTCAAATTAAAAATTCCATCATCAAACCTCTATCTTATCTTGATTCTTGTTAGATTAAGCCATCTATAGACAATACCAAAAACCACTTAGATAAAACTTGAAAATAGTGTTGTAGCAAATACACACTTTTGTTTAACACCAGTTTTCAATCAAATTCCTCAGATTTTCTACCTGTAATAAAAATAATTCATCTCATTCTATCATGTATAACCTGTATAATATAAATAAATGTTGGTAGACAACCAATTAATTTCAAATAATGTCATAGACATGGTATATTAATTAAACAAAATTACTTGACCAAATCAATAGAAGTAATATATAAATTACTTCTTTGTTTCCAACACTTTTCATAAATTTATCTGGCAACAAAAACTATATGTATATAGAATGATAGTTGTCATAGATACTTGTCATGCCTTTGATAGTAAAGTTTTCATACTCCTAGAATTTTGAATTTTTTTTTTAAGAAGCTGAAAATTTTCAAAAAAGCTTACAGTTTTCAGTAGTTGGTCCATAAATAAACCAGACAAACATCTAAATATTATCATTTCTTTCTTAGTTAGTGAATAATAAATAAATAATAATAAGATTTGCATGTAATTGCATTTGACTAGCTAGGTAAGTAATCACATTGTCTTTAGTATTTGTAAAGTAATTCCAAGGACATTATTGTCTGGATATTTTACATTTAACTATATACACCTGGGTCTCGTTTTATTCGGTAGATAGGTTCCACAGAAAACCCGCATTAAAAAAATCACACAAAAATAGACTTAATTTACCTTAAAAAATGGGGGATAGGGTCTGTATTGTTCAGAATTTGCATAAAAGCAAAGTAACAAAGAAAAATTACTTTAAAATTTGCATTAAAAAAATAATCAAATAAAATATGACTAATAAAAAATTTCAAATATTTGAAAAAAATTAATACAAGACTAACTTTTTTTACTTTTTTTTATTAACTACAGTATTTAATTTTACATTTTTCATATATATTTTAATCATTAACACTAGAGTTTGTTTGTAAACTGGAAAGAAATCAGAATCGATGTGATATGATGTATTGTAGCTTCTCCTTAAACAAAGTCAAGAATCTCTCAGCAATTATGCCAGAGAAACCTGTTAGCCACTTTATTTCTATTCGTGATGTGATGTACAACTAGTGCCACTTTCAGTCTTATGTTGTGCTAATGGTTTTCTGTTTCTATATTGAACTGGATACTTTATCCGATTCAAGGGTTCTATCATGTAAATTGGAAAAAGAAAAACCAAGTTTTATATGTGCAATAACACACATACTTATTTATCTTGAAATCATATATTTTTAATTCTCAGTTGATTTTAGTATAAAATATTTTTTGTTTATGATGCTTGTTTTCTTTTAAAATAATTAGAAGCAAACAAAGTTTAATTAGTGCTCTTATAAAAGTATTTTATTTAAACTAAAAAAAAAAAATAATGTTGATGTATTTTAAAGCTGAGATTTAGTTTTGTATTTTTATTTTATATAAAAAAATAATAATCATTTTTGTAAGATAAAGCCCTGTAAGATATTGTTTTTCTAATTGGGATTGAGCGGGAGATCGAGATTTACCTTGGTTGAAAGTTGCAAAAAAAAAAAAAGATTGCATGGGAGATAACAAAGGACATAAATAGTTGGGTGATTTTTTTATAGGAGAGAGGAGGATTCAAAGAGACTATTCTGGTCATTCAGTTTTTTTATTTTTATTGCTCAGCTTACTCAGCTTCTTGTTATTGAGGATCGATCCAGATTTTAGCTGTTATTGAACTGTTGCATTGTGAAAGTGATTAATTTTTTTTTTGATATTGGTGCCACGGGAATCACCAAGTTGAATTTCTGTTGACTGACAATAACTCTATTTGCCACGATAATAGCAGTCATTCAGACGCCATCCCTGTAATATACGCCATGAAGAATCTCCACAACATGATGGGCTGAGCCTTTCCAAAGATGAATCTCCGGAGCTCCAAATTGTGACTTCAATCATGGCCTAACTGTCAAGTCCAGAGTGGATCCGATAATGCCTTCAGACTTCTGAACCTGTAGTAAATGACAGCCATTGTAGAGGACTCTATAAACCGAACTTTATGTGAACAACAGAAATTAATATTATCTCAAGGTAACTTACCTTTCCATATCAAAATCAGGGCTAGATCTCTTGCAAATCTCAGCTTAATCTTAAAAAGAAATTATATTTATGATGTGTAATTTATCAATTTAAATATTAATGTATTTTTGTTTATTTTACATTACAGTCTTAGTAGCAAGATTTTCAATCTTAAAGTGTTACTTGTTTGAGAGTGTAGGGCGAGTGATATTTTATATGCTCAATAATTTCTCAGTTTTATGATTAACCCTTGTTAAATGCTCAGACCGACCTTAGTAGTTTTCTTTTATTTTTGTTTGTTTGTTTGCTTCGCTATTAAACTAAATCAAACTTGCCTTTGGCTAGCGATTTATAGGATATATGATTTATTTATTTTTGGTAGAGATTTATTTGCTATAATTCAGATTACGTAGTTCATAATGTTTCTTTTCTTGAGTGAGACTAACCTTGGCTCATTTCAATGTACTTGTCCATGAGCGTTTTGCAGAATTATGACATTCTTGGTTTCGACATTTCTTGTCTGGACTAAGAAAAGCTCATCTGCGCTGTTCCATTATTCTCCACAAACATCCATCTTACTAAATCTCTATGGGGAAAGGGGAATTGGCTGGATGAACCGCTAGCAAGAAGATATAAGCCATTATTGTGTTATAGATAAGAAATAAACTTGTCTGCCTGGGTATTTAACGTAGTACTGCTCGGATACACTCAATGTTAAGATCTGCTAAGTAAATGTAGATCAAGTTCCATGTTTATTTTATTATTATGTTTAATAAATTTAAAAAGTTCTTATAAGTATGTTGGCTGACGTTTGTCTCAGTGTTTTCTCAATTGTCTGAACCACATTCATTAGCTTTTGCTCTCCCTGAGTTTAGTCAGGCACATTCATGTTCATATATCCTGCCCACCATTAAAATAAATGTCTAGTTCCGATTTTTGGACTAGTGGCGCCCTCATGGTCAGGATATATGAAACTAAAATCTTTCATCCGGCACAATATATAAAAAAATAAGATCATAATCAAAACAAAAAAATTATACATTATCATTAGAAAGATTATTTTCAGTTTATAAAATCGTTTTTTTTTTTAAAAATCTAAAAGATTATTTATTTTTGTTATATATAACAAAATATATGTTTTAAAAGTTTAATTTTTTTGAATATTTATTGCTATATTTTTATATGTAAGTATAAATCTATTATTATTATTTACTCATTAGTGTAAGTAGGTTATTCACATAGAAGATAAGATTCTAAATACAGCTCAGGCCATATTCATGTTAACTGCTAATATAACAGTTATATTTTGGGGAAAAAAAGAATTCAAGTGAAATAAGTTATTAATAATTTAAATTTCTCGATATCTAATAAATATAGTGAAATATGAAAGATATTAAGAAGAAACATGAATCGCAAAACTTCAAAATCGCATTAAAATAATCTGCATAAAACGAGACCCAGGTGTATTAATATGATATATTTATGCCATCTATAGAAATTTATAAAAAGTTACAATCATATATATATACACATCAATGTTTGAATGAAAATCAACTAACCTCTTGGAAGATAAATGTCTTTATCATTCTACTGTCATCTAGCAATGCTACTAATGATATCAGATTTGATTGACAGATGCACATATCCCTACTAAAGATTATTCTGATTTTTCATCAAACGTTTCCATATATAAAACTGCAATGTGTTATTAATTTCTATAGAGAAAATTAATAACTAAAGTTAATAAATAAACATTTATATGATATTTAATTAATTAACATTTAACTATGTATGTATATACATTTACACATCCACTCATCAATTAAAGCTAAAGAATTTCTATAATTTATATCTTCTAGAAGATCTTTGCTAAATAGGTAAATGTTTTGATTCTAACTCTTTAAGTTATCAAGAACATAACATACATTTTAAAATATTATTTTTAGAAAATTTTCATAGTTTATACTGCACTGACAGTTAAAATAGAAAATAGATTTTGTAAATGCATTAAAAAACAACAAAAAATAGCTATGGACCTATAATACTTTTTATCCCTCGTAATTAAATATTTAAACAGAACGCTACTTTAGACAATTGCTTTGCATTTAAAATAGCTATCAAAATACACCCAAATATTAAAGCTAATCAAAATATTTATTACGATGCTGCTTTATTTTATAATACTGTTTAATAAAACTTCAGTTTGAATAATTATTTTATTTAAAAAAACAAAATGCTAAAACTGAAATAAAGGATGTGTCTTTTTATTATTTTTAGCTGACAGCTAAATACTTAGTTTTGTTAAAAAGAATATTAATTATTAAAAAAACGTTGATATAAAAAAGAATAGAAAAAACAGTTTTGTTTTTTTTTTATTTTAAATAAAAGAATAGCTTCAAGCGTATTTCATTTTAGAAATCCCTTTGAATGAATTAATAATAATGTATTCTTCAACTTCTATTATTCAAGTTGATTATGATTGTAAATTCGGGTTTTTGATCAGAAAGTATATAAACAGTGATGAACTGATAAATTAAAAGTACATATTTTTAATGTTAAAGAAGTGGATACTAAAGGCCAATCATCGCTGATAATGATTAAATGTTATTACTTCATCATAATCCTCTCTCATCTGTTATTCTGTTTACATTTGGGTAAGAAACTTAATTGAACATATTTCATGTTAACGTTACTGGTAATTAGTAACCAACTCTTTAAAAAAAAAAAAAAAAACAACCCATAAATATGCTATTATACAAGACATGCTTTAACCCATAAAGATGTTTATATTTTATTTTTTATTGCAAAACTTATATATTTTTTAAATAAAAATTAGTAATAAACTTCTCATATTATCAATTTTATTTTATTAATATTTCATGCTTAGCAAATTGAAATGATATATGATGAAGTAATGTAGCATGTTTGCTGAAACAGGATTTAATTTTTCTGCACTGCAGTTTTAACCAGACACACCTGTTATCTGTCTTCTAATGATTGATTGTCTAATTAATTAAAGTGAGATTAATTTTCAAAAATCTGCCTTTGATATATTCTTCTAATTCTTCTTAAATAATACATTTCCTAGATAAAACAGATAATAATAACAAAGCAATTCGAATTTTTAGTTTTGATCATTAAAGTGTCAAATAACCTTTTTTTTCTTCTCACGCGTGTGTGTTAAACTTTATTCATTTTTTAAACAACCTTAAATGTCATATCTTAGTTTTTTCGTTTTTTTTTTTTTTTTTAGATAACAAGCTTTTCATTTTAAAAATGCAATCGATTTTTAAATTTTTAAAAAGGGAAGTCAATAATAAATTTAGTAACATTTATTAATTTTTTTATCTCATCCTTTACTGTTTGGTGTCAGAATTATTTTTGTTTTCATTGCGAATAAACTTGTATTATTTTTGTCTTTATTCTTAATTCTTGACTCTTTCTATAGAAATGATATGTGAAAATGGAAATCTCACATTTAAACATTCTAGTATATCAAATTACATTAATTATTACAAATACTCAATGTTCAGTTTAGTTTTTTTGTCTAATCAGGATATATGACAAATGAATTAATGGATATGATCTAACTATGGATTGCAAAAACCGCAATCAAATGTAATGAGAGGAAAGAAAAAAATCAGTAATTTTTGTTCTTTATTAACATATATCTTACAATGTATACAAGGCAATTTAATTATATCGTTTTATTTAAAAGATTAAAAGTTATTTAATAATACATGATTTGATGAAGAAATTTTTTTATTTTGTTCTGAACAAATTGACTTTTTTAGTGTGTCTCTAAATTTCTAGCATTACAACAGTAACAAAATAACAAATGTGGATATAGAGTTTGGGTTTAAACAATGGGATATTACATCTGAATCAAAATCCTTTTATCATTACTAGTAATATATGCCACTGAAAATTATTAAATTAATCCTACTTATTCTTGCTGTTACATTATTTTACAACTAAAATAAAAGAGGAAAATGAATCGTAAATAAAATTGATTTTTTAAAAACGTAAAAGAAAATTATATATAATCGCACAGATGGAAAACTATTAAAAAAAATATTTAAAAGAAACTTTAAAAAAAGTAAAGATCTAAAGATTAGTATTTTTGTTAAAAAGTAAGATAAAAGAAAATAGAAACAAATGTTAATTAGTTCCTATTTAAAAGAATCGTGTTTAAATCTTAGTGAATGGAAATGATTGTTTTATTAATTGAATCGAAAGCAAATGAGCCCTTGGGCACTTTGTAATATAAAGATCAGATAAGAGATTTAAAAAATTAAAGATTATATGTTTCCCCTGCTCTGGGACAGATTGACAAAGCTAGACATGGCCAGAAAGGAAACAAAGGATGTCATGTGCGATTGGCCCAGAGAATTAGTGATAAGGGAGGCCAAAAATGATAAAAGATGAGATATTAAATTATTGGAGCCCTTTTTACACACTTATAAAATGAAGTAACTGTTGATTCATGGACTGCATTGCAGATCCTAAAATATAAGGTTCTTACAATGAATTAATTTCCTGTTATGCTCCACCTAAGGTAGCATGCCAAATTGATGATTACTGAAAGGCAGCAAACAATGGACTGGTCTTCTAAAAAATGATAGAAATATTAAATGGACTTCAAGTGGATGGGTGTGATGCATCATGGACAAGATGGACTTCAAATGTACCACGAAAAGTATAAACTTTTATTAATTGAACCTTTTAAATATCTTTTCAATAAGTGTTTAATTCATAAAAAAATATAACTAAGTGAACTCTTATCTGAACAGCAATAGGACTCTAAATCAGTTAATAATCTTTTTATTTATGTATTAAGTTTGCTAATCAATCATTTTCATTTTTCTGTTATAATTTGTTTTATGTTTTTGTGTTTTGTTTAATAACCAAATTATCAAATTTCTTTTAAACTAATAATTTAAAAATGGGCATAAATGGCTGCATAGATTCATAAGATAATGTTAGTTTAAGTGAGTAAATTTTAGACTATTGATCTCATAGTTAAATCAGTGGTGGTGTATGGATGTGTGGGTGTTTTATGTCAATGTGAAGTGGGGAGGTGCATTGGATTCTCATCCCTTGTATCACATTAGAATCAGGGCACTATACCCAATTGAATGCACGGCCAAAAGTGTAGCCATCATATTTTCAATGGACGTAGACATATCCCCTGCACCATTGATCTCCTTATGCTCTGGGTGGTGATAGTAAGATGGCCAAGACCACATTACCCCATTATAGAGCATGCCTAATATATATATTTTCAAAATGATTACCTCACCAGACAGATGCACATTCCTGTACTGGACAAGGGTCATTCTTTTTTTCCAATGATATCATGCTACAGAGGCACATTCCTGTTAGCATGGTTTTTTGTATGCTAACAACCTCATTTTGCATTGATCACATCGGTATATCAATAAACTGGCATTGGTTTGGACACAAACTTGTAGCCTGGAGTTAAAAGAAAGAATCGAGTATATAAATGCATAATCTATGTAGCATATTTACATTTACCAAATTATTAAATTGTATAAAATGTCCATCTGAGCGAACTTATCAAGATATTAAAACTTAAAGTTAAAAATAATAATAATAAAACCTAAAGCAATGTTAAATAACTTATTCCTCAAATGTATTTTATATATGTACATAAATAAATGTTTGTGTAATTATTACTGGAAGTGGCTTATTTTATTATCTTTTTGCTTTATTAAAAATGTGTTTAAAGGTATATATCATTAAATCTCAGCTACTCCATCAGTTTAGTGACTAGGGCATATTGGTCGAAGTAAAATGAAATTTTTTTTCTTACAAAGAAGTATTGCCCTACTATATAAATTTTACAGGTTCAAATGGCCTGGTGGCACCCCGTATGGCAAGTAGAGTAAAAGTCCATTTTCCCCAGCTGTTATATTCTATCAACTCTTTTTTTAAAGCTCTGATCTTTAAGATTAGAGATTCATTATTAAATAAAACAGTTAAGTACATAATTAATAGTGTTCATTTTTTAAAAAAAAAATTATTTATATTTTATGGTAATTATTATATTTTATTATTATTATTATTATTTATGATGTGTTAGTTTATAGTACATTTGATATTTTATATTTTTTATTTCATATCATAATGTGAAAACTGCCAATAAAAATAAAATAAATATGGCTTTTTTAGATTGAACAGATTGATTTAAAATAAATTATTTTGCCTTCTCTTTCACCCATTTTATATTGCCTGATTCACTATTGTTATCCAAATTATATTGTTTATAATTAAATAATATATTTCTAATTCTTTTAGGGTTATATCCGTAATTAGAACACAATTTTATAAATTGCTCTTTTTGTAAAGTAGCCAGCTGTCTTTCTATCTGTGTTATATTTGTCATTTTTATTTTTAAAATTTTTAAAAATTGCCATTTTTTGTATCCATGCCTGTTGCAAATCCATAGAAATATTTTTTTCTTAAATTATCTTCTTTAATGAGGTGTTTTAATATAATCATATTATTATTCTCTATCTCTATATCTAAATACTTTATTTTAACATTAATTTCCATGATTGTAAATTTTATATTATCTATATTATTATTAACTTCATTATAAGTCTTCTTTATAACTTTTTGTTACCAATTATTAATATATCAACATACCTAAATTGATGTATTATATTTTGATTTTCTATTCTATTATTAACAATTTTCATTTCCATTTCATTGATAAATATTGACGATATTAATTAGCTAATTGCACACCCTATGTCCCATCCGTTATGTATACTCCAATATTCATTATTATATATAAAATATAAACTATTATGTATTAAAATTAAACCTTCTACAATATTAATTGCCTCTGTATCATTAATATGCATATATAATTTATGTATTAATATCACTATAATTGTTATTCTTGGAATGCTAGGATACATCCTTTCAATATTCATTACAAATATACTTTGGTTTCTATTGAGTTTTGTCATATTTAACTTATTTATAATAGCCTCTGTATTTTTAATGCAAAACTCCTCATAAACAATAATGTTTACTATCCACTTATTTAAATATTTACAAAATCTCTGCAGAACAAAATCAGTAAAATTAAACAACAATCTCACCTTAGTAAATAAATATGGATTATCATAAGAAGAAGAATATAAAAATTTATATTGATCTGTATTAATTATTTTTTCACTTTTATTTTTTGCAATAATTTTATATATTTATTTTTATCATGTTACTAGGATCTTTTGATAATCTTTCATATCCCTCTTTTTTTATTTCACACTCTATCCTATCTATATAATCCATAGAAAATAAAACCACAAATTTACTACCTTTATCCTCTTTATCTATTATCTTTTCATTTTTACATATATTTCTTATTTTTTTAGTAATCCTTTTATATTTATATTCCTGCTTAGAAGTTTTTATATCATATAATTGTTTGTTCAATAAATAATTTAATTTCTTCTTATCTTCCATAGAAATATTCACCAGCTCTATATCTGTAGTTATTTTTTTTAATATTATTATCCATATTAAAATATGAACATAGAATAGATTGTGTTAAAAATATAAGCCCATTAAATTATATTAAAGAAATTAATAGAAGGAAGATATATGAAACTAATCACATTTATTATAACAAAAATAATTGTATGAACATTTATAAAATGTCAATTAATTTAAGTAATAATTGGATAATGAAAAACGAATGGAGGGTTATATAATGTGTTATTATAAAGATACTAAAGGATAATTATAGGCTTTGTGTTAATTTTATATAGAAACAGTAGATTTCACTATGTATGTAATATAGATTATTTTTTTGTAGTTAACTAAGACATATTGAAAAGGGCAAAAATTAAAAATTTCCAAAAAGGATTTTTATATGTTATGATTATATGATTATATTACAACTATTATCATATATTATTTTGTTGTTATATAAAGATATTTTATTCTATATCATATCTAGAATTTATATTATTAATAATAACATATTATATATGTGTGTGTGTTATTTGTGGTATGTGTGTTTTTTTGTCAAATACATATTCAATAATATGTAATAGATTCCTATTCCCAAGTAACAATACTTGACCAATATCAATTATAGTTTTCATTCTTTTGAATTTTTCTAATACAATTCATCTTAGCATCTTAATTTTCAAGCGACACTTCAAAACTTTAATAAATACTTTATTTCATTAATTTATGCATATATATATATATAATATATATATATATATTAAATATATATATATATATATATATATATATATAATTAACTAAAACTATAAAATTCTTATCACTGGTTTCTTATTAATTTTAAAGAATTATATCAAACTCTCCATTTTTTATGTAAGATTTTTATTAAAATTCAATACCAAATACAAATAATAAGCAATTAAAAACGTTCAACAAAATATAAAATTTTATTTTAAAATATAATTTTTGAATATTGAATTATAATTTACAGACCATTAGTATTTCAAAATATTTATTTTGCATAAAATATACTGTTTCATTTAAAAACTTTAGTATAAAAAATATTTAAAAAAATAAAAAAAAAGACTAAAATTTTCTTGACTTAATAAAAAAAAAAAAAAAAACTTAAAAAATCAAATTATTTTTTCTTTCTTTTTTCTTTAAAACAGATTTTTTTTTAAAAAAAATGTCAATTTTGAAGAGGAGAATAAAAAAATTTAAAATAAAATAATCTATATTAATATAAATTATGTTTTGAAATAGTAAAAAAAGTGCCATTTTAGTTTAATATTCAAGTATTATGCTTTAAGTTTAAATGATTTATATATATATATATTCATCTATTTATGACTATTAAAGTATTATGCTTTAAGTTTAAATGATTTATATATATATATATTCATCTATTTATGACTATTAAAGTGTGTTAATAATTGCAGTCAAATAATCATTTAATGCTGTCTTGAATTTGACTTTAGTAATCAAATGTATTCATCACCTAAAGTTATATAATCCAAATAAGTACATTTAATTTTTAAAATATTGAATGTTTTTTTATTCATTAAATCTTTAATTAAATTACAATTTCTCAATTTCCACAATAAGCCTATTTATATATAACTTATGTTATATTAAAAGAGGACCCCTTCTACTTCACTAAAATCAAAAACAAAAATGCTAATGTATAGGTTAACAGAGAAAACTTGTTTAATCCTAGGATTGTCAATTAGAAATTGGTTTCTTGGCAACATCAAAGTAAAGTTATTTTTGTTTACATGGATATACTATCTTTATTTCTATTGTTCCTCAAATTAAAAATCCATGAAATTATTTAATTCAATATATATAATGCCTTTATTCTATATCTTGCTGTATGTTATGCAATATGCTATCCAATATTTGCTTTTGCTCTCACAATAGAAAAAAATAAGCGATATGTTATTGAATCACAGTTAATCCTTAAAATATATTATAACATTTTAATACATATATATTTAAATTAATCAAGTACACAGTTTTGATAAACTTTTCAAGCACTAGTTTTATCAATGCAATTGCCTTCTATTGTCTAATTAGCTTTGCAAACATAAAATGAATCCACTTACATTTACATTCCTAGGACTTAAAAGAATAGCCAATTTGACAAATAATATTTATCTCATTTGTCAAACTAACAATTTTTGTAAGAGTTACAACAATAATTGTAAATGAGTTTATTTTATGTTTGCAAATCTAATTTAACAATAGAAGGCATTGCACTAATATAACTAATGTTTAAAACTAGAATTGAACTTGAGTTTCACAAGTAAGATTAATATTATTTGTCAGACTGTTCCTTTTATAAGAACTAGAAAAGCAAATGTAAAAAAATTCATTTGCAAATCTAATCTGATAATAAAGGGCAATACATTCATACAATTAGGGCTTGGAAAGTTTATCAATTCAATGATTAATATTTACTAAGGCAATAAACCTCAAGAATGTGTGCTTGAAAATGTGAAGGTAGGGACCTCTACAGGTCTTAACTACAAGCTTACACTTTGGAAGAAAAGAGGGGAACCCTTCATTACTTCAACCTACTTTCAATATAAATAGGTGAAGCTGAAGTGATTAGATCTGAGAACATGAAGCTATTCAATACTTCACTGACTCATTGTAAATCAAAATATTTCATGATTACTAATGTTTAATAGGAATTGTGAACATAATCATTGAAGTATTGAATAGCTTTACACTCTCAGATCTAACTGCTTCAGCTTCACCTATTTATATAGAAAGTAGGTTGAAGTACAAAAGGGTTCTCTTTTCTTCCAAAGCATAACCTTGTAGTTAAGACCTATAGAGGTCCCTACCTTTGCATTTTCAAGTGCACATTCTTGAGGTTTATTGCCTTAGTAAATATTACTTTACTTACATTCAATATGCGTTAAATAAATTTATAATTACAATTCAATGATTATACATAAACAGTGATGCACATTAAAGTGGTAATAGAAATAAATATATTTAAAAATGTTGCATTTATTTGTGAATGTTTTAAAAATTAGTTAAATAATAAGAACCACTTAAGAAACTAGTAGTGAATCAACCTTCCATGTCTTTAACTTGGATTCAAACTTCGTCATGGTAAAGCTTGAATTTTTTTTACAGATTATTTTTAGGTTTGTCATTTTACTTTCAGATAGTCTATCCATAGCCAAATTCATTAGTCTTCTATTAGTGGTGGGTAAATATTTATTGACTTATTCTTAGTCGAAGAAGAAAATGAGTATGAAAAAATAATTAAACCCTCATTATCGGAAAGTTAAAATGTTTGATAAATTAGGTATTTTTTTCAATCATCTTCTACAGGGATTGATAAAAATTCTAGTTAATATAATGAAAAGCATTTACAAGTAATAATCCAAACTTTACAGTAATTAAGGGTATAGTAGCTTTCAATACTCAATTCATAAAGCAAGGATAATAAAAATATTAATAAATATAACAAAAAATAAAAAATAGTTTTAATACTCATCAAAGTGAATAATGTAATATGTTATTTGAAATATTACATGTATATTAAACAGCAACAACTTAAAAATGGACTTTTTTACATGCACACAATTATAAATTTTTTGTCATGTTCATTGTAATTTTCAAAATTTTATTACTTTAATGTTTAATCAAAGTTTTATACAGTATATTTTAGTCTATTATTTATATAGTGCTGACTACATATATAATATAAAGAAGGGAACAAATCTTCATTCATGCACTTTTACAAATTTACATACACTCACCTGTGAACATCAGTTTAAAAAGCATAAGTGAATGCTTGGTTTGAGCTTATCTGTATATAATTCAACCTCTGTTTACTATTCTGAAATCACAAGTTGTTAAAAATGAAATTCTATCTGTCTTCAGCTACAGAAAGAATAAGTTTCTACAATTTATTTAACAAATTATAATTTAGGCATACAATAGGTTAAAGCCCTGATTTCAGCATAATGAACAATAGTTGACTAACATACAGAGAAGCTCTAAGCATAAGCATACACTTATGTTTTTTAAATGGATGCTTATGAGTCAGTGCATGTACATTTGTAAAAGCACATGACAAGAGGTTTGTTCATTTATGTATTTTAATAATTTTTAGAATAAAAATTGATTAAAAATGTAAAGTGCATTTAAAGATATAATTTTTTTTACATCTTTGTACTATATTTTTCAAGCATTTTTTTCACTCCATATATAGACACACCATTGAGGATTGTGATATCTATTAAAAGATTATGATGAGTGGACGAATTCAAGAATATTATTTTAAAAGTATTGAATTGTAATAAATACTTTCACTTAAAAATGAAGAGTTTTCTATAATATATGACTGTCTAAAATTAGTAGAAAAACAATTACAAACATTTTATAATACAAATATATTTTGTTTGAATTTTTTTTAATATTACAAACTAATTATGAATAGATGTTATGTGATATATAAATATTGTTGGTTTTACTATTTTACTTTAATTGGAACTCCCAGATTTATGACAATTTGGCCTCTCTAGTGGCTGATACATTTTTTCAAAGTTTAATTAAAAATTTCAAGAAGAGAATGTTAATAAGCTTCTAAAGTTAAAGTGTTATCACTTTTTTTAATTGGGTATATCTTAGTTGTTTATAAAATACTTTAATCTAGTTTTCTAAACAGACAAATAATACATTTATAAAACTATTTGCTATTTAAAAATTTGATTTTTAAAACAAATATGCTTATACTTACATGTAAACATTGCTATCTAAAGTATTGGAAGAATTCTTCTGTCCACTGTGACTTTGAGTGCAGACTTTGAAAATACTAAGACTGTTATTGAAAATAAGTTTAACATTGCGTTTCAACTCATAGTGCAGTTTTGGAACTGTATTTTTTTTCATTCTAATAATGTCATAAGAATAATTAGTTATCAAATAAGGATGTTTTTAAATAGTGTAAAATATAGTATTAATTCTGGTAATCTACAATATTATTAGTTATCTGTATTTTTTCTAGCTGATAAAAATATTAAATATTTGAAGTGAGGCATTTTTCCAGGTTTGTCAAATATTTTTTTCAATTAATCAGTAGCCTTATTAAATATTGATTGTATAAATTTTTATGGTACTGAACTTTTTACCAACAAAGTATCACATGATTTTCTCTGATTACATTCAACAGCTACATTTAAAAACAAAAATCATTTTATTTTTTTAACATCAAAGTCATCTATTGGAAAGTTTAATAATCAATGAACATTATATAGTAATACCATATCCATACCTCAGAATGACTTCTGGTTATTAACCATCTTTATTAAGAAACTGGATTGCATTCATCGCCTTTAACTTTCATATTTCTATTCTAATAACATGAAATTTAAAATATTAGTAGAGACAACTTGTTTATACAGTTGTATAGATGTGATAACATCCTACTAACTGTATATATTTTATAATGCTCTTCTTTTTTAGGATTGTATATACCAATAAAATAACTCATGATTTTTTTCATTTAACTTCGAGGATATAAAAGAACTACAATTAACATAAAACTGAAGCCACTGAAGATATAGCTACTGATGTATGTATATTATACGCCCAATGTGTGTTTTTTTTTTTTGGAGGTGGGATATATAAAAAGTAGTGACTACATTATGAATGCAATTTTGCTCATTACTAAAAACAGATGTCTAAAAAATAATTTAAGGATATGGATGTACTACTACTATCTATTAATTATTCAAGATCATATAGATCTGGAATAAAATAAGTAAATTTAATTACTGCTTCTAAAAGCAAAATAGTATTTCATAAATATATGCATGAATAATTAATATATTATATCATTGTCAAAAAAATTTTATTTGATAAAAAGTTGTTCACTTATTGAAGAACAAAACATTACAAAAAAAAAAAAGAGAGTAGCTTTAATTTAAATAAGGCGAAATAGGTAAAAATGATTTATTGAAATTATTAATACATGGCAAAATTAGACTCACGAAATTGCTATAAAAGACTCAATAAATGTATAGTTCTAAGCAAAAATACTATTTATTGTTTTGTAATTATAACTAATCATTGTGATATTCAATTATATTTAATTTATTAAGTGACAGTTAGTATCATAACCATCATTTAAATATATTTATTTTTTCAGATTTAACGTATCACTGTGGTTGCACCGAAATATTGTTTTTTTTTTTAAAAAAAGTTGTTCTAATAATAAATAAAACACATTAAAAAAACATTTCTTTTTTTTTTTTTTAGGAATTCAATAAGCTAATTTTCATTTGAGCTATATTATGCTCAAAACATCAAAAAGGTTGATAGCTAGATTTAGTTAAAAATGTAATTAAATATAGTCACAATAAATTAAAAAATATAAACATTCTGATCATTTGATTATAGGTTAAATAAATCAGTTTTAGTAATTAGCCTCTTATATTTATAAAAATACTAAAATAAATGTTTAAACATCACTAAATTTTAAATACGTAATGCACATGGTTAATTATAATAAGTAATTAGAAGAGATATTAATCATTTTCAATCTCAAATTGAGATTTTAATGATATTAATGTCATATATTTTTAATTAAGTTATTGATGGTGTGCAGTTTTGAGATATAATCCTTGACATTGGCCTTCTATAAAACATGTATTTCAATTTCATATATTATGGATAATCAAATGCTGATGTTTTTTTTCTAAAAATCCGACTTTAACCTAAACAGTTTGGCCTAGTAGTGAGAGTGGGACATTCAAAAGCCAACTTTTTTTTAACAATTTTTAATTTGTAAAATAGAGAAGCAGGCAAAATATCATTCTTTTGTCATTGGAATAAAAATATTATATTAATCCTGCACTTCAATGCTTCAGAATACCTGGACATCCCAAAAAACAAACACTATATATATATATATATATATAAGCATATATATATATATATATATATATATATATATATATATATATATATAGCACAATAGAGTATAATTTAATACAAAGTGATATTAAATTTATCCCAGCAAATATATATATATATATAAATTAAAAATAAATCAAAAAAGTTTTTATTAAATTTTACATAAAAAGCAAAATAATTTTAATTTGCCAATTATGTTATTCTGTTTGGAACAATTTTACATATATATAATTTTATATTAAAACATCACATCCAGTCATGTAAAATTTTAAAACTGGTTACTAAGCGACAAATAAATTTAATCATATATTTGAACATAACTTTTCTAAATAAATAAAGGAATCATTCGGAGATAACTTTTTTATTTTTAATATTTTGCTCTTAATATAAAATTAGATTTTTTTTCATTTAGTCAAATAGCTGATTGCCACTTCTTTTGCAATTTGTTGAAAATTACTTTTAAAAAAAGAATTGAAATTAAGATTTTAATTATATTTCATTACATTATTAAATATTTCTAAATGGTAACACATTGTAACAGGTAAATTATTATAACGCGTAATCTTGATTAATCAGATAACGTTTTTACTTTAAAAAAAGAAAAAAAAAACATTGAAAAACAATATGCAGTAATTACTTTGTCTCCAGGTAGATTATGCGGGAAATTTAGTGGCGACTTAATAAATCTTGCGTCTGTAAGTGTGGCAGAATCTAAACACCAATATTCAAACTAGACAAATGTTAAATGTGTATAGATAGTGTTGTTTAGAGTTATAGCTGGCAAATGTCATATATATATATATATATATATATATATATGATTTAATACTATTGGTCTTCTCTATTACTTGACTTTGCTTTTATGTCTAAAAGAAAGTATTTTGATCGAAAACACAGTAGCATTCAAGAAAAATATGAGCATCAAACGCATTCTTATAACGTAAGCCAATGAAGGCTCTATAGAAAATATGTTTTAAGTGAATTGGAACCTTGACTATATATTTTTTTTTATAAAACTATTTTATTTGATAACTATCATATGCTTTGATAGAAAAGATTACTTTCAAATTGAAACAATGCAGTGAAAAAATTGAGAAGACAAACATTTTTTTCAAATTTGGTAAATCTAATCATAATGATTAAACAAAAAACCCCATCTTTTTCTGTGAATCTATTTAAATAAATACTCATACACATAGATTTAACACACTTCAAATAAATTTTCTAGGAAAATCTGTAATATAAATGAAAAAAAATTAGTGAAAAATGGAACTGTTTAGTTATACATACATCATTTTATTTTATATTTAATCAAATGTACACAAATTAGTCCATAATTTTAAAAATGCTATATTTAAAAGAATGAAAAAGCATCAGTTTTAGAATGAACTTTATCCAAGAAAATATATATCTACAGATATTTCAGCTTAAATGAATATATATGTACAGATATTTTATTTTAAAAAGAACAAAATTAATCAAAGAATACTACAATGAATATTTTCAATAACATTCAATAAATTATAATATTATTAAGAACATTTACAATAAAATAAGATAATCAGAGTATAAGATTTTTAATAGTCAGTTAAGAAAAATGAATGAAAAATTTAATATTCAGAGTATAAAAATAGCAAAAATAAATTAAAAAGTTAATAATCAGAGTATAAAAATAGTAGAAAGGAATGAAAAATTTGGTAATTAGGAGAAATGAATAAAAAAATTGATTGTCAAAGAATACAAATGAATGAAACATTTGATAATCAGAATTTAAAAAATTGATAGTCAATCTGAAAAATTAATGAAGATGACAGAAAAATTTGATAGACACTCAATAGAAATGAAAGATATGAGAGTAGAATTAAATGAAGGAATAAATGATCAATTGAAAAGATTTAGAGAATAATTTGGTTGAGATTCAAGATAAGGATAGAACAGAATTAATTAAATTGGGAAATTTATAAGAAGATAGATTTAAAGAGATGGAGATAAAAATAGAAAAGTCTCAAAAAAACACTATTAAAGATTTTTACATAAAATTTGATTTATTAGAATCTAACTGCAAAATGGCAAAGGAGAATGCACACATAAGAGTTGAGGAAATTCAAAACCAGTTAACTAGTTATAAAACAGAATCTGAAAACAGATTAGAGAAATCAGAAAGTGAAATGATCAGGACTAACAGTAAGTTTATAGAGTAGATTGAAGTTATAAATGGGAATTTCAAAAAATTGAAGTACAAGCTAACCAATGTGTAGATAGTTTTAGGACAGAGTTAGAGTCTAAAATTAAAAACATAAGTGAAGAACAAATAGTTATTGAAGGGAGTTGGTAAAGTCACAACAGGTACAAATCCAAAATAATGAAGATTTTGACACTATTAGGACATAATTGACTGAAATAAACAATGAAACCAAATCAGAAATTAAGGAGTCCAAAAAGGTTAATGTTAAATGGGGGGGGGGCAATTAAAAGAATGCAAAAGGAAATAAAGTATTGAGAATTGCCAGAGCAGATTAAGGACAAAGGGTTAGGTCTTTTAAAAGAGATAAATGAAATCAAAGATGAAAAGAAAAAAAGAGTACAGAATATAATTGAGCAAATGCAAATAGAAGTGAGAATTGAAACAGTCCAACAAAAGATGGAAGAGCTGCATAATGTTAAAAAAGCAAAGTTGTTCAGTTATGATGACCCATAACCAGCAAGAGATTTTTAAACTTGATCATAATGTTAAAAATGTCCATCATGCCCAAACTATAGCAAAAACTGATTGATAGTCCTGGGATAGACTATATAAAATGATGAAGGTATGACAGGGAACTCAAGGTTCCTCAAATTTATGAGGGTCACACTATTTAGAGGATATTTATAAAATATGTCTTTGTTCATTGGGTGAGAGAGAAAAATTAACCATGTCAAGGAATCATCTCCATGCCATTTCTAAAGATTAGTTGCAGTCTCTGTTCAACCATTCTCAGATGTATGGACACTTAAAATATTGCACTAGGCCTTGCTTTTGGGGAGAAGATAGATAAAATAGCATCCACTATCAAATATGCCAAGAAAAATACAATATAAGTGGAGTTATGCATAATTTTTATGAGGACAGACAGTCCAAGCTAAAAATGCTAACAGCCTTTACTTTGTCAGAGCATCACATTGTAAGATTGTTTGGCACAATTTGCCATACCATTTTGAGCAGATTTTAATCACTGCTGACAGGTACACAATTTAAGAGATAGCTGAAGTCCTAGATGCTTTAGAGACAAGTGAAAATAACATAGATGCTAGTCACAAAAATGCTAAAAATTTGAACCAATATCCAATAGTTGACATTAATTTTATGCCTATCAGGAAACCCAAACTTTAGGGCAATCACTAGAAGTAAAAGTTGTAGCCTTAGAAGATCTGATACTTACTACAAAAATTACAATTATCATCTGAGTGTTAAGAAACCACTCAGATGATGATGTGCATAAGCCATCGACCAATGGAGTTGTCACTATATTTAAAACAAGTGGTAAAGTAAGTTAATAAACTAGTGTATTACATTCAATGGACATTGCCCAAGATCAGTCCCATCAGTAAACTCTTTGAGAATTTTAATTCTTATATTAATGATTTTAGTATTGTTCAATAATATCCAAAATTAACTGATAAAGATAAAGGCAAAATAGGTAGTGATAAAACCAAAATTATCATCTGATGAGCAAATGATTTTTTGTAGAATGTATATTTATTAAATAATACTTTTAAAAAATGTTTTAATTAGAAATAAATTTATTTAAGCTCCTAAGGGTTTAAACATAATTAATAATAATAATTTTTTAAAAAAAATTATTAAACAAAACTAAGCTTGTTCTCAGTAAATCTTGTTCCAATTGCGTTATATAGGTAGTAGTTAAATGTTCCAATTAGTCCAAAAACAGTTTATTAAAGATGTTTGTTGATAATCATTTAAAGAATGATTATTTAGTTTATTTATAGATGCATGGAATTTGGATTTAATGGTCTTAATTAAAATATATAATGGATTGGGATCTATTGTTTTAGAGTAGCTATCTAAATAAATTTCTATAGATGTTTGTTAGTTGTGATTTATTAAATATGTTTAGTAAGTTTTCGTTTTAAGTTGTTTAAAAGTAAAATGCTTTAAAAATAATATTTAAAAAATGTTTAAATAAAGCTTTAGTCATTAGAGTAACACTGGAGTGAAATTAGATTTTAGTGGATTAAATTTAAGAGTAATTGGTAAAAAAGGGTTTTTAAATTGACAAATTTGTTAATTGGTTTAATTTTGTTTTTACTTGATTATTATCTTTAAAATAATTTATTAGTCCTATAATGCATATGTGTGTATAATATTTAAATGTATATGTAAAAAAATTAAAATTTAAAACATTAATAAAAAGATTAATTAATTTTAAAAGATGTTTTATCAAAAGTATTATGTAATTGCAACAATAATAAATATTAACTTTTAAATAAACATGAAAGTAATAAATATTTAATAAAAATATTTTACATTAAAAAGTGTGTTTTAAAATAAATGTATTATTAAATTAAATAATCTTTATTAAAGACAATTGTAATTGTTTAGATGAACACATGATGAGAAGTTTCTTTAATTATAAACTCAAGATTAATGTAATTAAAAAGATCAGCTTTATGCTAGGGTGAATGTCCCACCTCTAGTATTTTAAATTTGATTCGCCAATGCTCTACCATGTGAGAATAAAACTGCTCTACCATGTGAGAATAAAACTGGGCATTAAAATTAAAAAAGAAAGGAACGAAAAGTAATTAATGTTCACTGTTATTTTCATTTTTATTTTTTAAGTTAAATTATCTAAATGAAGGAGTGGAAAGCTAATAGTTATCCTTGTTTCACTGTGTCTACAGTGTATATTAAGCCATGCATGTAATAATAATCGTGAAAGAATGCTATTTTCACACTATAATGATAAAAACACTGGGAATTGAAAATTACTGAAAATTGATAAAACATTAGATGACTATGAATTTTACCTTGTTATAAATTCTATTAGTTAATTCAAACATTTGGTTATTATTCATTAAATATATATTTGTCTTTTAGAGTTTTAAAACTGACATTAGTAATAACAAATAACCAATTTATTGATAATATCTTCATTAACTCTAACTTTAAAATAAAAAGACAAAAATGAATTATTTTTTAATTTCAACTTATTTTAAAATGATACAAACATGATACTTTTCATAATGCTTCATATAAATTTCATGAAGGAAAAGATAGTTGAATTTACTCTTTAAAAATATTTAAAAAAACTTTTTTGATATTTATGATATTTCAACCAATATCCATAAAAGACATTATCTTATTATTATTATTAATTTAGCAACTAGAACTATTTTAGTTTGGATAATGTTTAATAGAAAGTAAAAAGGGTGGGTTTGCATATAAAACTAATTTACTTGTTGATTTATTTTGCCATTCAACAAAGGAAAAGTGTTTCAACTTCCTTTCATGTTCAAATGCTCATTGAATAATGCCAGCAACTTAATAATAGAACTATTTTGCTATTTATAAATTGCTAGTGGCTTTGTTAATATATGAATTTTATTAAATTTAATTGCATCCATGGAAAAATGTAAAGAAGCTCTCAAATTTGAATTTTTATGTGCATGTTTTTTTTTGAATTTTCTAGAAAAAGAGTGATATAATATCTTCCAGCTGAGAAAAAAACAAAAGGACTTTTTACTAAAGGAATTAATTTCTATTATAAAAAGAAGAGTTAATTCCTTTTGCTTAAGTTTATGGGTGAAAACTTTAATACATAAGAATGTCTTTATAAATTTAAAGTTTGTTATTTATATTCAATAATTGTCATTTTATATTATATGCTTATTTCTTTAGTATTTTTATAGATTGTTTTATGGGATATTTATGACAGAATTTGCTACCAAGGATTGGTCAAAAAGAATATAAGTATAAAATTTATTATTATTTAAAAATATATAATATATATATATATATATCTGGGTAAATACTTTATTTCAACAATTATTAAAAGTTTTTTAGAGTGACATTTGATACACTATCTTAGATTATGGTACCTGATAAAACAGCTTTTATATTTGATATAAGTAAATATGCAGAGTGTCTGAGGGTCAGTGTATAAAAGATAAATATCATGTAGACTATAATATGTATTTTATTTTGCCATCACGTCTTGTAAAACACATATTAATTAATTAGATGAATGCTTTATTCTACATATGAGAGTGTGTGTGAATAACTATTTATATTATTATTATTGCTATTATTATATCTATGTCTTATTTGTTTAGATAGTGGCATGGTACTTGAAGTGAGCTGTTAATTTGCAATTGGTGTTGATATCTTTTCTCATATTAATGCATGTGTTTAGCCCCTCTATGAAAGAGAGATTGTGACTTATCAATTTCTTAGCACTCCCTGCACAAAAATAATGGCTTCTTAGCCAGATATTGTTATTATCCAGCCTTGCCTATATTTTTATGTTTAAATGTATTATTAAATAATCAAAGGCATTGTTAAAGGCATATTTATTCCAAAATTATTTACTAATGACTGCCATTTAATATTTTATGCAGTTTTGAATTACAAAATGTATCTTGTATCTATTTTCTCACTTCTCATAGGTACTAATCATATTGAAACAGTGTAATTATAGTTTGTATGACATGTTATTTATAATGTAGAACATATGCTTCATCCTACTGATTTTAAGGTGCAGTAAATGTCCTTAGATAGTCAACATCATGCTGCTGGCCTAATATAGATGTGTAAGTTGTTCTTATACCTTCAGTGTAAGATAATTGGAAGAGAAAATGTGTGGGATAATAATAATAGTGGGAATTTAATAAATAATGTAAAAGAATTTAGTAGCAATACTTTAGAAAGATAATTATGGTAAAACCATGTAAATATTTTATCTCAATTTCTTAAAGTAAAATAAGTATATTTTTATTGTACTAAATGTTATGTTTTATTTATATTGTAAATAAATATTTTTATTATTATTGAAATACATTTCTGTCTTTATTGTCATTACTATTGCATTCATTAACCAGAAAATCTCACAATAATTAAGTTTTATTATTCCTTGTTTTAAAAAAAGAATACATTTCAATGGTCATATATTATTATTATTTATTTGGTTTACTTATCTATTTCACCTGCATTATAATAAGTTATAGGTTTGATTAATTCTTGTTTATTTTCAGCATATTTTTTATAATGCTGTGGATAACAAAATGTGCTCTTTCTATCTGCTGCATTATTTCAGCTTGTTGTATTTATTGTAAACTCATCTATCATAAAATTATAGACTTAGATACACTCATGTGCTGTATAAATAAAATATTTATAGATGAAGGAAATTTAAAATATTATTAAATGTTTGTATGATAACTACTGATTACTTAAATATTGATATACTTATTTTGTGTATTTGCTTTTCATATTTAATTAAAGCACAAGATGTCTAACCTTATAATATGAACCCTGAGAAAAGTTATTTCAAACCCATAATTGTAGTGTAATAAGATTAGTCTATTAAAATAGTTGTTATTGTTGTTGTTGTTATTAATTACATGATAAAACACCTGAGATCTGAGTGTTGTGAAGTAAGTGCTTTGGAGAGAGATTTATCCAAAGTCTGTTTCATATGTTGTTGTCTCTCTCTCAAAACCCTGCACCACTAGTTTTTATTAGGTTACAATATATGGTTGCAAAAAAAAAAAACAATTTGTTATTAAATTAAAAAAAAAACCCTTTTAATTTTTACAGAAGTCTTAAAAAGTTTGAATAGAATAAATGTCTAATGACCACTCTATATGTTCTGCCATTGTAGCTATTATTATCAGCTAAACATTTATAAAGTTCTGAATATGTGACCAAAAATAATATTATAAACATTATAAACTTTTGGTTTTTTCATAAGACCTATAGTTATTGGGATATTTGTTGACTTTTTTATGACACAATGAATGTATTGATATATATAAAATAGAAAATCATATAACATTACAATACTAACCAAAAAAATTATTAATGTTCTTCCATAATCATGGTTTTATCTATTAAAAAAATTGACCCTTTTAATTGAAATTTTGTTTCTGACTATTGACTAGTATTATAATGTTATACAATTTTCTATTTTATTTATAATTACTAATGCAGCAGTAGTCAGTATTTAATAATATATATACAATAAGAATAATAATAATAATGGTAACAAACTATTATAAACAATCCTTAAATTCGCAGATTGTTTATAATAGTTTGTTACTGTTATTATTATTATTTTTATTGTAATTACAATTTTGTTTTAATCAACGGACATTTTATTTTTATATTACATATATATATATATGGATATAATTGTTGTTGGTTACGGAGTCAAAAGATGTATGACATACTTAGAAATGAATCAGCAAAACTAAGAAAGTAATTCAGAAATCAATACAAAACATAATAGTCTTTATTTCTTAGAAGCATCCTACAATAGTTTATCATTTTTAATGAAAAAATATTTAAGACTTGGGGAAAATTTATCCAGAATGAAATAGGATATTATCATACTTTGTAAAATTATGGGGAAAATGGAGAAATAATCGATATTAAAATCGACATGTATTTATATTGCAAAAAGACAAATATTTAAAATACATATGAAATAGAATTTTTTGTAAATAGAAATGAAAAATAATAATATATCATTTCATCTTATATATAACAAAAAATCAAGCAAGGTTAGTTATTTAACTTATTAAAAGATACCAAATGCAGTGCATAGATATGAATATATAGACAGCTATAAGAGAAAGCAGAGAATTGTGGAAAAACAAACAAACACCTGTTTAAATTATTTTTTTGAAAGAACAAAACAATGAACAAACAAAATATTATAATTATAAATTCACCAAAGTTTGAATGTATTTTGGTTAATAAAAAATATTTATTACAAGAATATAATTAGTAGGAAATGATTAATAATTAGTGGGATTCCAGATAGATATTAATGCAAAACTTTATAAAGAAATAAATGATTTTAAAATTATTAAAGTGAATTTAATCTAGAGCTTACAAGAATTAACATAGAATCAAAAAAGCAGAAATTCAACAATAAAATTTAGGTAGAAAATGAGATATACGAAAATATTAAAACAATAAATGAATTAAGCATTTATTTTTATATAGCGCTATGCCTACAATTGTATTACATTCAAATATCAGCTTTTCAAGCTAATTGTGCAAGCACTTTTTGCAAGTGTTAATAATAAATGAATACTTTCTTTTCCAATACAAGATATAGTATTTATGCAGGAATAAAATGAATCCACTTATTCCTACAACTCAAATGCTTATATATGAGCAAATCTGAAGTACTGGCAAGGAAAGCATGAGGATAGACCACTCACTTTAAATTGCTATTTACGGTGTCTGAATAAATGACTTCGGTGAAATTGTCTAGAATTTACTAAACATCACTCTAACTGAAACTTAATCATATGTAAATAAGCATTTATTTTTATATAGTGCTATGCCTACAATTGTATTACATTCAAATATCAGCCTTTCAAGCTAATTGTGCAAGCGCTTTTTGCGAGTGTTAATAATAAATGAATACTTTCCTTTCTAATACAAGATATAGTATTTATGCAGGAATAAAATGAATCCACTTATTCCTACAACTCAAATGCTTATATATGAGCAAATCTGAAGTACTGGCAAGGAAAGCATGAGAATAGACCAGTCACTTTAAATTACTATTTACGGTGTCTGATGATTAAGTTTCAGTTAGAGTGACGTTTAGTAAATTCTAGACAATTTCACTGACATCATTCATTCAGATACCATAAATAGTAATTTAAAGTGAGTGGTCTATTCTCATGCATTCCTTTCCAGTACTTCAGATTTGCTCATATATAAGCATTTGAGTTGTAGGAATAAGTGGATTCATTTTATTCCTGCATAAATACTATATCTTATATTAGAAAGGAAAGTATTCATTTATTATTAACACTCACAAAAAGCGCTTGCACAATTAGCTTGAAAGGCTGATATTTGAATGTAATACAATTGTAGGCATAGTGCTATATAAAAATAAATGCTTATTTACATATGATTAATTTTCAATTAGAGTGATGTTTAGTAAATTCTAGAGTATTTCACTGATTTCATTCATTCAGACACCATAAATAGTAATTTAAAGTGAGTGGTCTATCCTCACACTTTCCTTGCCAGTACTTTAGATTTGCTCATATATAAGCATTTGAGTTGTAAGAATAAGTGGATTCATTTTATTTCTGCATAAATACTATATCTTGTATTGGAAAGGAAAGTATTCATTTATTATTAACACTCGCAAAGCCCTTGCACAATTAGTTTGAAAGGTTGATACTTGAATGTAATAAATGAATTAAATATGTGAAATTCTGTAAAGTGTTATGAAAAAGAATTAATAATAACACAAAAAAAGGTAATTATGAAATGGCAAAAAATTGTTTGAAATAGAAAAAAAACATGTTAATCTTGAAGAAAATAGATATTATTTCAACAATAAAAAAAGATAACACCATTATTAAAAATAAGATTATCATTATATAAATATATGGAAAAAATCGACTTAAGAACAAACAATATACTAGTAAAACGATAAGCTAACTAAAAATATCATTTAAAATCCAGATATTATAAATAAAAAGATGTAATATTTTAATATATATATATATAAATTTTCATCTAAAGAAGTGATATTCATAACTGAAATATGTTTTTGTTTCTTTTGTTATTTTCAATTCTTAGTTCAATATCATTAAGGTAATTAATTTTTCAACCAGAATAACAGACAGCTACCTTACACTTTTAAAATTATAATTGAACCCTGAATTTTCTTTTTCCTATCTAATGCATTAATTTTTTTAACCAGCTAAAAAGCAGTCATATAATAAGATTAAGTTAGACAAAACAATGTTATTATATTAATAGAAATATTTCTAAAGAAAGTTTTAGCAGTATTATTAAAATCGTTTCGAGTATTAAATACTTGTTATATATATATATATGACAAAGATATATAGATATTTTTAAATATACAATAATAAGCAATAATAATAAAATATAACACAAGCAATTGCCATATAATGTGAATTTTCTGGTGGAATGAGTGAAGAGTTATAAATATGCATTAAAGTTTATATTTCTTTTTTTAATTAAAATTATTAATTATTTGTGGAATAACGATTAATATATTCTCTTTCCATGCTCACATTTGGCTTGGGTAAATCTTGAAAATTTTTCAAGTTCCATTATGCAGGCTTATAATTTTTCTATCAGGTAGATAGTCAACTCGGTTAGTCATAAATTATTCATTAGTATGACTGTTTAGTTATTGATCACAAGAAAATAAAATATGAAAGGAAAAGAAAAGAAAACTCTTGCAGACTATCCATTATAAACATGGAAATAAAAATAGAATGATATTTGAGTGTGATAGTCGAATAAATATAATTGTGTAATCAATAAATTTTGTTTTAATATCCACATTAGTAGAACATAGAATATTATTCAAATAATGTAGTAATGATTATTATTATTATTATTATTATTATTATTATTATTATTATTATTATTATTATTATTATTATTATTATTATTATTATTATTATTATCATCATCATCATCATCATGAAGTTAGGAACATCCCTCTGATAAATCTTGAATCTGAATTTCTACATTAACTAAATATTGTAATTAGTAAATCATTGAAAAATAATATTAATAGCAGTTGCCTTACAGTGTAACCTATATGAGAAAGTGTCATGTTCTCTTAAAGCTTATCAAAATCTCTCTCTACTCTATTCTAGAGAATAATTTTGAGAACATTACCATTTAATATGTATAAGGTCATATGTTATCTGGATAAACATTTTTTAAAATTGGAATGCTGATTAAAGAGATATCACCCATTTAAAATGCATGATAATATTTATTGCATAATTACAGTAATTATGAATATTTGTAGTTTCATTTTAATAAAAATGTATGTTATCTGTCTTTAGCTTTTCTACTGATCATATTGAAGGAGTCGATGTCTAACCAACATTGAGCTTCATGCTTCACCATCTATATTAACCTCCTGCAAGGTCGGCAATTTAGACCTTGCTAAAAATATATGCTATTCACTCACACACTGTATGCCAAATCATTAGAAATATTGGTAAACTTAATTTTGTTTAGTAAAAATGAAACAGTAGTTTGAGTGATGTGTGTGTATATATATATATATATATATATATTATGACTAAAGCAATAATATTATTGCTATGTTTATTGCAGGAATATACATTTGCTTATATATTTATAATTATTTTTATATCTGTGTGTATTTAATGTGACAACAAAGAAAATGAGCGAGGCTTGAAATGCTAAAATAAT
Source organism: Epiperipatus broadwayi (assembly GCA_028023455.1). NCBI lineage: Eukaryota > Metazoa > Onychophora > Udeonychophora > Euonychophora > Peripatidae > Epiperipatus > Epiperipatus broadwayi. The sequence goes on along the minus strand of JAQFVV010000082.1, from coordinate 1,420,868 downwards.
ATTTGTTTAAATTCAGCTTGTTGCCTTTAATTAAAATTGTCAATCGCAATTAAGATCGAAAACAAATCATTTATCAGTTGTTGTCAAATGATTTAAAATAGTTAAAAATGGTATTTCGAGCCTTATCTGTATAAAAACATGTTGTTAATTAAATGTTTGTAAGGGGATTAGAGAGATAGTGTATAAAAGGAGCCCATAAGACCTTCTTAAAGTCAGTCAGTTATTTTCACTTGATAGGTCAGTTACTTTCAGTTTTTAGTTATCTTAAAGTGAGTTGAGATTTTTGTCAGTCAGTTTAGTTTTGAAGCATTTCAAGACCTTAACTTTAAGAAGCCAGTGCAAGTCCTGCACGATGAATCATGAGTAGAGGAATATAGCACCTTTCTCTTCTTTTCTCCTAGAACTGTCTGCCTGCAACTTCCATGTTCCATCTGGCTGACCATACAACATGATTATTTCCGACTGCTGATTGCTAATGATGCCGCTATGCTGTTTTTCCTTAGGTAACCTTTAATGTAGAACTGCCTTCATAAGTCAATACTTTTGTAATTTGTAATCTATAGTTCAATCTTCATATCTTAATTTATATATTATTTTATAAGCTTTTGCTAATTTTGCTTTTAAACTCTCTCTCAGTAATCTTTTATTAATATCATGTATTTTAACTTACCTTTCATGCTTAATTAATGTGTGTGATTCCTAAGATTTTATGTATTTTGTTTAATGTATAGATATAATTTATTTTCTTTAATATGCCAAAATTTCCAAATTCGTGAGTTTGGAAAATGGGGAAAATAATTGTTTAACTTGGAAAAGGGCTGGGATTATTTAAAACCTATCAATAAAGTTTTGTTTATATTAAATAGAAATTGCTTGCGAGTTTGGTTTCATTTTAAATTAGTTATTCTTAAAGTCAATTAAAAGTTTTTACTGTGGATGAATTTTGCTAAATTTGCTGCTTTGAATTTGTCTTTAAATTTCTATTTTAAAATGATCGTAAACCTTCACATAATTAATCCATTCCTTTTTTTGCTGGTGCCTGAAGGGCGAATTCTACTAGTTAATACGTATATGGGAATTGAATTTAAATATAAATTTTATTAGCTTAATATTATAAAAAGAAGTGTTAGTATTCATTATGATTAGTTAAATGACTCAGGATTGAAAACAGATTATTGCGCAAGGGGTTAGACCATTTTCAAGCTTTAAAATAATCTTATATGAAAATTATATTATAAAAATTATATTCATGTCCAATAACATTGCTGGCCTACATTGTCTTTTATCCTGATATTTTATCTTTTCCATTTCTTTGTTTTTGGGGACGACGAAAGCCTGAAGTTCCTGTCATACTTTTCAAAATCGTTCGTAATCAGGGACTTCCTGTGGAACGTAAAGTTTATGTGGTTTATGTGCTGCGAATGACAGTATATCCAGATCTGGGCTCTCAAACCCAGCCTCTCCTTCGATATCGCTCTGCCTGAATGCATGGACATATCAAATCTAAGTTCATCTCAAACATTCTTTTAAAATGATAGAATAACCAAAACTGCCATGAAGGCCAGATTTCTTTAATGTATGCTAGTACAGTTACTTTGCTCTTTAATTTGATCACTGTCCACCTAACTCTTAGTAAGTCACAATGATGTGTTAAAGACAATGATTTATTTTGTAAAATACATTCAGTATGTTGATCTTAAAACTGCTTTCATTTAAAAAAGCATTATCAATTCCCAGAGACGTAAATCAATTTGTATAATTTATTCTTGTAAATATTGCACATTGTTTATTTCTTATGTATACTTATTCTAAAGACACTATGTCCAAACAATGCCTATCAAACATATGTAATGATTTTAAGATTGTAAATAAATGATTGAGACCGTACATTTATATTTATTTGTCAAAATGATTAATGTTAAATTATCATGTATCTTCCTGTAATCTGAATCTGTTTCGATCTTGTAGATTGTTTTGTACATCCACAGCATTTTATTTGTAAACATTTGTAAATTTGGGGCATATTAACCCCGTACAACTTATAACACATTCTATAAAATTATATTCATGAAATAATTGATGTAAAGGGGATTTTATAAAACAAATCCCAACTTTTCAAAATGTATAAGATCACTCCAAGCATGAAACTAGTTAGTAAAATATACATTCGTTTCCTTAATCTTTTGTAATATATATATGTGTTTGTTTAATATTTATTAAATATATCTATTTCATGTAAATCCCAGTTTGTCGTTGAATTATTAGTTTCGAGTTAATATTTAGAACTACTTTCTTTAGCTGATAGCATAGCATGAATAAATAACTATAATAAATGTAATTCCTGGGCTACTCTGACCTCGATCATCATCAGTCTGATATTATGCTCTACCGCTCTGCTTCTAGGCACAGAATTAAAATAATTTTACTATATCCTCAGTATTGTTGTCCATTGGGTCAGAGATTCGAAGAATAGGAAAATAAGTTAGAATTCAGGATTGCTCCAGACCTGTGTATCTCGAGCATGATCGAATTTGAGGTACTTTTGCTTAGGATTTGAATCTTGTTAAGTGAGCATACTATTTTGACCGGTACAGTGGATTTTTTTTTCCGGGCTTGTATGCCCAATCGTGGGGTCTTGTTAATAATTCCACACCCTGATGAGATCATTGATGATATATATGTATATTTCTTTCCTACCTGAGTTTGTTTTCTGATTTTATATATGTAAAATGTGAAAATTTTAGATAAAAACCAATGCCCATGTGTTGCAACCATAAATGTATTTTTTTTTGTATCTGGTTGTGGAACTATAGAGAAATATTGTTTTTCCTTGTTTAGAGCTACAAATGTAAAAATCTTGTTTTTAAAAAATGAAAAGAATTTTGATACCCATGTGTTACAATCATAAGTGATTTTTTTTTGTATCTGGTTTTATAACCATATAAAATGTGTTTCTTATGTTATATACACGAAACTGAAAAGGTTTTGCATATAAAACCCATGTATTTCACCCATAAGTGATTTTTTTTTCTGTATCTGGTTTTATAAACATATAAAATGTGTTTCTTATGTTATATACACAAAAATGAAAACGTTTTTAAATAAAACCCATGTACTTCAGCCATAAGTTATGAACCTTGAAATTGTAACAAGGTGCACTTCATGTTTAGTGTATTTTCTGTACATTATATATGTAATAGAGTTTATAATGTGTAACAAATACTTATTTATATTTACTAGTTGAGTAGCCCAGATGTGTTTGGAATTCTTTTTTTATATACTGTTGGCTGGTGCCATTATATAAATGTGCCAACAGGTAATATAATAAAATATGTATCAAAATGAGTTCAAACCAGGATGTTAGGGGTTGAGAGAGAGTTAAATTATATTTCCACTGTTTTTCTATGTATAATTGTCATGAGCAAACATATATGATATTGCTGAAACAAATCACTAATCAATTTTTTTTGTAAGAGTCTATTATAGGTGCAGAAAAACAACCAAAAGTCAAGCAGCAAGGCAGTTGAATTCCAATAGATTATACACATACATGTTATGATCAAATATTTTTTTCCTGTTATCAGCAGCAGTCAGCGGCAACAAAAAAATGGCAGAATGGAGACAGTTGAAGAGAGGAGGGAGAGAGGTGTATATCCTGAATAAAATAAAAAAAGAAAGAAACAAGCCTTATTTTTCAAATAATTAGAAGTGACAATACGTTTAAAGCAAAATAAAAGAAGAAAGAAACAAGCCCTATTTCACAAACAATTACAAGTGACAATACGTTAAAAAGAAAAAAAAAAGTTAATTGTGAAGAAAACATAGGAGCAATGATGCCAGAGGAAGAAAAGGAGATCTTTCAACTAATGCAACTCATGCAAGAAATGATGAAACAAAATCAAGACCAAGCAGAACAAATGATGAAACACAAAAGAGACCAAGCAGAAAGAGATGAAGAATTTATGGAAATGATGAAGGAATTTGGAAGAGAGATTGATGACTTAAAAGGAAGAAAAAAATCAAATACACATCACTCAAACTACTATTTCGTTTTTACTAAACAAAATTAGGTTTACCAATCTTTCTAATGATTTGGCATACAGTGTGTGAGTGAATAGCATATATTTTTAGCAAGGTCCAAATTGCCAACCTTGCAGGAGGTTAATATAGATGGTGAAGCATGAAGCTCAATGTTGGTAAGACATCGACTCCTTCAATATGATCAGTAGAAAAGCTAAAGACAGATAACATACATTTTTATTAAAATGAAACTACAAATATCCATAATTACTGTAATTATGCAATAAATATTATCATGCATTTTAAATGGGTGATATCTCTTTAATCATCATTCCAATTTTAAAAAATGTTTATCCAGATAACATATGACCTTATACATATTAAATGGTAATGTTCTCAAAATTATTCTCTAGAATAGAGTAGAGAGAGATTTTGATAAGCTTTAAGAGAACATGACACTTTCTCATATAGGTTACACTGTAAGGCAACTGCTATTAATATTATTTTTCAATGATTTTACTAATTACAATATTTAGTTAATGTAGAAATTCAGATTCAAGATTTATCAGAGGGATGTTCCTAACTTGATGATGATGATAATAATAATAATAATAATAATAATAATAATAATAATAATAATAATAATAATAATAATAATAATCATTACTACATTATTTGAATAATATTCTATGTTCTACTAATTTGGATAGTAAAACAAAATTTATTGATTACACAATTATATTTATTCGACTATCACACTCAAATATCATTCTATTTTTATTTCCATGTTTATAATGGATAGTCTGCAAGAGTTTTCTTTTCTTTTCCTTTCATATTTTATTTTCTTGTGATCAATAACTAAATAGTCATACTAATGAATAATTTATGAATTAACCGAGTTGACTATCTACCTGATAGAAAAATTATAAGCCTGCATAATGGAACTTGAAAAATTTTCAAGATTTACCCAAGCCAAATGTGAGCATGGAAAGAGAATATATTAATCGTTATTCCACAAATAATTAATAATTTTAATTAAAAAAAGAAATATAAACTTTAATGCATATTTATAACTCTTCACTCATTCCACCAGAAAATTCACATTATATGGCAATTGCTTGTGTTATATTTTATTATTATTGCTTATTATTGTATATTTAAAAATATCTATATATCTTTGTCATATATATATAACAAGTATTTAATACTCGAAACGATTTTAATAATACTGCTAAAACTTTCTTTAGAAATATTTCTATTAATAGAATAACATTGTTTTGTCTAACTTAATCTTATTATATGACTGCTTTTTAGCTGGTTAAAAAAATTAATGCATTAGATAGGAAAAAGAAAATTCAGAGTTCAGTTATAATTTTAAAAGTGTAAGGTGGCTGTCTGTTATTCTGGTTGAAAAATTAATTACCTTAATGATATTGAACTAAGAATTGAAAATAACAAAAGAAACAAAAACATATTTCAGTTATGAATATCACTTCTTTAGATGAAAATTTATATATATATATTAAAATATTACATCTTTTTATTTATAATATCTGGATTTTAAATGATATTTTTAGTTAGCTTATCGTTTTACTAGTATATTGTTTGTTCTTAAGTTGATTTTTTTCATATATTTATATAATGATAATCTTATTTTTAATAATGGTGTTATCTTTTTTTATTGTTGAAATAATATCTATTTTCTTCAAGATTAACATGTTTTTTTTTCTATTTCAAACAATTTTTTGCCATTTCATAATTACCTTTTTTTGTGTTATTATTAATTCTTTTTCATAACACTTTACAGAATTTCACATATTTAATTCATTTATTACATTCAAGTATCAACCTTTCAAGCTAATTGTGCAAGGGCTTTGCGAGTGTTAATAATAAATGAATACTTTCCTTTCCAATACAAGATATAGTATTTATGCAGAAATAAAATGAATGTATAAAAGGAGCCCATAAGACCTTTTTAAAGTCAGTTGGTTATTTTCACTTGATAGGTCAGTTACTTTTAGTTTTTAGTTATCTTTCAGTGAGTTGAGATTTTCATCAGTCAGTTTAGTTTCAAAGCATTTCAAGACCTTAACTTTAAGAAGCCAGTACAAGTCCTGCACAATGAAGCATGAGTAGAGGAATCCAGCACCTTTCTCTTCTTCTCTCATAGAACTGTCTGCCTGCAACTGCCACATTCTATCCGGCCGACCATATAACATGATTACTTCCAACTGCTTATTGCTAATGATGCTGCTATGCTGTTTTTCCTTAGGTAACCTTTAACGTAGAACTGCCTTCATAAGTCAATACTTTTGCAATTTGTAATTTATAGTTCAACCTTCATATCTTAATTTATATATTATTTTATAAGCTTCTGCTAATTTTACTTTTAAACTCTCTCTCAGTAATCTTTTATTAACATCATGTATTTTAACTTACCTTTCATCCTTAATTAACTTACATATATAAATGTGTGTGATTCCATTAAGATTTTATGTATTTTGTTTAATGTATAGATATAATTTATTTTCTTTAATATGCCAAAATTGCCAAATTCGCGAGTTTGGAAAATGGGGAAAATAATTGTTTAACTTGGAAAAGGGCTGGGATTATTTAAAACCTATCAAAAAGTTTTGTTTATATTAAATAGAAATTGCTCGCGAGTTTGGTTTCATTTTAAATTCATTTTTCTTAAAGTCAATTAAAAACTTTTACTGTGGATGAATTTTGCTAAATTTACTGCTTTGAATTTATCTTTAAATTTCTATTTTAAAAAGATCATGAACCTTCAGATAATTAATCCATTCCTTTTTTTGCTGCTGCCTGAAGGGCGAATTCTACCAGTTAATATGTATATGGGAATCGAATTTAAACATAAATTTTATTAGCTTAATATTATAAAAAGAAGTGTTAGTATTCATTATGATTGAAAACAGATTATTGCGCAAGGGGTTAGACCATTTCCAAGCTTTAAAACAATCTTATATGAAAATTATATTATAAAAATTATATTCATGTCCAATAACATTGCTGGCCTACATTTTCTGTTATCCTGATATTTTATCTTTTCCATTTCTTTATCTTTGGGGACGATGGAAGCCTGAAGTTCCCATCATACTTTTCAAAATCATTTGTAATCAGGGACTCTACTCCCTGCGGAATGTAAAGTTTATGAGGTTTATGTGCTGTGAATGACAGTACATCCAGATCTGGGCTCTCAAATCCAGCCTATCTTTCGATATCGCTCCGCCAGAATGCACAGACATATCAAATCTCAGTTTGTCCTAAACATTCTTTTAAAATGATAGAATATCCAAAACTGCCATAAAGACCAGATTTCTTTAATGTATGCTAGTACCATTGCTCTGCTCTTTAATTTGATCACCATCCACCTAACCTTAATAAGTCACAATGATGTGTTAAAGATAATGATTTATTTCATAAAATACGTTCAGTATGTTGATCTTAAAACTGCTTTCATTTAAAAAAGCATTATCGATTCCCAGAGACATAAATCAATTTGTATAATTTATTCTCGTAAATATTGTGCATTTTTTGTTTCTTATGTATACTTATTCTAAAGACACTATGTCCAAACAATGCCTATCAAACATATGTAATGATTTTAAGATTGTAAATAAATGATTGAGACCGTACATTTATATTTATTTGTCAAAATGATTAATGTTAAATTATCATGTATCTTTCTGTAATCTGAATCTGTTCTGATCTTGTAGATTGTTTTGTACATCCACATCATTTTATTTGTAAACATTTGTAAATTGGCATATTAACTCCGCACAACTTATAACACATTCTATAAAATTATATTCATGAAATAATTGATGTAAAGGGGATTTTATAAAACAAATCCCAAGTTTTCAAAATGTATAAGATCATTCCAAGCATGAAACTAGTTGGTAAAATATACATATGTTTCCTTAATCTTTTGTAATATATATATATATATATATATATATATATTACATATATATATTACAAACGCATATATATATATATATATATATGCGTTTGTTTAATATTTATTAAATATATCTATTTCATGTAAATCCTGGTTTGTCATTGAACTATTAGTTTTGAATTCATATTTAGAATTACTTTCTTTAGCTGATAGCTTAGCATCAATAAATAACTATAATAAATGTAATTCCTGGGCTCGATCATTATCATCAGTCTGATTTTATGCTCTACTGCTCTGCTTCTGGGCACGGAATTAAAATAATTTTACTGTATCCTCAGTATTGTTGTTCATTGGGTCAGAGATTCGAAGAATAGGCAAATAGGTTAGAATTCAGGATTGCTCCAGACCTGTGTATCTCAAGCATGATCGGATTTGAGGTACTTTTGCTTAGGATTTGAATCTTGTTAAGTGAGCATACTATTTTGACCGGTACAATATATTAGTCAATTTTATTTAAGTAATAAATAATTGTCTGTTTTTGTTTCAATATAATTGTATGAAGATAAAACTTTAATATAACTTTTCTTAATTATCTACAGTATATACAATTGAAGATATTGTTTGTAATCTACTAAATATGAAAAGTATTTTATGATGACATTTCAATGTTGTAATATATATATATATATATTGCAATAGAATAAAAATTGTGATAGTCTCTTTTTGATAAGAATAGGAAATAAAGAGCTTAATATATCCTGCATACTTAAGACACCAATTGTAGCAGAATAAAAGTATAGCCCACTCACTGGTCATTATTTGTAATGGAATAAAAATATGATAAGCTAATATTTTAGATCATCCCATAAATTTGGGAACCAATTATAACAGAATAAAATGAAAATAATCCTTAACAGAGCAACACTGTCTCATAAATACTAATTTGCCTTTGTTGGGTAAACCAATTTTAATAAGATAAAAATACTTAATGGTGATAAGGGGCTTTGTTATCCTCCAGATTATTCACATTAATCTATCATTAATAAAAAATATAAAATTTTCTGTTTTAAAAACTTATAAATATACAACATCAAATTGTAATGGAACAAAATGTTTACAATACCAGAACTATAATAAAACACAATATGTAAAAACAACTCATCTACTATACCTCCCCATTTGTGCTAACTTATAAAAGTGTAAAAAGAAAACAAATACTTCAGATTATCTTACAATTTACAATATCCAAATCATTACAACATAAAATAAATTTTAAAAAAACTTCTATTTAACACTTAAATAACTATGATTAGCAAATTATGATTAATTATGCTTCAAATCACTAATTCCAAGTTACTAAACTCTAAATCACAATCCTTTTAATATGCATAGTATTGTTACTAATCTATTATAAGCAAATAGTAATATTAAAAGGTTAATATTTAAGTTAAATATATAATCCACTCTGATCTTTAAATCTAAGTAAAGTAAATCATTCTATTTAATGTAATTCTGATACCAGTTTCAATGTATTCAATTACCAATTTTATATCATCATGATATTATTATCTTTCTAGCTAAATGATAAGTTATTGTAACATAATCTAATAAATAATAGTTTAAAAGAATGTGCTGACATCCAATTATAATTGTCCTTGCTTGCCCTGAATAACTGATATACCTATACTTTATAAACTATCAAACTAGCTCAGAAATAAATTTCTTATCCAAAAACAACTATTGCATATAACTGTTAAAATAATTATGATAATCTTCTAATTAATTATTAAACATCTATCTATATCAAACTAATTAATCTATTGTCATAGATTGAGTGGTAATATATTGGATTCTTAATAGAGAAAGCAATACATAATAATACATACACTTACCAATCCAATCATTTCATTCCCAAATTATTTTAGGATTATTTATTATAAAATATACATGTTGCAAATCAATACATAGCTACTATATATTACAATTTTATTAACTAATTGAATTGATCACTAAAGCAAGTTTATTTGTTTTAAATGAATTTTAAAAAAATATTAACAATAAATATAAAAATGACAAATAGATAACAAACATTTGTGACATTCACTTTAATTAAATATCATGAAATCTATTCTCTGTCTAAATTAGTATTAAAATAAATAAATGCTTATACAGCAACATTTTACCTATTTAATACTTAATATATGATATAAAAACTTTATGTAAAATAAAAATGTTGCTGCACGCATACACTATTTAAAATATAAGAAAGTTAATGATAATTGTATAACATTCATAATAAAGTAATTGATTAAGATAAGATATAAGTTTGTTTATTCATTCACATTATTTTCCAAATACAATATTAATAAGTAATTATTACAATACAATCCTTTCACATTTTCAATATTTATAACATGTATATCTAAAGTAATTTGCTGTCATTGGATAAACATTTAATATTTCAAATCAAAGCTTTAATCATTTAAATTTAGGATATAAATTCAAATTTAAATTAAATTTAACTTTCTTTTATTTCATATATATATATATATATATATATATATATATATATATATATATATATATATATGCTTGTAATGTTTATATATATACAAACAATAATTAATTTAAATTATAATAATCAATAATATTTATAAAATATTATTAGAAAAAAGTACATAAATAAAATATATATTAGCATATGACCTGAATACAATCCTCCTGCATAGAACTTCCAAGAGGCATAATAGTTCCAATATCTATTTTGTGAGCTATAATTTAATGATAGTCAATAATCCAAATGAAGTAAAAGTGTCATAAGCAATTATTTGAAACAATGCATATTTGTTAAAATCCAATATTCTCAAAGTATTGTTTTTATCTTCTATTTCTTAAACATTTGGTATCATAATGGTATTATAAGTAAACAGATGCCGATCTCTATCTGCAACAATACAATATAAAAATAAATTGGTTCAAATCCTAAGTTAAAATACTTTATTTATATTATAAAGTGATATCTGTCAATAGAAATGATTCTTTTATAGAGTAGTATGTTGTCAGCTTCGATGTTTCATTATTAAAATGTTTTGTTTACACTTGTTCGACAATCATTTTTTTTGTAGGAAAATATTAAAATTAATTTAAATGCTATAAATTAACATTTTTCCTCCTTTTAACAAGTATTTGGAAATCCAGTTCAATTTCCTGGACAAATATAATTATCCCCTCTCCAACATTTTATAGTTTTTCAAGAAAATACTTTTAAAATAAAATAAAAATAATATATATATAAGAACTTAGGTTTGCTTCTATGGAAGTCAGGATATTAGAGAGTAAATTTGAATCATTCAGTGTTATTTATAACTCTCACAACTAACATCATTTTTATCATCAAAAATTAAGGTTACATTTTTTATTCAATTTAATATCAAAATCACCCTGCATTTTATACTTAACTATTTCATAAAAGTAGCATCACTGCCAGTGATTCATTTAGAATTAAAAAAATTTTGTATTCTTTTTAAAATTATGGAAAACCAAATGGACTATGCATGTGCCAAAACCATCATTCTCTTTGGCTTGAGTTCAATTTTAAAATGATGTATGGCATGTTAATATTGGACAAAATTCTGATTTTTTAATTAATATTTTTATTAATAAATTCATTTAATTTTTTTTCTGTTCAGTTTATTATATTGTATAAAAAAAACAAAGGCATATTTTTTTTTTACCAGCCAGAGTGATTAATAAAATAGATTCAACATGTTTAGATGATTTTGCAATTTCAAGGTCTTCATCTCCAAAATAAACATACCATACATAATTATTCAATTTTAGATTTTTTTATTATTTGAATATTATCGTTTTAAATTTTTTTATTGTTTGATAAATATATAATTTATTAATGTGTTTGTGTTTGTACTAGTGTGTCTATATAATATATAAATTATATCTGTATTTAAATATAACAAAAGTAGTGATTTATGTACAATGCAATTTTGGAGCTCTGATCCAAGTTTGAGGCAACTTTATTTTATAGATATAATGATTTTCAAAAGGTTTATGAATTTATTAGTGTGTCTATATTTGTATTAGTATGTTTGTTTTTGTATTTGCATGTCTGTGCTTGTATAACAAGTAATGATTTATATATATATATATAATTAGGCTATTTGTAGAACAGTGCAATGTAAATTTTAAGATAGATTTTCAAATGAACAGAAAAATTGCAGTTGATGACAAAATCATAAAATTTATTGGGAATAATACCATGTGAAAATATAAACTTCTAAAACCAATAAAGACATGGTTTCAAGTGGTGGGTGTGTGATGATAACAACATGGAATTGTATGCAGGCAAAGAATCAAGTCCTAATTATTGTCTATGACTTGGTAGTCATGCTGTGGAGTCAGTAGTTTTGTCACATTTTGCATCACCTTATTTTCAAGTCTATGTCTAGCAAATGAGTTATATGCAAATAAATTATATCTCGGTGGGACAATAAATATAACAAGATAGCATCACTGGTGTGCACAAAAAATGTAAAATGTAGAGAAGAGACTCATTTTCTCATTGATACAAACAGTAGCCTTCAATTTCTAGTTTTGGATAGACAATAAGCCTATTGCTATGATTACCAATGCATATATACCTGTTAGAAATGATTTATTTTGTATCTTTTATTAGGATGAATCATTTATTCTAGATGCCTTGAGCTTTTTTAACTTTTGGGGTACAAGATAAAAATGAAGACTTCTTATGCTACTACTTTCCTAAATCCTGAAGTTATGGGTTATCTCAGATAAAAATTATTAAATATGGTTTGAATGAGAATTTTGTGAAGAATACAAAGAAATTATCAATAAAGATGTAATTTTAAACTTAGTTAATGATAAATTAAAAATTATGAACAAATAATAAAGTAATAATTTTTCGGATATTACATTTTCCCCCTTGATTTTTAATGGTAATCACTACTTGTCTTAACCTTATTTTTTTACTTAGTTTTTGTAGTTTCTATCAATGTAAAACTTTTTGCTCTAACATCATTAAAACTGAAGTTATTGTAAAAATTGGTCTCAAATCACTTTTTTTTTAAAATTCAATATGGCACCAAATACCCTGATTGTGCTAAAATCTCTTTACAACAACAACAACAATAATAATAATGATAATAACAACAACAATAATAATACTACTAATAACAACAACCACAACAACAACAACAGCAATAACAATGATGATGATGATAATGATGATAATAATAATAATCATCATCATCATTACATCTAAAAATATCTACTTCAAAATATAAATAATATTTTAACTCAACACAAACTAAAACAATTTACAATACACTCTCACAATATTGCATTGGAAATATATACTTTATAAATATTATTCCAATAAAATTTACACATATCATATAAACATAATATCATACTTGTTTAGAACATTAAATGTTTGTGGGAACTGTTTATATTCTACTACTTATGAATGCAGTAAATAAAATATATAGAATAGTGAAACAATAATAACTTTAATAAAATTATACATTTTATTATTTACATATATATCTTAAATGAATATAATTTATAAATTTATGTTGCAAAAATAATGCATTTTTTGCTTTAGAATTCATTGTCATAGCAACCTATTTCAATGATCTTAAACTAATGCATTATCCATTAAAACTAATTAGAAAATAATAATAGTAATAAATTTTATGCTTGATATTATACCAAATACTTAAATTACACCAAATTTTGGTTGGCACAATATTCCCTTTCTATCAAAAAAAATATTTATTTATTTTTTAAAAAAACCAACAACAATAACTCTACTGCTATTTCTAATTTATAAAATTAACTATTTCTTCTTGGACATATACATATGTTTATTCTTCTCCTTTTTAATATAGTATTTAATAATTCAGTCATTCCAATTTATGAATACTTTATCAGTATTTTTATCAAAATAAGTCAAAAATGTGCATATTTTTTTGTTTACATTTCCTTTATATACCCATATTGTTTTATTTATTATATCTCCAATGACGAATATGCCAGAGATATTATAACTAATAAAGAATTTTTTTATCTAATATTTATCAGTATTTCTATCAAAATAAGTCAAAAATGTGCATATTTTTTTGTTTACATTTCCTTTATATACCCATATTGTTTTATTTATTATATCTCCAATGACGAATATGCCAGAGATATTATAACTAATAAAGAATTTTTTTATCTAATATTTACCAACAATTTATTATAAAGTATAATCACATTTTTATATTCTTTCACCTTTTGGTACAATTTGCCAATCATAGTTGATAATGTTTTGCTATAAATCTGAGATTAACCCGTTTATTCTTACTTTTTCCAGTAACTTTTTTATCAATAATATAACTATAAAATTATTATGTCTAAACAATATAATATCTCTAAGACCACTTATGTTAAAATCAATTAGTTTAGCATTCACACTAGAGTACTGCAAAACATCAATACAATTCTTTTACGCAATGTATTTTCCAATTTCTTTTTCAATATAGCATTTATTTTAAAAGTGTATCTGTTTATGTTCCAGAGGTTTTCACTCTAAATCAAAATTATTCAACACTCCTACTTTCACATCATTATGTGATTTTAGAACATTTCTTTTTTTAGGATCATATTGCACTCTACAAATAACATAAGGAACTATGAACATAAACACTGAAAAATTATTCCCTTCTTTTATTTCAACTTTACTATCCATAAGATTATATTTCAACTATCTATAACTTAATTCTGGTATCCAATAGTTTTCACAATAATTAAGACATTCTAACATGTTATCAATTTGTAAATGCTTTTTGTTTAAAATAAACCTTACCTTAATGTTATTAAAAATATCAAATAAAAGACTTCATATCTTTGTGTTTTAACACACATGGTTACATTATTAACAATTAAAATGCAATTCTTTAGCATTCAATCTAAAACATTAAAGTGATATTCATTAATTTATTAATCATACCATGAGACTTTGAGGCTATAAAACCATTCAAACTTACAACAATATTAAACTGGGATTAGACCTTTCCTCTCTCCACATAATTTTTAACTACTCTCAATATTCCTAAATGAAATAACAAGGAAGTTTATCTATACTTCCATCTATCACATAGTCATCCTTAATATAAATTTCCTCTTGGAGTGGATACTTAATTCATTTTCTATATACTTTTTGCCCCTTTTACTTAGCTTTGACTCTTTTAATATCTATGTTCAATCTTTTTTTATATTTTACAATGTATAGTTTTATAAACTTACCTTACACATCTACCTTCTATATTATCATCAAATTCATTATCTAAATGCTCAATTACCTTAGAAATAATTTTATTTTTTAACCATACCTTACTTATGGTTTCTTAACTATCTTTAGCCTTTACTTCTTTATGTTTCTGTATTGATTCAACATTTGGAAGCATCATATATAAGTTTTTCTGCTCTTTTCCATACTCTATTTCTACTATATCATCAGAATAATCTATCTCTATCTTTTCAAATTTTAAACCATAATTATTGTTTCCAAAGAAACCCATTCTGACACCTTATTATTTTCTATTTTTACTTTTTTAGATTCCATTTTCATATGATTCTAAATATCATTTTTAATTCCCTTCTAATATTACTTATTTTTAATCTCAATGTTTTCCAAGTATACTCATTAACTGCTTAATTTTTATATACTTCTCCAATTCTTTATATCTAATTTTACACATCTTAATTTCATATTTTCCTGTGATTTATCTAGTTCATTTCTTAATTCAATAAATCTACAATCATATTTATCATTAGACTCCTTTAATCTAATATCTAGATTATACTTAAATTCCTCAATCATGCATTTATGGCATGAAGTTCAATTTTAAATAAGTCTAATCTATTATTGAATTGCCCTGACTCTTTAATTCTCTCATTTCTTCTTTTAATTCTCTATTTTGACTACTTATGTTTTCTCTTAATTTTTTTACTTTGAACATAAATCATATTACTTATGTCTTCTCTTAATTTGTTACATTGAACATTAATCTATGTTATTTATGTCTTCTCTTAATTCTTTATTTTGATTACTTTGAATATTAAGCTTATTATTTATACAATCTCTTAAATCTTTATTTAATATATAAAGAACCTGCTACTAGCTCTAAACAAGCTTAATTAGAGCTAGTAGCAGGCTCTTTATATATTACATATTGGTAATACAAGCTATTAGGTCATGTGATATATGACTGATTATTACTATTAAATCTTTATTTTGAACATAAATCTTATTATTTATGTCTTCTCTTAAATCTTTTATCTCTTCTATCATTTTTCTAAAAAAAATGCTGAATACCACCTTGAGATCCAGCTAATGTTTCATCACCTTTAACTTCCAAAATTACAAATTTATCTTTAAAATAATATCCCTATCATAAACTTTCCAAAAAAATCGAGTTTTTAGATCATCACAACATTTTCTTGAAGTAATATTACAAAGTCTGACATCAGCAAATATATAATAGGCACTCATTATTGTATAGTTTAAGAAACTTTGAAAATCCATTTATTCGATTACCCTGTCATTGTTTGAATTTTTTTTGAAATTAAAATATTAATATATATATATATATATGAATTTTAAAGCTGTAAAAAACATTTTGCAAAATTTCTCAGTAGAGAATAAAAAATGAAAATTCAATTACTGGACTTCAGGCCTAATAAAATTTCATAATGAAAAACAGAAAGATTAATCTTTAATTAAACACATAGTTGATTGCACCATTTGTAACAGAATAAACACTGTGATAGTCTCTTATTTAATAACCCCACAGATTTGGGTAGATTTGTAACAGAATAAAAATTTGATAAGAATAGGAAAAACGATTTTAATATAGCCTGTGAACTCAAGATCCCAATTTTAACAGAATAAAAGTATAGCCCAATCATTGATCACCAATTATAATAGAATAAAAATATGAGAAACTAATATTTCAGATCATTCCAAAAATTTGGGAGCCAATTGTAACAGAATAAAATAAAACTAATGTTAACTGAGCAACATTATCTCATAAATACTAATATGCCCTTGTTGGGTAAACCATATAAAAATGCTTACTGATGGTAAGAGGGTTTGTTATCCTACAGATTTATGCACATTAACCTATCATTAATAAAATGAAAAAAAATTTCTCTTTTAAACCTCAAATACACTGCATCAAATTGTAATGGATTAAGATGTTTACAATACCAGAACTATAATAAATACAATATACAAAATCAACTCATCTAACATACCTTCCCATTTATGCTAACTTATGGTCTCTGAGATCTGAGCTTACCACAACATTTATTTTGTTTAGGGTTGGTATCACCATTTAGGTCCCTCATGGCATCACCAGTAACCCAAATTAAAACCCATATTTAATTGTGGCCATCCCATCAGCAACAATTCATAGTTTGGAGTATACAAAATCAACCATCATATTACACTATTTAGTTTAAACCTCTGATAAAATTGGTGAAATACAGAAATGAGAAGTGAGTAAAGGCTAAAAGTTAAAATTCAACAATAATTTTATTCAAACAATAACAACCATATGATGCAGTCATAGACTCCCTGAAATAATGGATTCTGCTGAAATTAAAGAGTACAACCATTGATAAAGCATTGAAATTTACTTTTTCTACATAATGGTCTTTTAATTACTTCATTATTTTTTATGCTTGATTTATATTTTAATTATACAAATAAATAAATAATAGAAATAAGAAAATAATTTCATAATTAATTAAAATAGATATTGCATAAAAATCATTATTCTGAAAACATATCAAATATGTAATATATATCAGAATAACTAAATTAGTATTAAATTCTAACAATGGATAATTAAATCAGAGTTAATTAATGATAATAATAAAATTTTGATCACTCTGTGACACACACACACATATATATATATATATATATTGTGCCCTTTTCTATATATGAATATATACTAAATAATATATATATATATATATATTGTGCCCTTTTCTATAGGTCAATGATGGTTATAAATGGTCAATTACTAAAAAATTTTAAAATTAATATTATATAGTATTTAAAATTATAGACTATATTAAGCAGTAAAAGATTAATATGATATATTTAATAATAAATATTGTGATGGTGAGAATTGTATCTAATTCTATATTTTTCTAAATTGTTTTTCAAAATTTTATATAATTATTTTATATAATATAAGTAGCAAATTTATTAAGACAGATAAAATTAGACTAAACACCGGAAATGACTACGTGACTGTCTGGAATATTCTATGTATAAGCACCGGTTTAAATTAATACTAATAATTAAAATATTTAAATAGTATATTATAGAAGTGGATGGAATTGTCACACATCATAATAAAAATAAGTAGTATACACCTTTATTAATTATTGTTTCAAAATTGTTTTAAAGGTAGTTAAATTGTAATAGATAATAATTGATTTAAAAATAATAATGAGTTAACATTTAAGTCTATTACGTCATGATTTTAAAACTTTAGAAATTGTTTATAAATCCAAGTAGGGATTGACCAATAAAAAAATAGATCTTGGCAGACAACCAAAATCGCGCCAACTAATTGTATAAACGGGGGAGAACAAAAATGTGTTGACTCCAGAGCAGAGGTAAAATTTTAAGCTCTCTAAATTTTTTTTTTTTCAATTTATTAGTCAATTTTATTATAATTTTAATAATATCTTTGAAAGAAACCAACTGACAATTTAAAAATCATCCGAAGAGAATCTTAGAATAAAATGTTTTAAAAAAAAGTTTTTCATAGTAATGTTTCACTAACTTTACAGTAACCTGCCAGTGGATTCTATCGAAATATAATCGGAGTTTTCAATAGAAAATGGATAGATTCTTAAAACCAAGTTGTAAATTTTATAATATTCCAAATATGTTAATGTTATTCGTTGATATAGTTTATATAGCGTATCACTATGAAAGCTGTTTTTGTGCGTATAAAATCAATGAAAGGACATTGTGCGCAAAGTTAATGAAGATAATGGAAAATAAAAATAAGTATTATTCGTATAAGAATAAATGGACAAAAGGAATTTTAATATTGAAATAGTTTGAATTGCTTTCTTTAAGATGACTTGAGAAAATACTCTAGAAAATAGTTAAAGATCGGAAGTAGTGTATATAAAATAATAATGAATGAAAGTGAAGTTTACCAAGGAAAACACTTGCCTAAAGAAAAAAAAAATTTTACAGAAGAGAAATATAAAATATTGGATCCATGGAAAATGCAATTGGTACCGTAATTATTAAATAATTGTAGTTTAACTAGAAATAAAGATGCATCAACGCGCCGAGGTAATATTCGCCAGAACATTAAAAAGCTTCGTGGGATAACTAAATAAAATGTTTTCTAATAATTTTGGATTAAACACTAAAACTAAAGATCATCTAAACAGTTTATTAAATGAACTAATTTATTTAAAACTTTAATAAGCAGAAAGGAGAACATTCGGACAAAAGAAGAAATAATAAATATTATGGGACTAACCAAGATTTACCGTCAGAAAAATATGTGATTATGGTTTGAATTATTTTCTTTACTAATCTAAGTTAAACATTAAGTTTTAGATAGCGATAGGGAAAACAAAATACATTAATTCGTGATATAACATTATATGAAATAATATGTTTTGATTTTGAATTTTAAAATAAAATTGTATGTATGTGGAAATTTGTATATTTGCGATGCTCGAAGAGAAAGAAGCCTACTACGAACTCTGATAGGAAGATAAAGATTGTTTTTGGTAACATTTATAATTATTAATGATATATAATGTATGTTTTATTTATTTAGATCAGCTGAGAATCGAATGAATGTAGCGCAAAAGTTTTATTGTTATTATTGTTGTAAAACGCATTTTGAAAACAACACTCTAAAACACTTTGAGATGTGATTAGATTTTTAAAAATATGCATACGATAA
This sequence comes from Epiperipatus broadwayi, assembly GCA_028023455.1. Lineage (NCBI taxonomy): Eukaryota > Metazoa > Onychophora > Udeonychophora > Euonychophora > Peripatidae > Epiperipatus > Epiperipatus broadwayi. Next base: position 1,400,885 of record JAQFVV010000082.1, on the reverse strand, counting down.
TCATTTTATGTGTTATTAATATAGTTCAATATAACCGATGGTTATGTGATATTTTCTGTTAATTTTCCGATTGGGATATTTAAATGTTATTTTAACAAAACGTAGATGTTGAACCTACAGTGTAATAAAGCAAGACAAATTGTTCTTATGGAATAGGGAAATGTTTTTATATTAGCGAATTTTGTTTATTGTTTTAAAAAGTAGTTAGTATTTTATCGATGTTGGATACAGTAAAAATCTTGAGAGATAGTTTGGGTAGTGACTTGGTAGTACGTGGTGATTCGGAAACCAAGAGGATGTATTAAAAACTAGGATGCTACAGGGAATGAAATAATAGGTAGTTTTAGATGTTAATCAGCGTAGTTAACAAAGCCCTACGACTGGTACACATGTTGTCTTGGACAGTGGTATTTTATATATTTCTTGTGAGTCGTACTAGATGTTTGGTAAAGCTGAGTAAATAGCTGCCACATCATGCTTATCGCCAAGGTTATTAGACAATGAATGTCGGACCTATTCACACTGTTCCATACATTTTTTGAAGTATATTGCGGATAAGTTATCTATCTATCTTCCCGATATCCTATACATCTTTCGCTATCTTTATCTGTATTTCTTGCAACTACATCGTTATATGATAAGTCTATTAAAAGGGAAACAATAGATATTTTAGAATGTATGTCATGCTATTATTTGGAATAAGAATAGTTAAGTATTAACGAAGAGTAGATTATGATTATTGAAAGAAAGATGCAGATATCCTAAGAAGGGAAGGAGTTAGAGAATTATTTTAATTCCTTTTAAGAAATGAACTATAATTTTATAAAAGTATATCCAAATAGAAATATACAAAAATATTAAATATAATTTCACGTTTTCTTATTGTTAATTATATTTTTAAAAATATAAGTATTGCATATTTAAAAAATACAATAACATTCGATAATTATAGTATATGTGAAACTGTAACAGGTGATAATTAAACCCGTGTTATAGTATTATACATGAGTATGGCTTATGGAATAAACGTATTATAGTTTACGAGCATTGGAGAACAAACGTTAAAAGTAATAATAATATTTGAATAATATGCGGAGTGACTTATATAAAGTTACAAGAAAATGTAATTTTCTTTTAAAAACCATATTGATTGTAAAATTATGATGTTATAAATGATGTTTATCCACATAGATAATTTATAATACAGTAACTTTAATATTAAAAGGTAAAGAATGGTGTTACCCATAAAATAGTTAAAATAAGTGATATGATAAACCTAATGAGAAATAAATAAATAACTTTTAAAAGGCATAATAAGTTTAATTAACGATAAAAGAAATATAAATGTGTATAATTCAGCTATTGTAGTGTAAAGAAAAATGAGGATATCCCTTGTAAATAGATGTAGATGGATTTGTTTGTTTTATTTATTTTTTATTGATGTTAATAAAATTTTAAAATTTGTTTATTAAAACTTGTGTCTGAGTTTTGTTTTCTCTACATCATTGCATGAATTCACAGGGTATGTTCACAACCATTAAACTAAGTATATGATTGTTTGCACAAAAGATAAATAGAGAAGTATGTTTAATCTTAAATATTTATTGATGTTCTTATAATTAAATAATTATAAAATTGCATTGCGTTACTGGTCATCAATCCATTATCATAATATTTTGCTAAATTATATGCTATTAGTTGCCACTTGCTTTATTTATCAGATTATCTAAACACTGCCACTTATTAATTTATTTTATTACTTAAAGATAAAAAAGGGGATATTAGATTATTAACTAATTTATTACGGTTATAAATTTGCGATGAAAGAAAAGCTGTACTAGTTGGATTAAGCAATGAAGATTGTGATTATTATTGTTTTATTATTAATCTAATTTCAGAGTAGTAGATTATGACATAAAATCCCTTATCATATTTTGCTACCATATGTTATTAACATACGAATAAATTTAAGAACCTGAGATTATTTCATTTGAGCTAGATGATTACTATTATTATTATTAGAGATAAAAGATTAATACTTTAATTGTTAAATGAGTCTTAGTGATTAGAAGTTGCAGAAGTCATAAGAATACTATGTAGTTATTATGTGTAATAGTAGTATAAGGGGGGATAGTGTTCTTATGCCATTGAGGTGGTATCCTGTGGGATATTGTCTCAATGTAATCTACCTTGTCACCCATATTTCCACTTCTAGTCTCATGAATTCCTGAATATTTATTTGAGTTAGTTTAAAACAGAACCTAAGTTAATTTTAAGAAACTTGAGCTAGTAAAGCATTTAATTGAATATTTCATTAATTATTAGAGCTAGAACCCGGTTAGGTGATTTTCACTATATTATATTTATTTTGGGGGAAGTGGAGATGCGGGAACGGGGCGGTTAGATTATGGCCTGATGTGTTAGAAAATGGCAGATTGTGGCCCTCATCGTGATTAGCCTGAGGTGTAGTGGAGCTACACATGACAAATAGGTAGATTGTGGCGCCGGCAACTTGTTGGGCCCGAGTATTGAAATGGGGAGAGTATAATAGGCTTACATGGAATGGGAAGGTTAAATAGGTAGATTGTGATGTGCCAACTTTAGGGGCTTGAGATGTGTTAGTGGGGGCATCATATTCAATCAACAGTAATGTGATGATTTAATATTTTAAAATAGTAATGGTTATTTAGGATTTAATTATTATAGAGCTAAGTGTTTATGATTCAAACAATTGCAATTCTAAGTGGTGGATGATCTGATTATTTAAAAGTATAATACTACATTATTATAAAAGACTTGGCAAATCAAATTTTTGAAATATGCATATGTGGCTAATGATTATTTGGATATTTATTATGACCATGTCAATTAGTGAAATATTGAAGAGATATTTGAAATGTTTTAAAATGTGCAAAAATATCTGTGAATCATGCATGTAGAGGATGATGTTGTGACACATGATTTTGAATTATTATTGTTGTTATTATTGTCTAAGATGAAATATTGTAGGGAGTAGGAGATACTGTCTATGGTTATTGGAGGTGACGATTGTATGGGAATAGAAGAAGCTGGTAGGGAACTTATTTATGAGATTAAATAGAAATATACTAGAAGTACTAGATTTTGAAAAACAATAATATTAAAAAAAAATGGATAACCAAGATAGTAATGTAGAAATGGAACTGTCTAAGTCTATGCTTGATAATGGTTGTACAGAGGAAAGAGAATGCGAGAACTTAAGTGAAAGGGAAATGTTGGTAGATGATACTCACGAGGTAGAGAGTAAAATGGAAGAGGGGGTGAAAGAGATGGTGAAAAGTGAAATAGAAGAAGAAAAGGTAAAAGCGCCTGAAAAGGAAGTAGAGAGTATTTTAATGGCTCAAATATCCCAAATGTTTAAAGCTCTTCATGAAAGCATAAATAAGAATAATGAAGATAGTGATATAAAGTTTAAAAATCTTCAAGAGGATAGTGATATAAAGTTTAAAAATCTTCATGAAAGCATAAATAAGAATAATGAAGATAGTGATATAAAGTTTAAAAATCTTCATGAAAGCATAAATAAGAATAATGAAGATAGTGATATAAAGTTTAAAAATCTTCAAGAGGATAGTGATATAAAGTTTAAAAATCTTCATGACAGTATAATTCAAAATATAAAAGATAATAAGGTAAAATTAGATATTCTTAATGAAAGCTTGAATAAAACCAATGAAAATCTAGAGATAAAATTTAAGGAGACCTGCCAGAAGGTAGAAGACCTTAAGGGAGAAGTACAAGATAAATTTAATCAGGTAGAACTGAGACTAGATAATAACGAAAGGGTCTTTGAGTCCTTAAAACATGAAGTAGAGAATATAGAGTACAAAAATCAAGAATTATTAAAGAATAGATTTGAGGAATTTTCCGAGTTGACTATCAGAGGTTTAAGTAAGCAAATAGAAGATTCAATCAACCGATGTCAAGTCAATAGTAACAAATTGAATCAAAAGATTGATGATAATAAAATAAAGGTGGAACGTAGAATTGATGAAATACAGGAGCGTATAGGGCATATGGATGAAAGTTTTACTGTTATAAAAGAAGAGATAGTACAAAATAGAATAGTGATAAGGAATGAAATGGAGCAAGATTTAGTTGAAAGGTTTAGGGACTTAATAGTGCAAGATAGGATGGAGACCAAGACAGATATAGAGCAGGTTTTGATTGAAAAATTACAGGATCTGGGGGATATGCAAAAGGTTGAGGAACATAAATACAGGTCAAAGGTTGGGGAAAATATGAAGAAATTACAAAAGGATGTAAAGGAACAAGCTCAACAGTTAGAGAAAAATAGTCATGAATATAAAGACCTAGTGGACCAAAACTTAGATGAATTCAGAAAGGAGCAAAAATTATATGTAGAGCAAGTGATAGGGCAAATAAATTTTGAAGAGAGATTTCAACAAGTCTGTAAACAAATAGAAGAGATGAAACCTATAAGTGGCCAAACGATAGATTTAGGTAGGGAAAGAATATTATATAATAGGTTTGAGGAAAAGATAGTTCCATCCTCAATAGGTAAGGTAAAATTTTTAGAAAAAAATGAAAACCACCCATTAGAACGTACTGATGTCAAGGAAGTAGACATCTGACCACCTAGGGAAAGTTCTAATGATGACGGAGGGTCAAATAGCTCAATGGCCTTAAGATTCATAAAAGTGAAGCCATTTCGAGGAGATTTTGCGGAAACCACCCATTAGAACGTACTGATGTCAAGGAAGTAGACATCCGACCACCTAGGGAAAGTGCTAATGATGACAGAGGGTCAAATAGCTCAATGGCCTTAAGATTCATAAGAGTGAAGCCATTTCGAGGAGATTTTGTGGAAAATCCATCGGAGTTTCTCAATAGCTTAGAGGAGCTATTCTCGATATGTGTATTAACCGAAAAAGAAAAGTTGGCTATTTGTAGCAACCATTTAGGTGGGACTGCCAAAGACTGGTGGCAATCGTTGTTTGAAAGGCCAAGTACTTACGGAGATTTTCGATTTTTAATTATAGGAAGTTTTTGGAATGCCGATAAACAAGACAGCATTAGGTTCCAAATCACGCAGGAAAAGTATCCCTCCAGTAGGGGTAGTTATACTAGTTTTTTTTAGAAGCCAGGCTGTCCATTTAAAGACTCTCATGGCATGTCCATTGTCTGAAGAACAAATAGTTAGAATAGTGTGACATAATTTACCTAGGAATGTAGAGCAACTACTAATTGCTGCTGATAGGTATTCCATAGAGGAAGTTTGAGAAACATTGGATGCGCTAGAGATTACAGAGGCATCTCTGGACAATAGATATAAATCCAATAGAGAGAGACCTAGCTATCCATTGCCAAATGTTAACGTTAGTAATAATAACCATAGGTTTCAAACAAGTTTAAAAAGAAAATATAGCTCTAGAGATAGGGATAGGGTATTCCCATATAATAGAAGAACAGTTAAGTTCGATAACTTTAGGAATAGAGTAGAAACCCAAAATAATCAACCCTCTACTAGTGGTGTTCAACTGATAAAAAGTTAAACTAAGAAGGTCTTTGTATAGTAGTTCCTCTTTGCAAGGACCCGGTGCTAACAAAATGGGGAAAGATCAGATGTGGATGTTAAATACTTTAGATTTAGACATTGATTTCTTAGAACCCTTTACTATAGGTGAACCACCTATAACGTATCAATGTCCGGTTGTTATTTTAAACATTGAAAGTATAAGAATTGAAGCATTAATTGACTCTGGAAGCCAAGCTTCCATATTATCAGAGTCAACATATAAAAATCTGGTATGCATAAAAGGTGATATACCTTCATTGCCAGTAAAACAAATACAAGTAACTCTAGCAAATGGAAAGAGAACGAAATTAACAAATAAACAAGTTTGGATTACCTTCAAAATTAATAATACAGAGTTTGGGCATGTTTTTCTTATTATGCCTGGATTGATACATGAAGCCATAATAGGTGCTGACTTCATGATTTTAAACGAGTGTCAAATAGATTTTTATAATAAAATTTTTACTTGTAAGAAGGAAAGGCTTAATTTTGAATATGGGGTGCATAACCTTTCCAATCAATTACTATGCATCCATAATACATTGATTGATGCTAGCATAAAAGAAAAAATTGAACATATTTATGCAGTCGATTCTAAATTAAGGGAGAAATTATATCAATTAATGTATAGCTTTAAAAGCATTTTTTCTAAAATCCCTGGTATAATAGAGGGATATACCCATCGTATTAAATTGAAGTGTAATGAACCTTTCCATCAGAAAATGTACCCAATTCCTTACCAATACAAGGATGAGGTACAGAGTCAAATAGACATGATGCTAGAGTGGAAGATAATAAAAAAGTGCCCTTCTCCTTACGTAAACCCATTGGATATTGTAAAGAAGAAGGATGACCATATTAGAGTATGTCTGGATGCTCGCATGTTAAACACTATAACTATGCCAGAGCGTGACATTCCTCCACCTGTACATGAGCTCCTCACTAAGTTTCATAAGAGGTCAATTTTCTCTACATTTGATTTAACAGCTAGTTATTGGCAAATATCGTTACATGAGAATGATCAGCAATACACAGCATTTCGTTTTCAGGGCCAGTCGTATGTTTTCAGACGGATGCCTTTTGGTCTCATTAATAGCGGTGCTGGCTTAATCAGATGTTTGGACATGATTTTTTCAAAACAATTAAAAGAAAAGATTATCATGTATGTGGACGATATTGTCATTGCTTCTGACAATTTAGAAGAGCATCTCCAACATTTAGAAATGTTTTTTAATGAGTGCGCTCTGAAAAATGTCAAAATTAATCTGGAGAAGTGTTTAATAGCCACTAAAGAGATTACTTTTCTGGGACATTTAATAAATGAGCATGGTATCCAACCCCATCCAGAAAAGATTGCAGCTATTCAGCGCTTCCCCACACCAAAAACTGTAAAACAACTGAAATCTTTTTTGGGGTTGTGCAACTACTACAGCCGTTTCTCTCAAAATTTTGCTGAGGACACGATACATTTGTCCAAATTGTTGAAAAAGGCTGAAATATGGAAGTGGACCCAAGATCATGATAATGAATTTAACTTAATTAAGAATAAATTTTTAAAACACGTAATTTTAATATATTCTGATTTCAATAAAACATTTTATGTGCAAACAGATAGTAGTTACTATGGTCTGGGTGTAGTGTTATTTCAACTCGATGAGGATCAGGTACCTCATGTATTGTACTTCTTGAGCAGACATCTGAGAGGTGCTGAGTTGAACTACACTATAACTGAAAAGGAAACCCTAGCTGTTGTCTGGGCTTTTCAGAAATTAAGGCAACTTTTGTTAGGTTCTAGTGTAATTGTACTGACCGACCATAGAAGCCTAGAGTTTTTGAATAAAAGCTACCTCAGTAATGAGAGACTTATTAGGTGGAGCTTATATCTCCAACAATTCAATTATAGAGTAATCTATATTGAAGGGAGACAGAATATCCCTGCTGATATTCTTAGTCGCCACCCTATCTGTTTAATGACACATAATCCCAATAGCCAAAACATAATTATAAGTAATGTGGATTTGGTTAGGGATGAATCTATAGCTGATGATTATGAAAATCTCAATATGATTCAGAGTCAGGATATTAAATTAAATAGGATCATGACTATCTTAAATAATCATGATAATATAAATAGCAAAAATAAACATGTTAAAATGATTTTTGAAAGATACAAAATTTATCAAAATTTACTTATGTATAACATAAATCCTAAACAGGGGGAATCATGGAGGATAGTTGTCCCTAACTCCATGATTGATAAACTGATTATGTACGTTCATAGTAACTATGGGCACTATGGTGCACCAAAAATTATGTATGTTTTAAAGTCAATATTTTTCTTTAATAAAATGTATAAACGCGTAATTAAAAAGGTTAAAACGTGTAAAATATGTCTAAAATCTAAACATTGCAGTAAATCTTACGTGGGAATCATGCAACCCATCATTCCGAATCATCCTAATGAATTATTAGCGATTGATTTTTATGGGCCCTTACCACCATTCAACCGTCAAAAATTTATACTTGTTACATATGATGTTTTTAGTAAGTTAGTTTCAGCCTATCCGGTACCTAAAACCAGCGCTCATTATGTTATTAAAAATATGCTTAATTATCAATTTCCTTTAGTTGGAAAGCCAAAAATAATTCTTACTGATCATGCAACCGCCTTTATATCTGGTAGATGGAATGAGTGGATTTGAAGTCAACACCTCAGACATGTCATGAGCTCCATTAGAAATCCTCAGTCTAATCCCTGCGAACGTGTTATGCGGGAGCTCGGTAGATTATTTAGGGTTTATGTAGCTGATGATCATAAACAGTGGGTGCACAAACTTCCTGAGGTTGTTAATTATATAAAAAGCACTTGTAATGAATCCACAGGTTTCACACCTTTCCGTCTACACTATGGCAAACATGAAAATTTACTGATTCAAACACCGATACCCATAACCAGAGAACCAATAAATATAAATCATGATATAAGTCAAGCTAAAGTAAAGCTGCATATTATGGGTACTAAGAGAGTTAAAAAGGCCCATAATAAACAACATCCGTTCCGAGTAGATGATGTAGTTCTTGTTAGAACACCCCATGTTAGCAACCTGCAAAGAAATCAGTTTAGGAAATTCCTTGAATTATATGAGGGTCCCTATAAAATTTGTAGCAAGGTAGGAGAGAATGCTTTTATATTAATTATACCAGAGGGGGAGAAAGGGACATACAATGCTAGAAGCTTGATCCCATACCCATCAGAAGTATAGAATTTTAATATTAGATAAAACTTTGCGTATAATAGTTGAATAATATGTGAATTTGTATTAAAAGCAGTATAGTTTGTATTTTAGTGATATAAGGTTGAATTCAATCATGGTACATGATAAAGAGATTAAATGTCAATGAATGAAATAGACATTAATTTAAAATTTTTTATTCGAAGGAGGAGGTTATTGTGCCCTTTTCTATAGGTCAATGATGGTTATAAATGGTCAATTACTAAAAAATTTTAAAATTAATATTATATAGTATTTAAAATTATAGATTATATTAAGCAGTAAAAGATTAATATGATATATTTAATAATAAATATTGTGATGGTGAGAATTGTATCTAATTCTATATTTTTCTAAATTGTTTTTCAAAATTTTATATAATTATTTTATATAATATAAGTAGCAAATTTATTAAGACAGATAAAATTAGACTAAACACCGGAAATGACTACGTGACTGTCTGGAATATTCTATGTATAAGCACCGGTTTAAATTAATACTAATAATTAAAATATTTAAATAGTATATTATAGAAGTGGATGGAATTGTCACACATCATAATAAAAATAAGTAGTATACACCTTTATTAATTATTGTTTCAAAATTGTTTTAAAGGTAGTTAAATTGTAATAGATAATAATTGATTTAAAAATAATAATGAGTTAACATTTAAGTCTATTACGTCATGATTTTAAAACTTTAGAAATTGTTTATAAATCCAAGTAGGGATTGACCAATAAAAAAATAGATCTTGGCAGACAACCAAAATCGCGCCAACTAATTGTATAAACGGGGGAGAACAAAAATGTGTTGACTCCAGAGCAGAGGTAAAATTTTAAGCTCTCTAAAATTTTTTTTCTTCAATTTATTAGTCAATTTTATTATAATTTTAATAATATCTTTGAAAGAAACCAACTGACAATTTAAAAATCATCCGAAGAGAATCTTAGAATAAAATTTTAAAAAAAAAAGTTTTTCATAGTAATGTTTCACTAACTTTACAGTAACCTGCCAGTGGATTCTATCGAAATATAATCGGAGTTTTCAATAGAAAATGGATAGATTCTTAAAACCAAGTTGTAAATTTTATAATATTCCAAATATGTTAATGTTATTCGTTGATATAGTTTATATAGCGTATCACTATGAAAGCTGTTTTCGTGCATATAAAATCAATGAAAGGACATTGTGCGCAAAGTTAATGAAGATAATGGAAAATAAAAATAAGTATTATTCGTATAAGAATAAATGGACAAAAGGAATTTTAATATTGAAATAGTTTGAATTGCTTTCTTTAAGATGACTTGAGAAAATACTCTAGAAAATAGTTAAAGATCGGAAGTAGTGTATATAAAATAATAATGAATGAAAGTGAAGTTTACCAAGGAAAACACTTGCCTAAAGAAAAAAAAATTTTACAGAAGAGAAATATAAAATATTGGATCCATGGAAAATGCAATTGGTACCGTAATTATTAAATAATTGTAGTTTAACTAGAAATAAAGATGCATCAATGCGCCGAGGTAATATTCGCCAGAACATTAAAAAGCTTCGTGGGATAACTAAATAAAATGTTTTCTAATAATTTTGGATTAAACACTAAAACTAAAGATCGTCTAAACAGTTTATTAAATGAACTAATTTATTTAAAACTTTAATAAGCAGAAAGGAGAACATTCGGACAAAAGAAGAAATAATAAATATTATGGGACTAACCAAGATTTACCGTCAGAAAAATATGTGATTATGGTTTGAATTATTTTCTTTACTAATCTAAGTTAAACATTAAGTTTTAGATAGCGATAGGGAAAACAAAATACATTAATTCGTGATATAACATTATATGAAATAATATGTTTTGATTTTGAATTTTAAAATAAAATTGTATGTATGTGGAAATTTGTATATTTGCGATGCTCGAAGAGAAAGAAACCTACTACGAACTCTGATAGGAAGATAAAGATTGTTTTTGGTAACATTTATAATTATTAATGATATATAATGTATGTTTTATTTATTTAGATCAGCTGAGAATCGAATGAATGTAGCGCAAAAGTTTTATTGTTATTATTGTTGTAAAACGCATTTTTGAAAACAACACTCTAAAACACTTTGAGATGTGATTAGATTTTTAAAAATATGCATACGATAATCATTTTATGTGTTATTAATATAGTTCAATATAACTGATGGTTATGTGATATTTTCTGTTAATTTTCCGATTGGGATATTTAAATGTTATTTTAACAAAACATAGATGTTGAACCTACAGTGTAATAAAGCAAGACAAATTGTTCTTATGGAATAGGGAAATGTTTTATATTAGCGAATTTTGTTTATTGTTTTAAAAAGTAGTTAGTATTTTATCGATGTTGGATACAGTAAAAATCTCGAGAGATAGTTTGGGTAGTGACTTGGTAGTACGTGGTGATTCGGAAACCAAGAGGATGTATTAAAAACTAGGATGCTACAGGGAATAGAAATAATAGGTAGTTTTAGATGTTAATCAGCGTAGTTAACAAAGCCCTACGACTGGTACACATGTTGTCTTGGACAGTGGTATTTTATATATTTATTGTGAGTCATACTAAATGTTTGGTAAAGCTGAGTAAATAGCTGCCACATCATGCTTATCGCCAAGGTTATTAGACAATGAATGTCGGACCTATTCACACTGTTCCATACATTTTTGAAGTATATTGCGGATAAGTTATCTATCTATCTTCCCGATATCCTATACATCTTTCACTATCTTTATCTGTATTTCTTGCAACTACATTGTTATATGATAAGTCTATTAAAAGGGAAACAATAGATATTTTAGAATGTATGTCATGCTATTATTGGGAATAAGAATAGTTAAGTGTTAACGAAGAGTAGATTATGATTATTGAAAGAAAGATGCAGATATCCTAAGAAGGGAAGGAGTTAGAGAATTATGTTAATTCCTTTTAAGAAATGAACTATAATTTTATAAAAGTATATCCAAATAGAAATATACAAAAATATTAAATATAATTTCACGTTTTCTTATTGTTAATTATATTTTAAAAAATATAAGTATTGCATATTTAAAAAATACAATAACATTTGATAATTATAGTATATGTGAAACTGTAACAGGTGATAATTAAACCCGTGTTATAGTATTATACATGAGTATGGCTTATGGAATAAACATATTATAGTTTACGAGCATTGGAGAACAAATGTTAAAAGTAATAATAATATTTGAATAATATGCGGAGTGACTTATATAAAGTTACAAGAAAATGTAATTTTCTTTTAAAAACCATATTGATTGTAAAATTATGATGTTATAAATGATGTTTATCCACATGGATAATTTATAATACAGTAACTTTAATATTAAAAGGTAAAGAATGGTGTTACCCATAAAATAGTTAAAATAAGTGATATGATAAACCTAATGAGAAATAAATAAATAACTTTTAAAAGGCATAATAAGTTTAATTAACGATAAAAGAAATATAAATGTGTATAATTCAGCTATTGTAGTGTAAAGAAAAATGAGGATATCCCTTGTAAATAGATGTAGATGGATTTGTTTGTTTTATTTATTTTTTATTGATGTTAATAAAATTTTAAAATTTGTTTATTAAAACTTGTGTCTGAGTTTTGTTTTCTCTACATCATTGCATGAATTCACAGGGTATGTTCACAACCATTAAACTAAGTATATGATTGTTTGCACAAAAGATAAATAGAGAAGTATGTTTAATCTTAAATATTTATTGATGTTCTTATAATTAAATAATTATAAAATTGCATTGTGTTACTGGTCATCAATCCATTATCATGATATTTTGCTAAATTATATGCTATTAGTTGCCACTTGCTTTGTTTATCAGATTATCTAAACACTGCCACTTATTAATTTATTTTATTACTTAAAGATAAAAAAGGGGATATTAGATTATTAACTAATTTATTACGGTTATAAATTTGTGATGAAAGAAAAGCTGTATTAGTTGGATTAAGCAATGAAGATTGTGATTATTATTGTTTTATTATTAATCTAATTTCAGAATAGTAGATTATGACATAAAATTCCTTATCATATTTTGCTACCATATGTTATTAACATGCGAATAAATTTAAGAACCTGAGATTATTTCATTTGAGCTAGATGATTACTATTATTGTTATTAGAGATAAAAGATTAATACTTTAATTGTTAAATGAGTCTTAGTGATTAGAAGTTGCAGAAGTCATAAGAATACTATGTAGTTATTATGTGTAATAGTAGTATAAGGGGGGATAATGTTCTTATGCCATTGAGGTGGTATCCTGTGGGATATTGTCTCAATGTAATCTACCTTGTCACCCATATTTCCACTTCTAGTCTCATGAATTCCTGAATATTTATTTGAGTTATTTTACAACAGAACCTAAGTTAATTTTAAGAAACTTGAGCTAGTAAAGCATTTAATTGAATATTTCATTAATTATTAGAGCTAGAACCCGGTTAGGTGATTTTCACTATATTATATTCATTTTGGGGGAAGTGGAGATGCGGGAACGGGGCGGTTAGATTGGCCTGATGTGTTAGAAAAGGGCAGATTGTGGCCCTCAACGTGATTGGCCTGAGGTGTAGTGGAGCTACACACGATGACAAGGGCAGATTGCGGTGCCCAACTTTAGGGGCCTGATGTGTTAGAAAGGGCAGAATATATATATATATATAACATGTCTTACTTGTTAGAAAGGGCAGAATATATATATATATATAACATGTCTTACTTCTTATCCTGCTTATTGATAAACTTTTCAGTCTGTTGATCTTTAATTTCTTAGTTCATGCTGGAAAAAGAAACATGACATAAATAAAAACATATTTTAATATTCCTGAGTTGGTTCTTATTTGACTATTGATGAAATACATCTTTAGTTATCTTTTTATTTCTTTTTGTGTTGAAATAATTTCGCATTTAATTCCTAAATTATTCTTGGCTAGATAGTTTTATTAAAGTGGTTAGTAAATGCATAAATTAGTTGATTAATCCTTATATTTGGTTGTCAAGACAAATCAGTATATTACTCCTTGTTTATTTAGCTGGCATAGATATGTATGTTCTCTTTTTCTTTCTTGTAAATTTGGTAAGTAAGTATAATATTGGAGGAAGGCAGCAGAGGGTTTATTCATTAACCAAGATAAACATAAGTTTTCAAAATGCAATAATCTTCATTTTTCTTTCATGTTAAAGCTGGATCTTCAAGCTAGGGCTGGATCTGAATCACTTTATACTTCATGGAGCAGCATCTTACAACGGAGTTGGACCACTGGAAGTCTAACCAAACATACTAATAAAGCTTGGACTACAATCATATGTATTTTTAATAACAATAATATAAACAAGGCAAAACTCTTTAATTATGTGCTAGTATAAGAGATGGTGATCATGTGATGCTTAATGGTTTAACAATAATATAATCAGTATTCTTCTAGTTTTGCAATTATAATTGTGAGATGCACTTCACAAAGGAAAGCTGTGGCAAATAATATGCTGTACAGTGATGGCTTCTTTAGTTTTCACTGTGAACATTTCAACTCTGATCTCTCTGCTAGCAAAATATGTTCTATATCCAATACATTATTGCAGGTTTTATTATAGTAATCATTTATGTTATCAAAATGTATTTGTCAGTAAATATATTGCTCACATCTATGGCTAGCTACCTCCAAAACTCACTATATCCATTTCAATCAGTTGCTTCAGCATGTTTATTGATAAACAGCAATAATAATAAAACAAATAGAATGGAAAGAAAATATATATATATATTTTGCAAATTTGAATTTGTTTCAACACAAAATGCGTGATGTATATGGAGCTTTAAAATTTGTCAGCTATCTTGTTAAATTCTTAAATTTAATATGTCTGGTTGGTTTCAAATCCATTTTATTTTCATTTTTATGCAATTATAATTGATAGTTAATTAATGAACATTTTTGTTTTGTAATAACAACATGGAAAATATTTATTTAAAAGTAGGTATCAATAAATTCGAATAGTCATTAAGGTAACTCACTTAAACCCTTTTACTACTAAACCTATAAAATTTATAAATTCTGACTTACAATATACTTATAAAAAATTCTTATAGTATACACAATGACAATTATTTCTTTAAAAATATTATTACATATTATTCAGTTCTACATATTGTTTCTTTATTTAAAAATTAATACAATTTATATATGCAATGTGATAGAAAAATGTGATTAGATTGTCGCCTTGCTAAGATTAAAGCTAACTTAACAGTTTACCCTATGAAATATCAAATGAATATTCTATCACTTATGGAAGACTTAAGGGATTGGATGAAAATGGATTCACTTTTTATCTGCTTAGTAAATTGACCTGAGAGATTATTAATTGCAAATTTATTAAAATGACTAGTGTGGATATTTGAAGGTTGCTTGAAAGTCTGAGTTCAAATCCCCTATCTTTAAAATGACTCTAGAAAATTGTACTTCTAAAGAGTTCTTATAGTACACATATTTTATTATTATTGTTTCAGAAATATATATTATCAGTGCTACATATTAATAGTTATTGTTTGTTTACAGAATAATAATATATATATATATATATATATGTGTGTGTGTGTGTGTGTGTACAATATGACTTTTGCAATGCATTTTATTACTCATTTTAAATATTTTAATACAAATATAACGTATATATTTAATCTTTAGATGTAATTTGAGGGGATTTGAACACTGACATTTTAAGCCCCATTCAGTTATCCACTCCATCTTATATAGCCAATACCCATGACCACACAATGTGAAAATAATAAACGATCTCCAATATATGCTCAACCAGTACTCATCAACTGATCCATATCATCACCCCCCATATATATATATATATGATAACAGATAGCGTTCTACCAAAAACACCGTCAAGCGTAGTTTTCTGTTTGCATAAACGTCAGAGCGAGTATTCACTATCTCTAACTTTAATTCCACTTTCAGATCATGATTTCAAGCTATTTGCTATCGTCAGTGAAAGACAGAAATAAGAAACTAGATCTAAACACAAACTCTGAGCATTTATGAAACAGTTTATATTCAGCTTGCAAGCGTGAATCTTTTAGACACATTAATGTCTTCAAACTCAGCATAGCAAGCCAGATAGCTACATGGGTCTGATCTCAGTTCAGCATCACCACATAGTAGAAGCCTCTGCAATATACATCATTGCAAGAAAGACATCAAAGGTACATTTATGAAAAACAAAAGCAACACAAGTTAAAAAACTTGCTAACGCTTGTTTCTATGATAACAGATGGCGTTCTACCAAAAACACCATCAAGCGTAGTTTTCTGTTTACATAAACATCAGAGCAAGTATTCACTATCTCTAACTTTAATTCCACTTTCAGATCATGATTTCAAGGTATTTGCTATCGTCAGTGAAAGACAGGAATAAAAAACTAGATATCCTATTCAGCTTGCAAGTGTGAATCTTTTAGACACGTTAATGTCTTAGACACGTTAATGTCTTCAAACTCTGCATAGCAAGCCATATAGCTACATGGGTCTGATCTCAGTTCAGCATCTTCACATAGTAGAAGCCTCTGCAATATACATCATTGCAAGAAAGACCTCAAGTGTTTTTTTGTTTTTAAACAAAAAACACAAGTTAAAAAACTTGCTAACGCTTGTATTTATGATAACAGATGGCATTCTAACAAAAACACCATCAAGCGTAGTTTTCTGTTTACATAAATGTCAGAGCGAGTATTCACTATCTCTAACTTTAATTCCACTTTCAGATCATGATTTCAAGCTATTTGCTATCGTCAGTGAAAGACAGGAATAAAAAACTAGATCTAAACACAAACTCTGAGCATTTATGAAACAGTTTCTATTCAGCTTGCAAGCATGAATCTTTTAGACATGTTAATGTCTTCAAACTCAGCATAGCAAGCCAGATAGCTACATGAGTCTGATCTCAGTTCAGCATCACCACATAGTAGAAGCCTCTGCAATATACATCATTGCAAGAAAGACCTCAAAGGTACATTTATGAAAAACAAAAAAACACAAGTTAAAAAACTTGCTAATGCTTGTATTTATGATAACAGATGGCGTTCTACCAAAAACACTGTCAAGCATAGTTTTCTGTTTACATAAACGTCAGAGTGAGTATTCACTATCTCTAACTTTAATTCCACTTTCAGATCATGATTTCAAGCTATTTGCTATCGTCAGTGAAAGACAGGAATAAGAAACTAGATCTAAACACAAACTCTGAGCATTTATGAAACAGTTTCTATTCAGCTTGCAAGCGTGAATCTTTTAGACATGTTAATGTCTTCAAACTCAGCATAGCAAGCCAGATAGAGATAGTGAATACTTGCTCTGATGTTTATCTAAACAGAAAACTACGCTTGATGGTGTTTTTAGTAGAACGCCATCTGTTATCATACATACATGCGTTAGCAAGTTTTTTTAACTTGTGTTTTTTGTTTTTCATAAATGTACCTTTGAGGTCTTTCTTGCAATGATGTATATTGCAGAGGCTTCTACTATGTGGTGATGCTGAACTGAGATCAGACCCATGTAGCTATCTGGCTTGCTATGCTGAGTTTGAAGACATTAATGTGTCTAAAAGATTCACGCTTGCAAGCTGAGTAGAAACTGTTTCATAAATGCTCAGAGTTTGTGTTTAGATCTAGTTTCTTATTCCTGTCTTTCACTGACGATAGCAAATAGCTTGAAATCATGATCTGAAAGTGGAATTAAAGTTAGAGATAGTGAATACTTGCTCTGACATTTATGTAAACAGAAAACTATGCTTGACGGTGTTTTTGGTAGAATGCCATCTGTTATCATAAATATAAGCGTTAGCAAGTTTTTTAACTTGTGTTTTTTTGTTTTCATATATATATTTATATGTATATATATAATCGGTGTTCAGTTTATATTAAGATAGCAAATCTTCAAACTTTAATGGACAAGCTTAAATCCTCTCCACTCTCCAGCTCTTTAACCATCCATATCACTGAAAATCAGTTTGCAATGTATATAAAATATTAATTTATGATCGTATAATTTAATTAATATTGGTTACATAAATAGTAAAATGATATATATTTCTATTATTAAAGTTTCTGAAGAAGATTTCTAAGCAAATGAAACGTTAGACATTTATAAATCTTTATACATTACAATATTAAATATGAAAATAAGATAAGTTTACTTTATATATTTAAAAGCTATATTATTATATCGATGAAATATTATGATTAAAATAAAAATTTTAAATTATTTTTTTATATAACAAAAATCAAGTAATCACTCTGCTTTACTGCTATAGTAACAACATAACATATAAAAAAAGTATCAAGTTAGATCCAGTTGACAGGATATTAATATCTAGAGTAAAATAATATTTAAAATTTCTGTAAGCAAACTTATTACTTTGTGAAAATATGGTTTAAAAGAATATATTTCCAAGATGTTGATGTTTATATATATATTGAAAAAATTAAAAGACTGAAATGGAGTTGGACTGGACATATTTCTAGAAGAGATGATAATAAATGGACAATTGAAATCTTAACCTGAATTCCAAGAGATTGTAAAAGACCCAGAAAGAGACCACATGTGAGATGGATAGATGACATAAAAAGTGTGCAGGGATGATGTGGAGAAAAGAAACTAAAGATCGAAGATGGATTGAACTTGGAGAGACCTTCATCCTGCAGTGGATTGATAATGATAGTAACAATTCACTATAAGTCTGGGTGCTCATTTGTTTATTATATATATTGAACCAGGTATGTTTAAAAGCTATTATTTATTTGGATTTAAATATCTTTTAACATAATTTTTACTTTATATTTTTAATATTATGTGAATGGACTGGCCCTTCAAGCAAAGAAGATAATACCATTGATAGCAGGGCCATCAATGATACCCATGGCCAGATTAAGCTATGCAAAGCATAACACTATCACATTTCCAGACTGTGGCTCATTTCAACTGCTATGTTCAAAGCACTGTGACCCAAAGCATTTTATTTGGTTTGAGGTTCAACCTCCAGTACCATCCAATCATAAGTTATATAACCAGCATGTTTCAGATGACAGGCCCACAATTCAGTGCTTGAAATATCCCATGAGTAGCTCATACTCTGTTTTAGGGTACAGCACACTTACTTTAGTCATAAAATTAACTAATTTACTGATGATGCAGTGACAAGAGAGAAAGTGAAAATAGACAAAATAACAATTAAAGCAAACATTAATATTTAATTATTTACACACATATATTTAATTTAATATAAAATAACACAATAAAAGATTTGATATAAGAAAAATATAAATGACTTTAGGCTATAGTTAATTTAAAATAAAGTGTCTAGACTGTGATCAAAATATATTTCAAAGTATCTTTACCTAGGTCAAAATATATTTCAAAATATCTTTACCTAGGTTTTCATGATTATCAGTTTCTGTTTGAATATTTGGTCTCTATAAATGGTTCCAGGACTTATTTTTCATTCTTTGTGTTGATAATGGGAAAGAGAGTTTGTGGAGCATTTACTTACAATCTAGGCATTGGTTCAAGTGAGGTTCAGTTGATTTTCTTTTTGTTGAGGGTTTTTGAGGCATGAAGCCTGGCTGAATATCCTAAAGTTGTCTAGCAATGCATGTTGCTAGGTCTGCAGCTTTTGCATTGATGTTGATCACAGAAGTAATTGACTGGCTTACTACTGTGTTTACAGTTTCAGACTATCTAGATCTCTGGTTGTTTGAATTCTGCATGGTTGTTTGAATTCTGCATTCTGTTTGAACTGAATAATAATAATCCAAACTGCATATCACAAACCCGACTGAAGAACAATAACCAATATGTAATTTTTATATCATAATTATCTCATTATTTTATTTTATCTTGATTTAAATTTGTCTTTTAATTAATTTTACATTTCTTTAATTAATCAATTTTTGCATTTGCCTTAATCTTAATCCATTCACATTCATCTAAATGATCTGATAAGATAATTTATAGTTTTTTAATTAATACAATTTAATCAGAAATCTTTAATTACATTTTTCAAAGTTTTACAAACATTTTATTTTTACAGACTAATTTTTAGTCTGCTTTCACATTTGTTTATTTTATACATTATAAAAGTTTTTTTTTACAAAAAGAGAAAGAGAAAAAAAAAGTTTTAAATTTTCTCTAATTCTATTTTAGATTTCTCCCCCCTCTCCCTAAGAAGTTTTATTGTAATAGAAAAATATGAAGCAATCTTTTGCTTTTGCAAAATTTTGTTTCAAAAATCTTAAAACTAATCATATTTAAAAAAATATTAAACTATATATGTGTATTTTTAACCCATATATTCATTGATCGTACAATTATATATGTATATAAGAAAAACACAATGGAAGAAATAATATGCTTGCTATATAACCTTAATTTTTTTTATATAGATTATACAACACACATTTTAATTTTTGACTATAATTTCATCTTGCGGTTTTGAATTTTAATTATTTCCATATTTATTTCTTTTTAATTTTAAAATTAATTAATTATTGATATTTTAATATTTTTTCTTGCTTAAAACTTGCTTAATCCAAAAGTTGTTTTATTTGAGGAAGGACAGACCATTGATAACAAATCTTATTTATCCATGTTGTTCGCAAAAGAAGAAAAATCTAATTAATTTTTTTGTTGTTACATTCTTTTGCTTAATGGAAAATTAAATATTAAAGCGTTTTACATGAGCGTTTTTTAAAGATAAGAAATACAAATTAGATAAGTTTAATCCAAACACTTATGGAAACATATTGGACTGACTACAATCTGTTGTGCTTCATATGATAATGTGTTTCAATAAAGCTTAAATAATTCATAGCTCTAAGGGCTAAAAACATAATAGGTATTTTCTTCTTAGAAATAGTCTGAAATTATAATCAACTAATCTTTATCATATTCTAATTGAGCATTGATTATATATATGTATGGGAGATGGTAGTCTGGACCAATTGATGAGTGTTGGTTTAACACAAAATATGTATATTGGTGATTATTTATCTTTTCTGCATGTGTGTGGTCATACATATCAGTAGTATGAGATAGTGTGGATAATGAAGCACTTTGAAAGTCTGAGTTCAAATCCTCTATATTTATAATTTCTATTGTAAATTTCATTCATATAATAATAGATTCTACCATATCATATTATTATTATTTTTTTCTTCATATCTATGCTACTTGCTGTAAGCTTTAATGACTAATAGAGATCAGATAGTGTTTGATAAGTGATTATTCAGTGCTGCCCTATTTATTATCACCAGTCAAGTTTATGGCTTTTATCAGTGAAGAGCTCTGGATCTTAAAACTTGCACTGGGATCTTAAATGATTTAATGCATCTTTCTCTTTAGTAATCATCATTTATTTTTTAAACTAACAAGCTATTGTCATTCTAAGCCAGTTTGCTTATATAGTAATATAGATCTGAAACCAGTTCAGTATTTATATAATATGAGGCAGTTTCATCCTGAATCTGGTATGAAACCTATAAAATATCACAGAAGTCTATCATAAGACTTCAACTTACTTATTGCTACTTCAGCTAGAGGAAGGAATAATTGATTCTCAAAGTTTAAATGCATTGTTCCAAAATCCATGCTCATTACTGATGATAGTTATAAGATTGTAACCAGTCTGGAGATATTGGATAAAATCCATGCTCATTACTGATGATAGTTATAAGATTGTAACCAGTCTGGAGATATTGGATAAGACAGCACTGAATAGAGATTTATTAAACACTATTGTCTAAAATCCCTTAGTTATAAAGTTTACAGTGGGTGGCATAGGCCTGTAAAGAAAAAAAATATTTTTAAAATAGTAATGAGTAAGTTAAAGTCTTGTAAAGCAGTGATATGATATTTTATTGATTTTGTTAGCTCTAAAAACAGGATAAAGGTGCCTACAGGTGTAAGAATACCATAATGTACAAATACTAAACGGATTTCAGCTCTATATGACTATACAAACAAGTGGCTTAGATTAGAAACATTTATGTTTTACAATTTGGATTAAAGGCTTGATAGTTAAAGTCATCTAAATGATGGCTATTAGACAGTTGGTGATCTAAAAATTTCAAATGCACAGATCCAAATCTAAAGCTTTTCACAGATGAATGATATGCCCCAGATAAAAACAGTACTCAATAGAGCTTTATAAAGCATTATTATCTGAAATCTTTTAGTTACTAAATCTTATAGTAAATGGTATAGAGGTGTGGTAAAAGATATCATGCTGCTGAAACAGCAGTAATTAAGCTGAAATCATGTAGATATTTCATTGATTTTATATCAACTCTATCAACAATATAATGGTGGCTTATAATAGTTTAAGGAAACTACTATATAAATATTGAACTATTTTCAGACCTCATGCAGGTTGTCCTAGAATGAAAACATTTGTATGTTTTATAATTTGGACTGAAAGGTTGATAGTTAAGAAGAAAAATAAATGATGGCTGCAAGAGGGAAATGACATGTAAAAGTGTACTCTTTCAAGATCCAAAACCCCTCATTGATGAAGGTTATAATCTTGATACTAATCTGAAATAGTGGAAACACTATTGTCTGGCATCTATCTGTTATTAAAACTTTCAGTAGGTTGCATAGACATGTAAAGAATAAAATATGCTTTTGAAACAGCAATGAGGCAGCTGGAAGGATGATATAGAGTCACAAAAAGCAATACTTGTTATAAATTATTTTAAAAATAATTTTATTAATATTGCATAAAAAGAAATTGTTTATTCAATAGAGAGAATAGTTTTCTATGAATGAAAGATTAAAAATACTGAAATTAACTGGAACTTAGTACTGCTTTTGACTGGGAAGGTCATATTCATAGCACTAAATAAAGTCATCTTTGTAAATGAGGGAGAGGAAGCAGAGAATAAATATATGAAATCAGGTATTAAACAATACTAAAGGCAAGTTGCCTCCAGACCAGGCCCCCTAGATCATCTACAAAATCAGTTGCAATGAATCCATTTGCAATGCAATTTATTATAGTGAATCCCATGCTAATTGTGCCACTAGATTATCACAACATATATATATATATATATATATATATATATATATATATATATATATATATATATATATATATATATATATATATATATATATATATATATATATATATATATTCTAACCTTGCCTTTGTGCATTTCTCACTTCCGGGCAATATAATATAAAATAAAAATGGGTTAGCCCAGTTAATAATTTCATTCAGTTAAATGCAAATGATTAATAAATAAAATATTCTGCATTAATATTAAATGTTCCACTAGCTCAAATTCAAAAATAAGAATAAGGTTCAGTTTATAAAATAAATTAAATAAGTATTTAATTATATCATGAGACTTAGAAGTGAAAATACAGGTGACAAGAAAGATTACATTGAGCCAATATCCCACAGGATACTACCTCAATGGCATAAGAACACTATCCCCCCTTATTACTATCTCAAATAAATAAACTTATAGTATTCTTATGACTTTAATAAATCCTACTCATTAAGATTAAACTAATAATTAAATCTTAATCTTTTATTTATAATAATTTAGCTCAATAAAATCTCAGGTTCATAAAACTATTCTAAGTTAATTAAAATCACAGTAGTAAAACATGAGAAGGGATTTTTATGCCATACTCTACTACACTTAAACTAATAATAACAAATAATAATAATAATATTCTTTATTGTATGAACTAATTCTGTATATCTCTTTCTTCACTATAATTTTATTACTATAATAAAATAATAAAATACCATAATATAATCTTTTATCTTCATATAAGAATGTAAAAAAATGTGGTAGCATTTATAATCTGACAAATAAAGATGTGTGGCAACGGATAGCATATAATTCAATGTAATCTTTAATAATCAATTTATGATCATAAGATATGTAAAATGTGATTGCTTAAATAAATAAATTCCAAGAAAATATTCAAATTCTTAAAACAATACTTTATTTATCTCTGTGCAAAATTATATGTTTGATTCAGTTATTCCATGTATCTCATGCAGTGTAATGGGAAAATAAAAAAGTCAGGACACACAAATTTTGAAAACAAATTTAAAAAAGTTTATTATAACAATAAAATAAAATAAACAATTTATTTACAGTATTTACACTGGATATCCTCAATTTACACCATTCTACATTTTATATTACTTGGTTATTAAAACAATCTAGAATTTATTTAAGTCTTCCTTCTGACTTAAAATAATAATAATAAAACAATACAATTTTATTTATCTTTTGTAATTAACCTTTATGATAAAATTACATTTACATTACTTATTTTAAAATATATCATCTTTAACTATTATTTAAACTATGCTTCCTTTTAAAAAACATCCATTGAAACATAGTATGGAAAAACAAAATAAGAATACTAATCAAGAGTATGGATCTTTTTAAAATAAACAATTTCATTTTGCAATGTTAAAAGAAAATACTATATAAAATATCTACTGTTAATTTATTATTAGATTGTGTGGATATCATTGTTCACTGCACTGTGATTATCAAATATAATATATCCCACTTGATACCACTATAATACTATATAGTTGTAATTACTGATACATTCCCTATTATTTAATAAATATAAAATTGTACCTATGCTTATTGTTTATATCGTTTTACTTTATAAAACATTGTATTTTAAAAATATGCAGTACTCATTTTAAAATGAAATAAAATACTTATAAATTATTTAATATTTCAAAAGCAACTTTGCTTTACATAATTTATTCCTAAAGGTTATTTTTCAAATATAAAATCTAAACCTATTTTATGATTCTTTTCTTTTTGGATCTGTTGGATTTTCAATTCCAATTTATACCAATTATACTTCTTCTTACAAGTAAATGAACTTATCTCATTCAAACGATAGCATATCTTAAACTCTAAATTATCTATTATTTCTTTTACAATATACCATACTGTATGATGTAGTTACATTGGAAATCTAGATAGTGAATAGATGAGTAGGCAAGGGAAGCAAAACTAGAGTATAACTCACAGCAAATATCAGAGAAAAATACCATGACACAGTGTATCTATAAGAAAGAGAGGCATGACCTATTCTGTCTAATGTCCTCCAATAATATCAATGATGTCAAAGCTATTCATTCAGCTTTATTGAAACATCAATACTTAAAGAAAAATAGACACTGTCCAAAATAAATATATCAGTCTCAGGGCATTTTTAACTGTACTGTATATCCACTAAGATTATAAAATACTATTCATATTCCCTTATTACATCCTACCTTAATATTATCTCTTGGGTTCATGTTCATAATATTACAGCCAAGTCACTACCTTATCATCATTTCCTGAAAGATTTATCAAATCTTACATTGACAAAAACTAACTTGCATATTCAAAATAATAAACAAAATTCATTTATAATTAGAGTGATCTTACTAATCCACAAGAAAAGTCTGTTTTCCTTTCTTATTCTATATTCTAAAAACATATACAAACTTGTCATATAAATCCTTGGAACATCCAATAATATGAAAGTTTTTAAAAGAATCACATAAATATTTATTATCATGTTGTGTTATATTACTAGTATAAAATTATAGTATGCATATTCCCAAAATAAATCCTAATCTCATAACTTTAAAGTGTTGTATAAATGCATTGGCATATAATTTAACATTTAAACTTCCATACACTATAATTCATAAAGCAATCTGCAAAAAAACAAAAACAAAATATAAATCATAAAAATATATCAATATTCATTAAATATTACCAAGTGACATTGACTTTTCATCACTCTGCAGTCTTCTTTTTCCATCAATTAGATACAACATTGCATACATGAAATAAAATACATCCATACTTTTATTTAAAATATTCTTATTTAAATTATTAAGTTTTTCTACTATAAGATTCTAATATTATCAATAAATTAAAATTCATGTTCCTACTCTTATAAATCCCAAATTAATTACATTTTAAAAGAATAAATGAATTAAAGCCATATTTACATAAACCTTCAGCTATGTTTTTCATCAGTTCAAACATTTCTATTTTCTTTCTTGAAAGTTTTTTTTTTTTTAAATGTTCTCTTCAAGAGCGATTTGGAAACTCCTCTGTTGCTATGCTTCTCTTGCTTGACAATGAACAATTGTCCCCAACTTTGCACATGCATTGTACTCCTTCCTGTACTAAGAGTGTAGATTTAAAATGAATAATAAAAAAAAATAATACGTCTTTTAAAATCTTGAAAAATTAAATAAAATAATCACCAATCCATCCTGGAATAGTGTATAGAATAATAGTTTATGTTTCTATTGTCCAGAATGATGATTATTAAAATCATAAATAAATCATAACATTTAAAATTAATTCCTTGAAGCTTCTATACTATAGTATTCCATATTGGCGTATTGATGCATCAGGTTCCTTTGGTTTAGCTTAAACTATCCAGATAAACTTTTGTGCAATATAAAATATTTTCCATAATTCAATACTTTTATTTACTCATGTATTCCTTTTCTCTACAGGTTTCTTCTTTAATAAAATTTATTGCTACTTATTATCTATTTTCAATGGTTTCCTTATTATCTTAAAAATTCAGTTTTTTAAAAATAATTTTATAAAAACGCATATAACCCTTTATTCCTCAGGTTTTTATAACATATGCTTTTGTAAATATTTCCATCAGTCTTTATTTAAAATAATTTCTTGAAAAATATTTTAAATGTTTCCTTCAAAAAGGATAAAACATTTATTTCTATAGCATTGTTTTCATAAATTATTATATACTATACTTGTTATGTCACTTATTAACCTTGGACAATGCTATTTTGCTGTTATATAAAATAATGTGTAATTTACTTTTAGTCAGCAAATAGCTTTCCTATTAAGCTTCTTGTACAATGTCCATAATAATAATAATTTATTCACTGGAATAGTCCTCTGTGTTAATATTATCAATATTATGTTCACAATTATTATATTTCCATTAAAATTTCCATTACATACATTTTAATTATCGGTATTTCCATATTCATTGCGAAGTTATATCAAGTTTCCGATGAATACTCCTGGTAATAAGACTTTAAAAATTAGCAGTGCATATTAAAATGAAGTTATTAAACTATTTTTATTATGATGCTCTCTTTGCAAATACTTAGAATAAATGTCCTATTAGCTTTGCAAATAAATTGTATGAGAGCACTAAAAAATTGACTAAATAATAACAATTTTAAATTACTATCACATCGATCACCAACACATTTTAATCACCTTTTTTAATCACCACTAATACCCCCATGCAATCAGTATTTATATCCTAGAAAATACATCATTCTATTGGTAGATTATTACTTTTCATTTGATACCGAATTTGCATAATGTTACAGTTTTACACAATTAAATTTCAAAATAAAAAATGTGACGTATTATAACTTTAAAAATATTATTTAAAATATTACATTTGAATCAATTATTACTTTACTAAATATTTATTAAACATTTAAAATGACTTATAAAATAATATTTAATAAATTTATCCCACCTTTAATATTTAATTTATCTATTTTATTTTAAAACAAAATATTTAATTTTCATTAACTGTATTCATCTTTATTACATTATTTAAACATTTATAATGTCTAACTTAATATTTGCTTTTATGATAGATAATAATTACATCCAATTCTATAATGCAATTTTTAAAATACTTTGAACTTGACTAATCTAAATACTAGCAAGCAAGTGTGTATAACCATATATTATACAAATCACATGACTAATATAACTGAGTCAGACCATCCAATTTTCTGTCTGGGAATAATAATAAATTGCAACACTTGTTGTATTAAATAAAATAATACAATAATATGAAATTTGGAAGAATAATTTGGAAAATATAGAATTAAATATAACTTACACTACCATAAAATTTACTTTTAAAATATATGATATTAATTATAATTATTAAATATAATCTATAATTCTAAATATAACATTTATTTAACTATAAGTTTAAGACTATTAAAATTAAACTTTTTAAACATACTTTTAAATATTTATAGCTGAGTTATTTATTATGGTCAGCTTTTGCAACTATATGTAATAAATATTTTTAGCTTTACTTAACTATTCTAAAGTGATTCATTATAATTTTATGCATTATGTAATTTCATTTAGCTTTAAATTGTACTTTAAATGTTATTAACAAAATATAACTAACACATCAAGAGAACATATTCTAAAATTTAAATTTTTTAATAATTTACTGTGATGAGCTGATTCTGATTTATAGAAAAGGGCACAATATATATAGTCACACAAAAACAGACCCTGATATAAAATTGGTGTTCTTGGAGCATGAAATTGATTCTGGTCACAACTTCAATTCATTTATCATCAAAGCAATTTGCACTGAGTTCAATGATAAAAAAGAGACATGGTTTATTGCCAAACACCAACATGATAAATAAAAAAGATGCATGTTTTGCTTTATCATGCAAGTAGAATAAGTATATCATTCAATTTAACTATCAATTTTTTATATATTCATTTTCTTCTTCCTCTCCCTCATATACACATTTGACTCTCTTTAATAAGCTATGAATATGACTTGCATGGTAGAAAGCAATATAGTTAATATATAGTATTTTTAATCCTTCCTTCATAGCGAACTACACTATATATTAAATTACAAAATAAAAAGATAAGAAATAAAGATTATAGAGTTACAAAAATTGTTTTTATTATAAAAATAATAATTTGCCCACTTTTATGATATTTTTTTAGATTTTTACCTACTGTTTTTTTATTAGTTTGTACAATTATATCCATTAGGTAAATATTAACTGTCAAATAAAGAATCATGATTCATTTATAATTCTAAAGTTAGTTTACAGTTTAATATATCGACAATAAATATCAGTCCTCAAGATTATCAATGTTTTTTTTTTCCATAAAATTATCTCTCAAGTTTCAATAAATTTTTAGACTTTTTTGATACCAATTTCAAAATTGCACTTTCTTATTTTGAATATATACAAATTATCAGCTTTTCTAATTGACAAATTCTTAGAGTTTTTTATCTGAGATTTTTTTTTTAAATAAATAATTGTTTTTATTTTGTTAATTTGAAATAATCATATGGCTTCAATTATTTTATCACTTTTTTTATTATTTTTAAGAACTGCTATCATATTGTATTAGCTTTCATATTATCACAAATGCTGTCTCAATTTTATTTCTAGAAAAACTATGACTATTCATCTTAATTACTGTACTAAGAAAATAGTTTTTTAATTCAGATTAGTTTTAAACTCACAGTTTCACTGAACAAAATATTACAAATATTTCATTACTTTTTACAAAATGTCTTAAATGAAATCCCATCTGGCTTGATATATCTATAGCAATCTAGTAATTTATTTTCCTCTGCTACAAAATGATATTACTTGACCAGAATAATTACAATTATTGAAGATAGTAGTATAATAAATAATGATAAATGTAAGAAACATGTTCATAAAGACATCTTCTATTAGTATAACAAATTTTACCTTCAGTATAAATTTCCATAAGTTTGATTTAGGCTTGTTCTTAGGTTCTTATAACTCTTAAATTGTTCACATCGAAATCCTTTACATAGTGAATTTGTATCACTCATAGATTTTAAAAAAATAATATTTGAAAAATTATAAAAACAATATGCTAGTTTAGTAAACTGAAAATGCATAATTAGAGCATCAATCAATGCAATTATAAACCTAAGCGTGGATGTAACAACATTACCAAACTGAAACTTTGTATGTAGTAATTTATATGAGCATTTAGAAGACAGATAGTCATCCAGTAATTTTTCAAAAGCAATAAGCTTGTTTTCTGGGGATGTAAAAAAATTCTGAAAGAGTATTAAGAATTCAAAATTATTATCAAAAACTACTTTACATTTAACCTGGATAGTTAATTAGAATTATTTTCTTAATATTTAATATCATTACAATTGTTTTTGTGTATTTACTACATTGGTTCTAAATTTTGACCATTGAAAGATTTCTTTAATGCATCATTTCTACTTTTTCATTAATACAAACATAAAATGGCAATTTATGTGTTTCTACAGTACTGGCTAGTATTAAATTACATTATCAAAACTTCCTATACTTTTGCTGGTATTTTTTATTATTCACATATGTTAAAAAATTACTATTATGATTGAGGATTCTAAATTATCGATTAGCAATCATTCTGAGTACCATCTTGGTACATATATATATATATATATTTAAGCTTAATTTATATTTACAAAACTGCATATATCATTTTTTTTAAACTGTTTTCGGCAAATGTTTATTTACAGTACATTCAATGCCACTGACTTTAAACTTTGAATCTTACACAATATTTTGATTTTAACAAAAAATGTATATTATAAGCAAATAACAGCTAAAAGTTTCAGCAAAAAAATAATAATTCTACATTGTAACTCCTGAAAAATAAAAATGAGTTGCTTAATTAACAGCTGAATAAGTGTATTTTTTACATAAAATTGTTATACAAACATATCATTAATTTAATAACCTTGTTATTATATAAAGAATAGAAAAGAAAAATTTTACAGAGAAAGTTTTAAAAAATGAGATAAATTGAATATGTATATTTGCTGAAGTAGCACAATTATTGCAAAAATATTGAGAAATTGAATGAAGTAAAAAAAAAATGAAAAAGAAAGGTAATATTTACAAGAAAAAAGTAGATAAAAATGTGATCATCCAAAACATCATCCAGCCTGACATATGTGTAAAGAAAAATTAGTTCACATACAAAAATATTGCTTAATAAAAAGGTTTTGATTATTTCTATAATTATTTAGTATATGGACATTTTTACATAGCTTGATTATTGATAAAATATCATAAAAGCAAATAAAAAACTCTAACTAAAAAATAGATTAATTGGTGACTTTATTAAGTCCTTCAATTATGCCATTGTAGTTATAAATGGATAGTCATTATCTATTTGATTCATGATTTTACTTGACTGATTTTATCAAGATCAGTGAATGTTAAAATTAATTTATAAAGCATAAGGATGCAGCAACCATGGGTTATCCTGAATTTGTTGATGTGATTCTAATAATGTCTATCAATATTAAATCCAGATGGCTTTATGATTGGATATGGAAAAAGAATTTTACATGGAATATCATAAAAAAACTCACTTTATGCCATAATTCTATTTAACAGCATTTATAAAATTTTAAGATAATTTTTCTTCTGAAATCTGATAAATAAATATGTGAATGAACAGGAAGTCACTGTGAAAAAAATAGAATTGACTATTCTAATAATATTTCTTATAATAATATTTAATTAAGGATTTAAGGTTTAATGTGGAAGGAAATATTTGCATTAAAATCCCAAATAGTGACAAACATCTTTCCAAATAGATCATTCCTAAAAATTATTTTGTATTTAATCATAGGTAGAGGTGAAAAATAAATTATATTATGAACTTAGGTTATTCCTAAGTAGCATGAGATAGATTTTGTGTTTTAATATATTATTGTAAAAGTTATGTTCATATTATAAAATGTTTTCCTATGCTGGATTAAGAATAAAGCTAACTCTTAAAAAATATAAATGTTTAAATATCCTAATTAAAAGAATTTTTTTTTTTGAGAACAACATCGATGAATCCCTAAATGCAGTACTTGGAAAATGACTGATAAATATATAAATATAAAATAAAGTGAGAGAAGCAAATTCTGGACTATGACATTGTGAAAAATGTTAAATTTAGTCTGATTATTATTTAGTGTCTTTAATAATTTTTCTTTTAAAGCATTTTAACAAATAAATTAATGTTTCTTTTTTATTTTTAACAATATAAAGACTTTTAGATCATTTTTCCAAACTGAGTCAAATATTTTCAAGGTACTTAGTACTAATTTAGCATTTATGAAGGCCACTGCACAAACAACTGTTTATATAAAGACTTAATTAAACACATTTACAATCTTCTAAAATGCAATTGAATTAATTTTGTAAGTGAATGAATATTAGATATTATTTCAATGAGGAGAAATTTATTAGTCAAAATGTATTTTTTTTTTTTGGTTACTATTTGTAATAAATTTAGATAGTTAAAAGTTTATTTGTTTAGAAGACTACTAAATAAAATTATAGGTGGGATATTTTTCAAAATAAAAAAAATCTTTACAAATTTAGTGGTGGATTTCTCATAAAACGTTTGTATCATTTCCAATAAGTAATGTTATAGATGGTCACTTTTCCAAATAAATATTGCAGGAGTAATATTATGTAAAATCTCACCACCAGACTAATATGTAAATACCATTTACTTAATATTAATATAAATTGAATTTGCAGCAGAAAAAAACTTTGAAATAAAAAAAAAACTTTACTGTCACTATGATATACAAAAATTATCAGAATTTGTTTCTTAACATGCATGCATCTTATAATTAAAGATGTTATTCAGAAACTAAAACTAAAATATTCTATATAATATGTTAGATTATAATTATTTAGTGATTAAAAATGAGTCTAACAGTGAACTAAAACAAAATAAGTATTTGATATAGACAATATGCTTTGTGAAGTGGTTGGTGTTATGTGAAAAGTAGGTCATGCATAATTTAACAAGCAAAACTGTAGACAATGTATTTTATGAAACAGTTATCTAAAATTAAAATATGTAAAGTATTAACACATATAATAAAAACATGTGACAAAGAAAACAAAATTTAACAAACCAGCCTATATAAAGCAGGACTGTTAATTTTAAAAAGATTCCTGGCAAAAAAAATTGTATAATTGATTATATAAAGACTTGATTTTGATTAAAAATTATTTCGTCTGTATAATCTTTAATTATGTTTAAGATTCATAATTGATGACAGATTATCTTTTCCAGAATGACCAGTTATTGGTTTGACTTTTTAGAATGATTAAATAAACATTAATAATATATATTTAAGATAAACTATGTCTCATGGAACATTTCATAATGAATGAACAACGATGACAATATGCATGCATACATATTTAAAATTTAAAGGAAAGGAAGAAATAAACAGATAAAATTTACATTTAAAAGTATTTAAAATAAAATATATAATAACTTAAATATTGATTGACTAATACTAAAAATTATTTAAAATTAAATATAAATAAGTCTGGATACAAATATTTTATTTGATTTACTTTTTATTTTTACATAAATTAAAATTTTTAATATAACATAAAAAAACACTTGTATATTAAAGCAAAGGTATTTGCTTTAAAAGACATGCACATGTAATTATAAAAATAATTCAATTATTAAGAAAGAATTTTTTTACTTGAAAAACTAATTTTGAATTTATGTGGTTTTGATAATGTAAGATTAAAAAATCAAGTTTATTAATACAATTATCATCTTTTATTTTATTAATTTAAAAAAAATTACTTTAATCTTCTGCTTATACATTTTTGTGCATTTCATAGTATACAAAAATAAATACTGGTATTTTTTCTTTAATTAGGAAATAGCTTTAAAAAATGGCAGTTGCTCCTAATTTATATGTTGGTTGTGGTAGATCTCAGAGAGAATATATATGAAGTGTTTATCTCATATCCCAATAAGTATATAGAAGTTATCATTTAGGGGATTACTGAAGTTGGATATGAGTTAAGAGCTTCTAGCATTTATCTTGTTTACCTGTTATGCAGGACATTTACAAAATGATTAAAAAAAACATAATTTTGAGAAATTCTAATATATATATATTACCCTATAATAATAATATAATAACAACAACAACAAAATAAATAATTTGTCTATGATAATTTGGTGATTAATATGATGATTGAGCTGTTACATCACCAGGTGGCTGGTGTCAATTTTACTAACTCAAAGTTAAAAAATAATATAAATAGATGATAATGATGCTAAAAATAGTATTCATCAGATCAGTAGCAAAAGTAATAAATCCAATATTTATAAATAACAAAAGTAACAATATTTCACCCATTTCTAGTTTTACTAATATTAAGTTCCAAAGTTCAAAGATAATGCAATTATATGCTAATGTTACTAAAGTTAACCCTCAACAGATCAATAAGAAAAGTAATAATAATCCAAAAGATGTTAATAACAAAAGTAATAATATTTCAGCTCTTCCCAAGTCAGCTTGAAGATATATAGAAAGACCACTCCTAGTGACATCAGAAAATTCAAGAGCAACTCCCAGAAAATTCAAGAGCAACTCCCCTCTGCAGTTTGAAACACATAATGCTCTTTTGAAAATCAATGATATGATCAATAATTGTAAGCCCAAGAGGATTATTTTCAATTTTTAAAAAGATTTTTTTCTACTAAGTCCATAATTTTATCTGCTACAGACATTAACATTTCGCTATATAAATTTTCTAGGCAATTATTATTTGATGCAATATTCTTGCATGAATTGTGGAATACCATTGTATGTACTGATGACCATCTAAATCCCAAGTATTCGTTACTTGTGTTCTTTCAGACCACACATTAAGACCAATTTCGAGCACAAATAAAAACACTTGAAAACATTGCCTTAATTATGACGAATCCCAATCACTACAGCTGTATCACAGGCCCACTCAAAAAACACCTATATAAAATACACTCTTCAAGATGTCCAGCATATAAAGCAACCATTTGGCAAAGTTACAGATTTTCATCCAATATATCTAAAGGATACTCTTATGTCCATCTCTAATAACAGCTATGATTTCAAAATACAACTGCACCATGATATTGATTCAAACATGAGTCCAACACAAATCTATGATCAAGAAGCTATCCTCTCAAATTATTGAAACCCCAGTGCTACTACTCACCAGCAGGGTCTATGGTGGTGCAATGTGATAATCTCCAAACTTCACTTTCAGGAAAATCAGCTGATCACTTAAATCCCCAAGTCAACAAGAACAGTCAACAGAAAATCTTATAATGATTTATTCATTCACATACTACCTATCCTATACACCCATCCACTGCCAACCTTGATCCACTATCTAATAATTTGACATTCCATAAGGTAGATGATGATGATTGTGCAAAAGAAATTGATAAACAAACAACTCCTGACTCAGATAATATTGTTTCCAACTCTTCTCCCAATGCAATAACAGAAGCCAACACTGTCTCAAATACAACTAATACTTCCAGAGTAGCTCTTATTTACAACCATACAAATGTTAATGATCTTACTATTCATAATAAAACCTCAACACATATCATGGTGATAAGTTTTCCATGCTTACCACCTATACCAACCATCTTCTCCCCTCCCCTCAACACTTCTAATGAAACAAAAAATCCTGGATATCCCCTCTAAAAAGACTTGGCAACTTAAAAATTCAAACATAGATGTGATTGGCTGGTTGATACTGGACAAGAAATCTACAGAAACCAGTCATACCCTCATGCAAACTGAATGCTTCTTATCTCATTCTATAGATCAATCTATCCCTACCTACCATAAACAATAACAAATACACTCAAAACTGGGCTGAAAACATTGTTAGCTACTGATTAACCACTATGATAAATTTATAATAACCAGAGCTTATTGAAAACATTAGGAGTTACACCGAACCTGACTGATGACTAAAATTATTCTAAAACTCATGATAAATGAAACTAAAAATTACTGCACTTAATGTTTGTGGTATCAACTCATTGTCTAAACTTTTTCAGTTAAAAAAGTGAATAAGCAATGTACAACTTTAAATTCTGGGATTGCTTGAGATAAAAATATACAACAGATCCCACATTAACCATGCTGCTTACCTCAATAGATAAGGCTTCGGTACATACTCCAGGAACACATCTTCACCAACATCTGGAACTTGTATTTTTATCATTCCAAGATTCCCATTCTTATCATTCAAGATTATTTATATTACAATCCTAAATATTATATTTGTATATATCCCTTCTAGTCCTACTGTTATTTCAACTACTATTCTGACAATGAACTCATTGATTGTCTCTTTATCTCATCTAATTGTTTTAATGGGAGATTTTAATCTAGATTATCAATAATTCATGTCAAAATGGCTTCATCTAATAACCATTCCACTTATGGGTGGTCAAAGCTTTTTGCCTTCCAACTGTCATATTCCATAACACTCATCAATCTTTGCTGTTACTCACTAATTCTATATCATTTAATTCAACTTGACCTTAATCCTACTTTTTTCTCTGATCACTTTGGACAATCTCTCATCCTAAAATCTCAATAAACTGCCCAACACAAACACTTTTTTTTTTAAAAAAATTTTTGTTTTTTTTTTTTTATATAAAAAAAAATTTTATTTTTTTTAAAATATATTTTTTTGTGGGAAATTGGAACAAAGAAAACTTGATCCAGTCCAAACGTACCTCACCTTTATACATATAATATCATTCCATCCAACATCAACAAACAATTCACCTCCATCTTTGTGACATTGGTCAATGAGTTGCATACATAGATTACAAGTAATATATCCTGCACATCATATTTACCAACAGTTTCACTAATTTTTCCAGGCTTATCAAAACCACTAACCAACTTAAATAATATCTTTCCATTAAGAAAAAAGGATGTCTTACTCATCAACACACATAGACTTGAGTGTACATTTACTGGACCCTGGTCACCCATCCACACTAAAAGTTTCTATGGCATTCCAAATTGACAATAATGTGTGCATGCTATAAAATGATTAATCCTATATACCAATATTTCAAGCAGATTATTACAAATCCACATTGCATTCTCATTACCTTCAGATTTATTTGGGCCACCTGATACCAATACCACATTCCAAACAATACAATTTGCTAACAAACTTTCCAGCATAAGTAATTCATGTTACCCAGATCATACTTGTTTTTGCCATCTTGGGCAATTTACTACATTGTGCCTCTGTGACTTGGAAAATACAAAGGTCTATATCCAATCTCACTTATACCATTTACCAAAAAGCAGGCATAACCTCTGTTCTTAACAAGGTTTATCCAATTTCCATGAGGCCACTGGAAATTAAAATACTGAAAACAAAGAATTATTTAGAGCAGCCTCTCATACTCCCTCTAATTTCCAATCTGTAGTTCATAAAAAATGTCTTGAACTTGGTTCAAGACTGAAAAAATAATGCTCTAATTGCAATTCAGTTACATATAGAAAATGCATTTGATTCTGTGTCTATTTCCATTCTGATTAATATACTAGCTGACACTACCATATCAAGTTCTCTGCTTTACTTAATTACCAATTTACTGCAGAGAAGAGAGATTCATATCACTATCAATAGGAAAAATTCACCATCATTCACACCTATGGAATCCATCTCCCAAGGCTCACCTTTTAGTGCACTGTTCTTCATTTTTTACATAAATCCCATACTAAAGCATATACAACAGACATTTTCAGACATTCAATTATACATACTCACCAATATATTTCATTCATAGCATACATGGATAATGTCACTGCCTTTCTTTCATCTTGTAAACATCTTACCATAATAAAAAGTATCCTCAGTCAATATACTGCCAAGTATAAACTTAGATTTAATATGAGTAAAACAGCAGCATAGTCTATATACACCAGCAAACCATACACTCAAAAAAATGTCAAGGAAAGATAACCCCTTTCATAGGCTTCCCATTTTACATGTACTCACTAAAGATGAAGAACACCTTACAAAACAAGCTTAAAGAAAATGGTAATTTACCAACTCCCTCTTCAAAGATTATCTCACTTTATGCTAAAATTTACCTATTTAATGTACTCATAATGACTAAGATTACATATTGCTTGCTATTGTTATATTTTCAAAATCATTTAATTCTGCCATCTCCTCCCTCTGCAACAAGCTACTACCAAGCATGAAGACAGTTTTCAAGCATGAAGACAGTTTTAATTGCAGCTAAGAGATTTAGTTGCCCACCTATTAATAATGGTCTAGACCTCCACAGCATGCAAGTGTTCTATATCCAAAAAGCCATAGATTCAATTGCA
Source organism: Epiperipatus broadwayi (assembly GCA_028023455.1). Lineage (NCBI taxonomy): Eukaryota > Metazoa > Onychophora > Udeonychophora > Euonychophora > Peripatidae > Epiperipatus > Epiperipatus broadwayi. The sequence continues at coordinate 1,362,881 of JAQFVV010000082.1, read as the reverse complement.
TCAATTGTTCAAAAAGTTCAAGTATTACAATTGCTGTTATAAATAATCCCTACTGACAGACCTTACCCTCTATCAGATTCATTTTCCATCATACTTTACCAATAAATCCTATCAGTATTCAACCAATTAACCTTCTCCATGACTAATAAATACACATACTGGCAAGCATATGCTATACTATATGCTGAAGCCAAGAAATATTATCCTCCCATGTTTGGTATTACTAACCATTAGCTACACTGCTCCTTCAAAAGATGATCCCTGGAGTCTAACTTTCTTGGCTTCATAGTTTGTCTTAACCTATATGCATTGCCAACATCTCATTTTCTATAGTAATGCCATCTATATAAAATATAAAATTCATTATGAGCCTTATATGCACACCACTATATATTTACTGGACAGATGTCAACAAGTTTGAAACCCAGTCTCCGGCACAACTATAGTAAACAAACAAAAGGGTACCATAAAATATTTCATTGTTATATTGCATTGCAATTAATTTTTAACATATGTACAAAATTTGGAAAAAATATATTTGGTAGAAATATATTAAAATTTGGTTATAAAATTTATTCTAAACAAATAAGCTGAGGTTTTGAGTTAAATAAAACAATTTTTTTAAAAATATTTTAAATGTATAGTGAGTTGTTTAAAATGTGTTATATATATATATATATATTGTAATGGGAGAAAGATCTTTGAGATTTGCATATACTGACCCCAGGGGCGCCACTAGTCCGAAAATAGAAACTGACATTTATTTCAGGGTGGACAGGATATGCAAATTAAAAGGCACCGAACTACACTCAGGGAGGAACAAGATATCTTAAATATTATTTAGACAGTTGAGAAATCAAAGCACAAAGACAAACGTCAGCCAAATTAAGTTTAATCAATTTATTAATTTTATTAAAAGTTGTGCAATAGAGTGAAGACATCTATCCACGAATACAAAAGTGGCTTATAGTAACATACGCATATTTACCAGAGAATGCACAATGGTACGACAAATATGAAAGCATTAAACATTTGGCAACAAAATTCTCTCACTTAAAATATAAGAAATGGTTAGGATAATATCTTCTTGCTGGCCAGTTGTAAAATTACAAAAACCAACAACAACTCTAGCTTCCTAAATCAGAGATAATAAAACAGTTACTGTCCCGCTGGAAATCAACGAAACCAGCACGAACGTTCGAGCAGTAATATTCTAATTACTGTCGTTAAAACGCCGCAGGACTGCTGCACGTAATACTACATTCAAAGTAAACCTGGTTGATCTCACACACAAGACAGCAAAAGATATTTGATTAAGATCTTATGTAATCCAGAAAGAAATGACTCCTTTCAGACAACCCAAAGAAATGACTTGACAAATAGCCAGCAAAAAAATTTGGTTGTTTGCACAAAAAGCACAAACGAAACATGCTTAAAGATTCTTTATTTTACAACTAAGGACAGGTGAATAAATAAAGACTACGAAAACTGCCAATGCATTTTGTAATAGTTAATGAAATAATAAGGTATATATTAAACATATAAAATACAATCTCCTAATGCACCCCCTGATAAACAAAAATTGCAAACAAATTTGGAATCTTAAAACTAAGTTTCCAAGACACACTTTAAATACTAGAAAAGAGTACATACAGATAATAAATAATAAAAAAAAACAATTAATACTATTTTAAAACATATTTATCATTAGACTGAGTGGAGATTTAATTAAACGCAATTTATTTACCCTGGCTAGAATAGGAAAAAGTTTAGCTTATGGTAAGGCAGAGTTCTAGTGATTTAGTGACGAGTGCGCACTTTTGATAATAGTTCATCTTTCAGGTCCTTTGACAGTGGCAAGGTAGAGACAGTGTTTATTTTAGAGGTTCATGGCATGACTGAAGGAGAGCTGGTAGGCATGGGTCTGTCCTTTGTTTAAATTAGCCAGACATTCTAATGATGGCAAAACTCACAGTGGTGGATTTTGACATCTTGCACAGCAATGAAGTTTGTCAATAATTATTTAAGTTTTTAGTAGGAATTAAATGTCCGAACAGCTACTCACAATGGTATCTCTTTGCAGGCCATAATCCAAGTGTGTATCTAATAATGAATCTCTTCTCTCTCCAAAAATTGGCGGGCTATCCTTGCCTCACTACATTTCCCACGCAAAACTTTCATTAGTGTCCATTCTATATTCCAGGCAGGGTAAATATTAATTTCCTGCTCAATCTAATTTAAGACTTCCAACCAGGGATAATTGAAACAAAAACGACAAATACAAAACTAAATCTCCGCTTTTTAGAATTAACTTTAAAAATAATTACAATAAAAGCAACAGGAATATATAATTAGCAAGCTTGCCTGTTTTTAAACAAATTGATTAAAACAGACAGTGAAAGTAAACTATTTTACAATCAATTTTATAAACATTAAATAATCTATTTTAAAATATAAATGCGTATGTGTTTTAAATAATAATAAAAAAAATTGAGCCTTAGACAGTTAATGAAAATGAAGTTGTTTTCTCTTTTTAATTTTAGTAATAAAACCATTGAATCGGAAATCAATCCAGCTCAATATATATATATATATCATTAATGATTTTAAAAAAAAAACTATTCAATGCTAGTATAGTACAACATCTATCCACTAGATATAACTTAGTATTTACCAGTGACCCAAAAATAATTAATCTATAAAAAATAAAATATATGCATTTATTCTTAAATTCATCTTTATGAACATATATTAAATAAAATAAAAATAACAATATATTTACCAATAAAAAAAAATCTTTACCAAAAAAGTAATAATTATAAAACAAAAGGTTGATAAAAAATTAAATGGAAACAGAAATGCAAATAGCAAATGAAATTACAAAAATAAAATCTTTCACAGTTTTAAATTTACCAAATAAAAGCAAGCCCAAAATGAGTATTAAATAAAAAAAGCAAAAGATAAGTGAATCTATTACCAATCATGACAACATAAGTTATCTGATATTCTTTTCATGGATTCCACAATTGGAGTTTTTTTCGAGTTTTTTTCCTTCTCTTTTAATTTTATAACATTCTGTATTCATTGTCTATTTCTTAATCAACATTTTAATATAAATAATACAAATGAAAATAATTTTTGTGGGGTATATAAAAATTATGAATCTATATCAACTCACAATATAAACATAAAACTACTGCATATGATATCATAGTGTCATATAGGACAGCATCAAATTTGCCACTGATTGCAAATTCATAAAAGATACACTTTGGCCTATATTCATTTTATTATATATATATTGTAATGATATATAAATATGCTGTTACATTAATTTAAAATAAAATCTTAAAATTCGCAAATAAAAATATAATCTATTAAAAAACTAAAAGCTAAAATGTTAGTTAAACGTATATATATATATTCGCACAGATGCCAAACTTTAAAAATATTTTTTTTTATAAATAAAAAAAAAAAGGATATTTGAACGTACTTTTTTTATAAAAAAATACAAGATTTAAATATAAAAATATTTTAATAAAGAAATAACGTAAGTAAAAATAAAAAGAGGTATTAATTAATTCCTGTAATCTGTAAAGGAAAATGATTGTTTATTAATTATCCAAAGACTGTGTAATTAAAAAGTCAGATGAAAAATTAGATAACAGAATAAAGAGAAATTAGTTTGATCAATGGAAACACCAAACCTCAGCCCGGACCTGAATGAAAAGGATGGATTAGTGACATTTTGTTGGTTGAATCTGTGTGGATACTATAAAAAGAGAAATACAGTTTTCCTGACAGTTTCCAACTTGATTTGGTAAGAAGAACGGTAAGACACACTTGTCATTCTCTCTCACTTATTTAAAAAAAAATGAAAAGGCTGTGATATCATGAACCAGCTAATGCCACCTCCAGAACATTAGATTGATCTTCCAATGGAGATGTCACGGGAATTAAAACAGGAACCTGGACTCTTCTTCCGTAAGCTAAATGAACTGAACAATTGTTAAAATCATAAAATTAATTAAGAACTTTCGTCAAGAGTTGATAAGTTTAATAAACAAGCTAACCTAAATTTTGAATGGACTTTTGTCTGACTTTGGTAAGTTTTTAGATCAATTAATAATGTTTAATTTTATATGTTTTGCGTTTGATAAGAATCATTTCCATTTATTATTTTATTTGTATGAATACTTATTGTATAAATTATTTAAATGCATGAAATTTAAAGTGGGGAATAGACATTGCATAGATTTGTTAGCGGTTAATTATGTTGCTGTTTCATAGTCGATTGGAATATATAAGTCACCGATGTCACTGCGGCATCTTACGATGAATGCTATTGGGTTTTTTGTATTCCCTATGCAATTGACGTTATTGATGATTTTGTATTTTGATTGGTTGTGTTTATTTTGAAATGTTTTTAACTGTGGAATCTGTGCAGCCAATCTATACTCAACATTATAAAACAAATTGTATAAAATTCATCTGTGTGAATGTATCTTAAGGTTAAATTTAAGTCAGGCGTGAATGGCTGTATAGATTTGTAAAGTTATATATATTGTTTAAGGGAGGGTAATCTTAGGTTATTTGTTTCATAGTTAAATTGGGTCAATGGATTAGATGTATTGATGTAATTAGTAAATGTAGCAGGAGGTCTGCTACAGGCAGGATTGCATATATATGCCACACACCCCCTGTTTGCCTAATGGAATTGGATAGTAAGACGGAAGTTGCGGTCCATTCCTATGGAGTTTTTTGTTTATTATTCTTCTCACCAAAAGATGTAGTATTCCTGTTTGGTAGAGAGACAATGTCTTCTCTAACTATACTTTTCAGATGTACATTCCTGACAGTATAGTATATTTAGTGCTATTGTATTTTTATGCTACATTGAATACATTAATGTATCAGATGGATTGATGTCAGTTTGACTGTGAACTTTTGGCCTAAGGTTAAATAAAGGATAGAACATTTTCTTTTCAAATACAATCTATATAGTCTATTCATACTCAACCCTCTAAATAAATATTAAACTCATTATTGCAATCTACTTAAAATTAAAGGTTAATATAAAAATATAAAATGTTAAATGTATTCCTCAAAGTTATTTATATGTGTGTAAATAAATATTTGTTTGTTATTTACAGGCAGTGGCTTTTATTTTTATATATATACAAATTAAACAAGTTATTTCTTATCTCTGCATCTCCACTGAGCTAGTGACAATGGGCTAACAATCTAAATATTTAAATAAAGTGGAATTTTAATGGCGCATATCTGCCTACTTTATAAATTTTTCTAGGTTCAAATGCCTAGATGGTGCCCTCGTAGTGCAGATTGTGGTTAGATTCGATCTGCACTTTCTTTTGGATCATTATAATATATATATATTAATAATTTAAACAAATATATTTAATACAGTATTCAAAATTAAATAATATATTCTTTACCAGAAGTACTTTCAATTGTTTCACTGACAATCTTTATCAACTGTTAATACAAACGTACAAAAAATAAAAACTTGCATTACCCATCATTCAATCAATTCAAATTTTCCACAATTCTGTTGTCTTTATATTAGCCGATTGTCTATTCATTAAACCACCTCTAGTCCTAGATATCATCATTGCCTCTTTAATTTTACAATTTTCACTACACCTTTCAATTTGAATAATTTTTATCTCTATTATTAAATTTAAAACCATAATTACATGTTTTATTATGATGAAATATAATTGATGGAGTATTCATATTTACCGAAGATATATTTTTTTCTGTACACATTTATATAATGTCTTATGATCATTATATCATTTTTCTAATGTACATTTGGATTCCCCTATATATTTTATTCCACAACCACATTCCAACATATATATATAACAGAACTTAATTCAAACTTAGAAATCTTGGCTTTAGAATTATTTATCATATCATTTATATTATTTGAAGAGAAAAAAGAAATTCTACACAAACCACTATAAAGTTTATTAATTAATTTAGCTTGTTGATTAGATATAAAAAGAATAAAAATCCATTTATCACTTTTTAATTTATTTAATATTTTCTTATTATTACTTTTATTTTGATTATATTTTGTAATTGTATTATAAATAATATTCCTTCCATAACCAACATTCAACATATCAGTAATATATACATTAATATTTTCAATTTTATCACTAATAAATTTGCACAAATAATCATTTCTAAACAAAAATGACTTCAAACCAGTTAATTTATGACCCATATGAACTTTAGAATTATATGGAATATAACCCCTAATTTCCACAGGCTTTAAAATCATATTATAATCAAACACATTATTATTTCTTTTAATAAATATATCTAAAAACTTTATAGAATCTTCCTTCTCTTCATTTAACACCCATTTTACATTATTAATCATATTTAACTCACTAAACAAATTAACTATTATTTCATTATGTGCACATATAAATACATCATCAACATATCTACAATATACTTTAATTCCTTTATATTTTATCTGAGACAATATGTTAACCTCACAACTAGAAATAAAAAAAATTACAAATCTGTGATACCACCAGAAGACCCATTGGCCAAACATAATTCAATTTATAAAAGCAATCATTATTTTTTGTACATTTGTATTAACAGTTGATAAAGATTGTCAGTGAAACAATTGAAAGTACTTCTGGTAAAGAATATATTATTTAATTTTGAATACTGTATTAAATATATTTGTTTGAATTATTATTATATGATTTTAAAATAGACATTTAATGGTTGTAGTTATTTATATATATTTCATATGATGGAATTAATATATATATATATATATATATATATATATTGTACCTAACTGAAGTGTCATTTAGTTCCAAGAGGTAATCAAAGTTATCTTAGCTTAACCTTTTTGTTTAAAATTTCGGATTTAAACAAAAAAAATAATAATAATGATGATAAAAATGGAAATTAACTCAGTTAATTATTAAAATAGGATAATCTAAATATTTTAATAATGTCAGTTGGTTTGATATGGGATGTTAAGTAATAATTTTTACATAAGAAAATGTTAAAAAAGAATTGTGAATTGATAAATAGTATTAAATGTATTCTAAAATAACTCCTGTGTAATCCATTTTAATGTCTAAAGAATAATAATTAGATATTATAAATAAGTCAGAATAATTAAGTAATAAATTTAAAAAAAAAAATGATATGTAAGTTTTTATTAAAAAAATAGGAATATTTGTTATTAGTTTTGTAGTTTATCATTTCAGTTATAAAAATTATTTAGATTAAATATTTATTAACATTCTATTGTTGTAATTTTAAAAATAAATTTAAACAATTAGTGTAAAGCCCAGATGTATGTGAGAATATTGTTTAAAATAAGTAAATAAAGCAAATGTGTGGATAAAATTATTTTTAATGTAATATTTAAGGGTTTAATAAAGGGTATAGCTTTAAATTTTATATTTATTACTATTATGTTGTATAAATATCATTTTAAAAAAGGAAAAAAAACAATTGTTGCATAATATTTGTAATACTAAAATTTTGACTTTGCAGCTGAAGGTCACATGGTATGGGAAAATTATATTGATTATGTCAGTAGATTGATTCCACAGCTGGTTTGTCAGAATATTAAAATTTAATAAAAAAATATTTTTATTGGTTTTTAAATGAATTGTAGGTGGATGAAAAATTGTGAGATAAAACAGAGATCGAGAGACCATCCAGGGGCTGAACTTGTTTTGATTCAACTGGTACTGGATCTTAAAAAAATTTTTAATAAAAGTAATTTTTTTAAAGAACTTGATATTTCTAAAAAAAAAAAGAAATACAAGTATGTTTAAAATATTTAAAATCGTCTTATAATGAAGAAGGGCTAAAAAAAAAAGGTAATCTGTTTTCTGACAATTTGAATTTCAGTTGAGGCATAGAAATTATAGTAAAAAAATGTCTAGAATAAATAAAGTGTCTCACATATTATATGACTTTAACTTGTTTATTTTTTTTTACTTGGAAATAAGGTTAAGGAACGAACTATTAATCATTTCCATAGATAAGCGTTCAGTTGTATTAAACTATCTTGAAAGTAAAATGCTAATTATTTTTCCTGTTAGATTAAAAATATATGTAAAAAAAAAAAGAATTTTTTTTTTAAAGTTTAAAAAAGAACATTATAAAGAAGCTGCTACGTTCGATTACAGTGAAACCATAAAGAATGATTTTTTTTAAAAAAAAGAAGAAAAGTTCTTATATCTTGACATATATGAAAACGATTTGTTTAACTAAACGCAAACAGATTATATATATATTTTAAAGGATAATTCTTATTTACACAGTAAGAAAGGACACGTATTTGGGAATAAGACTTTAAAGCAATTTGTAAGGATTAATAATGAATTTATTGTTATTGGGTTCATTATAAATGGCCATACTTGTCAGTATTTAAAAATAACTTTATGGCATTAAATATAGCATATAAATGGAGAAATGTCTTGAACAGTAAAAAAAAATTCTACTCTCATATTTAAAAGTAAGCAAAGGAAATTAATTTTAAAAATAAATATATCTTGGAATATTATTAGGAAAAGTACTTTAAAAAAAACTATATTTCAAAAGAAGTGTTTTCCTAAAAGAGGATAAAGAAATTCAGATAAAGAAATGTATATTATTATTATTATTATATGCAATTTTGAACTTGGGATCCTATAAATAAATTAAAGTGTGTTCAGCTGAAGAATTTATTTTGTTTCATGCTGGCTTAATCTTATTCATTTTATTTTTTTTAAATGGTTTAAAAAAAATATTATTAATGAACTATTGAACATTTTCATTTGGAAATGATTGCCATGTGTATAAATGTATTAATTGAAGCTTCAAATTCAGATAGATATCTTAACCTGGATAAATTGTCTACACATTATGAAATGGAAAAATCATCATGGAGCCAAAATATGAACTTGAATTAATGTATTATTTTTTTTTATGGTCTGCTTTATTGGTTTAAAAAAAAAGAAAACTATAAAAATATTTATGCTATTAAATTTTTATGTAACACTTTTTGCATAAATATACAGGTAAACTAGGGTTATAATTTTAAAACAAAATAGTTTTATTTGAATGAGCAAATGTATCTTGCCATTTTTAAGTAGATTTAGTTTATTTATCAAGCATTACACTAGCTAGTTTCTATTTAATAATTTTATTTATAGAGATTTAAATATCACAGTCTTATTTTCATATAAATGGGATGTTTTACTCAATTTTTATTTTAAAGTTACTAAAGAAGTTTATCAGAGAATATCCATTCATTTGTTTTATGAATGTTATATTAATAATAACTATAAATATTTTATATTCATCGTGAAGTAAATATTCTTGCATTTAATTTACAATTTTAAAAGTCCACTAGTTAATATATTTTAGTATTTAATATTTTGTTATGTGTGCATTGTGCCTTGCCTAGAATTTTATATGCATTTAAGTTTAAAGTATTTTCTACAGTAGTCAGTTGACACATAGTTTACTTTGTTGGTTCGAACATTGGATATACGTTTTGTATTATTTTTATAAATTTCTTAGAAATAACTTAGTTAGTTTAAGAGAAATATATATTTTGCTATTAGTTAGTATTTGTTAGCCTCAAGAGTTAGGCTTAGTTCATAATTTTTGAATATGCTTTATGGAGTAGAGAAAATCCTCCATCCTTATTGTATTGTATTTCCATGATTTGATAGTGCTCGTCCCCAAAAGAGGGTTATTGTATTGTATTTTTCAGTGATGATGATCACATGTATAAGCATTGGAAATCCCAAGAGAGAGGATTGTGCTTTTTTGGTGTGTTTTCCTGTTCCCAGATGTTCTGTAGATGAATTCCAGACATCTTAACGTTTGCCTCAAAGTTAGGTATTTTTAAAAGCCACCACATTCTTTTCCAGCTCTGAGGAGCCTAGTATTTTTATATTTTTTGCCTATCATTCATGATGACTTAATGCTAATTCCACCACAGTAGGTGATGTTGCATTTGTTTTAGATTTGTGATGACAAGATATGCTTGTTTGAGGAAATGCATTTCTTCAGGTAGTTGTAGCTAATTTAAGGCTCATAGGTATATCAATGTTTGAATTGTGTTGTGATGATATTTTATCATGCACAAGATAACCAACAATAAGTTATATTTAATTTAAAGTATGTTAGATATGCATATGGCAATTCACACATATTAATTTAATATTAATTTAATATTTTCATCCAGAATTTCGCCACTGCATTTGTAAGTCTGTTACATCATTATCTTTAAAACATTGAGGGAATAATTTTATGTGGACTAAAGTTATTTTGTAAAAAAAGTATAACTGATCTCTGATGAATGACTGTTTCATACACTTAATTTAGTTTGATTTTAATATTAGCTTAATCTGATTTAAACATATATCTAGCTGTGATATTAGTTATATCTGTGAAACTAGTGATGATATTTTTCAAAAGTATTGCTGAATATGCTTACTTCAACTTAGCGTTTGTTAAGTTGAGGAGTATAAAATTAAGCTTAGGGTTTTCAATATAAACATAGTTCTGTATGTTATTCTGATTAGTAGACGACACAATAATGTTATTAATTAGTCTAATAAAGAAGAATAGTAGTGTGCTTATTAAGTGCATATGATAATTAAAGTTTAAAATATTTTTTTTGAGAAAATATAATTATTAAAAGAAAGTAACAGTGAATAACCTTTGCCAGTTATTAAGTGTATTAGTGTAATTTAAATAAAACTGTTAAGAGTCCAAATAATTATATAAAATCTTAGTGTGATATTGGCAATGCTTGTATTCTACCACATTTGTAATCATTTCTTCTTGTTATTAATAAACCAAATTATTATTATTTCAAAAGTTTTGTTTTGTTTGTTTTACTTTTATATGAAAATATATTATTGTCTTGGGTTCCAAGTTCACAAAGTCTTAAATTTATAAATTTAATGAATCTTCAATTCAGAAATTTACAAGTATATTCTAAGTTAATTAAATATAGTTGATATTGTCTTGAAAATTAAAAAGCTATGTTAAAGTAAATGATTCTCACATTGAATCACAAATACAGATAATTGCATTATAGCAGATACATAATTAAATACTTAGTTAAAAGTTTATTTTTTTAAAATTATGAGTATATCTTTTCAGACCAAAGATTATGCAATACCTGATTAACAATATTAGTACTTCAGAAAAATATTTTAATTAATATTATTTTAAAAGCTGCACATTATCTTATATTCACTACACATCATTTATCATCATCTTAAGTCTTATATATTTAAAGAATTCTAATCCATTTGCATTTGAGGTCTTTAGTGGTTGTCTGTGAGTATGGAAAGGCATTAAAAGTACCCTTTCTCTTAAGATTGAACATATTATAATTATTTTATGGTCAGCTAAGATGTCACTTATTTATTTATTAATCACAGTAATTCTTTATTAGGCAACTTAACTTAACATTAATTTTGCACAAGAGTTTTAGTTTTAAAATCCCTGAGGTTATTTACTCTTGTTGTTTAGTAAATATAATTCTGAAAGATAATATTTTAAAGCAAAGCATTATAGGTCTTATTCAGAGAGTGTATAATCTATTGGTATGACTAATATGGTAAGCATTGATGAGTGATTTTAGATAATCTTTTGTATGGTTTATTAAAATATCAATATGCTGTTGTAGTTATAGTTCATCAGTTATTGGATTTGACCTTTATTTGATTATACATCTCTGGATCATCATCTCTTTTCTTTAAATTTATTGTAACCCTACTGAGCCGACTTGTTTAGAGTCTCTCATTTATATTTCATTTCATTTCAATTCTATTCCATTTCTTTTCATGTCATTTCTTTCTATCATCTCATTTCATGTCTCTCTCCTTTATTCTATCTTCTTCTTATATCTCTCTTTCTCATATCTTTCTATCATCTCAGCCATTTAAAACATTCGTTAAGGGTTTCTTCTTATACCTCTTTCTCATATCTTTATATCATCTCATTTCATTTCTCTTTCTCCTTTATTCCATCTTCTTCTTATACCTCTCTTTTATATCTTTCCCATCATCTCTTTTCTTCTCTCTCCATTATATATATATATATATATCATTTCTATTACTTTTCCCCATTTCTTTTCCCTCTCAATTCTTTTCTTTTCCTATCATTTATTTTTTACCATTATAATTACTTCCATTTCATTGTTAGTATAATCTCTTTCTCTTCCTTTTTAACCCTCTCTCATTTCTTTTCATCATTTATCTTTATCATTATCATTATCATTATCTCCATGTCATTATTAGCATTTCTTTTTCTTCTTTTCTCTCTCTCTTTCTCTTTCTTTTCCCCCCTCTCTCATTTCATTATTAGTATTATATTTATCTTTCTCTTTCTCTTCTTTCTTTCCCACACCCATCTAATTCTAGTAGGTTACAATATATATATTATAACGATCGAAATGAAAGTGGAGATCGAATCTAACCGCAAAATACGATATCTGCTCCACAGGGCGCCATCTAGGCATTTAAACCTAGAAAAATTTATAGAGTAGGCAGATACGCGCTGTTAAGATTCCACTTTATTTAAATATTCGCATCGTTAGCCCAAGTCACTAGCTCAGTGGAGACGCAGAGATAAAAATCTATATCTTAATTTATATCTTAAATATAAATAAATAAAAGCCACTGCCAGAAATTAACACATAAAAATATTTATTTACGCACATATAAAATAACATTTAAATTTTGAGAAATAAATTCAACATTTTTGATTTTTCTATTAACCTTTAGTTTTACATTTAAGTAAATTACAACCATGAGTTTAATATTTATTTAGTGAGTCGAGTATGAATAGACTACATAGATCTGCATTTGAAAAGAAAATATTCTTCCCTGATTTAACCTTAGGCAACAAATTTCGCAATCAAACCGGCACCAATCCTTCTGATGCATTTATGTATTCAATGTAGCATGAAAATACGACAACACAAAATACTATACTGTCAGGAATGTACATCTGAACAGTAAGTAGAATTAGAGAAGACATTGTCTCTCCACCAACAGGAATGTTACATCTGTTGGTGAGTAGAACAATAAACATAAAACTCCATAGGAATGGACTGCGGTCCTTTGCCGTCTTACAAACCCATCCATAGGCAAACAGAAGGTGTGTGGCATATATATATAATCCTGCCCATAGCGGATCTCATACTACATCTACAATTACACAAATATATCCAATCCATTGAACCAATTCAACTACGAAATGAATAACCTAAGATTACCCTCCCTTAATATAACTTTACAAAACTATATAGCCATTCAGGCCCGACTTAAATTTAACATTTAAATACATTTACACAGATTATTTTTATACAATTTGTTTTATACTGTCGAGTATAGATTGGCTGCATAGATTCCACGATCAAAAACATTCCAAATTAAACACAACCGATCACAATACAAAGTCAATCGATAATGTCAATTGCTGAGGGAATACAGGAGACCCTTTGGTGTTCATCATAAGACACCACAGTGACATTGTTGACTTATATGTTCTAATCGACTGTGAAAACCACAACATAATCAACCACTAATGAATCTATGCAATGTCTATACCCAACTTAAATGTAATGCATTTAATAATTTCTACAATAAATATTATTACAAATAAAATTAATAAAATGGAAATGATTTTAGCAAAACTTAACTATATAAATTAAAACAATCAATTATTAATTTGAAAATCAAATAAAAGTTCATTTTAAAATTTAAATTAGCTGAATCTTTAAAAAAAACAATGACGAAAGTTCTTAATTACTTTTTTGTGTTGTTGTTAATTTGTAAAGTTCATAGCTCACGGTAGAAGAGTCCAGGTTTCTGCTTTTAATTCCCATGATGCCTCCATTGGAATATAATGTTCTGGAGATGGCAATAGCTGGTTCAAGGTATCACAGTCTTTCATATTTTTTTTTATACAGAGAGTGTGGTATGTGCGTCCTACCACATCTCTCAAACACAAAACGCTGGAACTGTCAGAAAAAACTGTATTTCCCTTTTTATATTATCCACACGGATTCAATCAACAAAATGTCACTAATCCATCACTTTCATTAGGGTCCGAGCCAAGGCTTAGTGCTTCCATTGGTCAAGCTAATTTCTCTTTATTTTCTTATCTATCTTTCATCAGATCATTTTAATTATACAAGAGCCCAAGGCTAGCTTGCTTTTCAAACAATTTATAAACAATCATTTCCATTTACAGATTACAAGAATTAATTAATATCTGTTTTTATTTTTAAATCTTGTACCTTTTTTTATAAAAAAGTACGTTCAAATACTTATTTATTTGTTGTTTTTGTTTTTTTTTAAATATTTTTAAAGTTTGGCATCTGTGCGAATGTATATACGTTTAACAAACATTTTAATTTTAGCATTTAGTTTTTTACTTTTATTTGCGAACTTTTAAGTTTTTATTTTAAATTAATGTAACGACATATTTATATATCATTACAATATATATATATATATATTGCAATTTTCCTTAAATGTATTGCATTGTGGATCATTGTGTTTAATTTTATTGAATAGTGTTTCTGCTGGGAATGATTTTATTTTTAGAATTCCATTTATTATGGATATTCATATTCACATATTTTAATTTTTTATCAATATAATGGCTAATGAAAAAAAGGGAACCCTTTATTTCATCTTTGAAAGCTTAAATGAACAAATAAGAGCCAACTCCTAATATCCACTTATAAAGTTTTTTCTCATTAAGTTGTTATTACTAAATAATTACTTACATAATAAATGAAAATAGAAAGTCTGCTTACCAACATGCATTGGCCATCATGATGAGTTTGTTAGCCTTTTATTTGTGACTTTAAAATAAATAAAAAACATGGCATTTCTTCTCAGTTATATGGTAGTTTTTAATTTATATATCAATTGAGTTTTTTGAAGACAGGATAAATGTCAGTGGATGTTTTTTATTAAGACTATAATGTCACCAACCAAAGAAGCAGTAGGAGGTTCCCAAGTGTTGCCTAAATGTAGGTCCACACTATCATTAAATGATGATTTTTTATTTATATTCTTACAACTACTGATCATTTTCAAATAAATGGATATTGCACAAATTGGAAAAATAACTGTCTCATATTAAATAAAATATATGGGAATTTTTGACGATATTTGTATTTATACAAAACACAAATATTGGAAGCACAAATGAAGTGGGATTTATTCATAAATACAAAGGGGCAAAACAGCTTTGTGAAGATTGAAGGTGTATCAGAAAACTTGGCAGGATTAGTTATTCAAATTAATGAAAGATATTAAATGTAGATAATTCAACTTTATGTCACAAGTTTCCGTTGTAAAAAATAAATAGAGAATTTTTATATAAATGTTTATTAGACTAAACAACCTTTTAAAATTGTTACAAGAAAATTTGATTAAGGTGATAGACATGAGGGAAGGCATATATTTGTGG
Source organism: Epiperipatus broadwayi (assembly GCA_028023455.1). Taxonomy (NCBI): domain Eukaryota; kingdom Metazoa; phylum Onychophora; class Udeonychophora; order Euonychophora; family Peripatidae; genus Epiperipatus; species Epiperipatus broadwayi. The sequence goes on along the minus strand of JAQFVV010000082.1, from coordinate 1,347,356 downwards.
AGTTTTCAGGAAAAAAGGAAAAATTGTATATGAATTCTTTGTTTGAAAAACATGCTAAACAGAAATGAACATCAAAGCATCCAAATTAAGGTACAAAGAATTACATTGTATTTTGACTAATAAAAAATATATATTTCAATTCTGTGATGTTTTTAATAGATTCAAAACAGGAAATGATCATTGTTTAGTGAAATGTAAAATACATGTTAACATAAAACTAGAGAGATAAAAATATTAAAAAAAAAAACAGTATTAATACAGTACTTGATATTTCTCACTTTAAGAATCATTCCAATGAATTTAAATCAGAATTTACAAATTGTTTTAAAACATTAACAGATTTTGAAGATAGTCCAGATTTGAATAAAAGCAAAGAGATTACATTATTAAGAGGAGTATGAAAAATAGCTGAAAAGCAATAATTTACTAATAAATTTTCATGTGAAAATAGAAATTAGACAATGGATGAAGAAAATAAAAAAATTGAAAATATTTGAAATGATTTATTAAAAAGGAATAATTATATAATGTTTTGTAAAATAGTGTGAAGAAGAATTGCTATGATATAAGAAAATATAATTGGAAATTGACAAGGAAGCTAGAGAAGAAAATAAGTCTCAAAAGTGTAAAACAACATCTTGGAATTGGAAGAAAATTTATATTTGCAATAAGAAGAAAGATAGAATTATTATCAAAGAAAAGAAATAAAATGTGTTTTATATAAAAAAAATTATATAATAAATAAAGAAATAACAAAGTATCACCTACAATTATTGCATCTTCTAAATTTTTCAGCATTTTAAATGAAGAAATGAGATGCAATTAAATATACGAGAAAGGAATGATAGAATTATAAATGTTATCCTAAAAAAAGCAGGTAAAGATACAGAAAAATTGTTAGCAAAATTATATATCAAATGTTGACAATGTAAAGATGAACCAAATGATTGTAAGAATGCAATTGTAACATTAATAATTAAAAAATGTGATAAAAAAGATACTAACAATAATAGACCTATCATTAACTATGGTTTTATACAAAATCTTTACAAAATAATTAAAACTTATATATAAAGTGAACTTTCAATTTTAAGCAACCAAAAGAAGCTGATTTACAAAGTAGTTTTTTATAGTTGATCACATCCAATTGTTATGAGAAATTATAGTAAACTCAATAAATACGTATTATAATTCTGCTTTGAATTTATATATTATAAAAAAGACATTTGCTTATATAAGGATTTCAATGGTGATTAAAACTTTGGATTATCAAAATATATAGACAGGATTTTGTTCTTTTCAAAAGAATAGTTATCATAATGCAACAGCAGTGTTTTTTTCTTTTTCAAAATGTTTTGCAGCAGTTTTATAAGAAGTATAATCATGGATTAAAATAAGCAGATATAGAAATAAAAATACTTCAAAGGTTATTTAAGTCATAAATATTTTAAAGATTGTGATTATTTTTGCAAAGTATACTTCATCCTTTAGAATATGTTGTAACAATTATAAAATGAAAGTAAGAAAGTAGAATTGAAGATAAATATTTAAAAGACTAAAGTAAATTTTAAGCATATTCTTAGGAAAAAAATTGATGAACATGAAACAGAAGATATTAATAACTGCAATTGTTGTCAGATTATTATTACAGATGGAAATATGATGAAAAACTTGGAAGGAATGGTTTTTTATAGAAATAACTTAATATTAAAAATAAATATGAAAAGAAAGATTTTTAATTGATGGGTTTATCAGTTTTTATTTATGGATTTAAGATTGGACACTTATCAAATGAGTTTCAAGAAGAGATTGAAAGCAAAATACATGGTTGAGAGTACATACATAATACTGACAACATCAAAAAATTAAGACATTGAAATGGAGTTGAGTTTGCACATATTGGCAAAAAAGAGATATTAGATGGACAGTTAAAGATGTAAATTCGATCTCAAGAGATTGCAAAAGACCTAGAATGAGACAACATGTGAGATGTATGGGTAACATAAAAAAGTTTGTTCATGTAGATGGATAGATGACGTAAGGAAGTTTGTTGGTGTATTATGGGAAAAAAGACTATAGATTAGAAAAATTGGATTAAACTTGGAGAGATCTTCATCCTACAGTGCATCAATATTGGTTGAAAATTATGATAATGATTAATGAAATCCTTGTTTTTTACTTCACCTTTGACTGGTAAGTTTTAAATTGCACTTATTTATTAAGCAATTATATTTTTGTTAAATAAATTATTTTCATTGTTAAATATATTATTTTTTTGATTTTATTTAATACAAGATAACCAAAATTTCAAAAATAAATGCAGGCATTTTGTGTATTCAAGTTATTTTTTTTGGATTTATTGTTTAGTATTATATAGGTACAACAAATAGTTAAAACATGAGTTATTTGCATATCAACTTTTTATGCATTGTAATTGCTAAGTCATGATATATTAAAGAAGTGCAAATAAAGCAACAATTTATTTTGCAAGCATAAAAAAGTAAAATTTTCCATTATAGCCCAGATTTGTTGAATTTTTTTCATATATATATATATAATAAATGATGAAAGTACACATAATAATCTCTGTAGTTAAATCTTTAAAAATAATTTAAAAGATATTTATAAAGACAGATGAAATATTCTTGCATTTGTTTTCTAATTATTTTATCTAGAAAGAGAAATATTTGATTTAACATTTGAAAGTTTTTCTGAATTTTATATAAGTCTAATAAAAGGAGGGAAATGCCTTACTTATATTATCACCTGTAAATAAAACAGTACCAATAAAAAAAATTGTTTCCATGTAAAATTTTAAGGAAGTGGGAAAACTATCAAATAGTAAGTTATAAGTTTCATAAACACGTGAGAAGAAATGTTTTATCTGCATAAAGTCAAAAAATATTAAGCTTTTGCTGAAACAATGATCTAAACTAGTGATGACAAATCTTTTTGCACAAATATAACAAAATTGAATTTAATTCTAAATAATGCATCAAATATTTTATTGGAGTAATTAATTTTTTTTATTTATTTAACATTTTAATCAATATATATATATAAAGTAACAATAAACTTTATATATATGAAGAAAAGAAAGTGATTATAATGTGAAAAAATATTTTATTGAATGAGAAATCTTCATAAAAATTGCTGAGACAATGAATACTGAAATATTATAATATTTCCAAGATATATATTTGAGAATATTGTAAGAAAATTTATATTAAAATATAAAGAAATTAATGTTTTATTCGTCTTATGCAAAGCTTTGAGATCTATTCTTTTTTTTTGTCAAAATTAATAGTCTTAAGAATGATAACTCTACTCAAAAAATATGATAAATAAATCATTAAAACAACTGTAGTAAAACATCAATAACAATTGAGAATGATAATAAACATTAATCAATAAAAAACAACAAAAATCTACAACATTATAAATCATTAAAGATATCAACAGATATGTGAACACCTTTAGCAAATTAATCCACAAGTAGAACATTTACAACAGTCAGCTGCCCCTAGTTTCTGATATGAATGGTAGAAAAATAGAACACCAAGCACATAAAAACTGTATAGCAGGTGGTTGATATGTGTTGCATAATCATATCACTGGAAAGTTTCATAACAAGTAGATAATGTTCAATTTATAAAATATAATGATGTTACTACCATATCATCTTGGCATCATTATTATATATTGATTTTTTACAACTTCAAATACGTTGGAAATCTGAGTTATTACTCCTATCAGACAATGCTGACATTTTACAAGATGGCAGTAATATAATTATCATAAAACTCACACAGCTTTTACTGGTTTGAAAAAAATAAAGATGCTATACATATCTCACATGCTTTTCCCAATTTCCTGATTTAAATATTAACCATGGTTTAACGTTTCTGAACAACAAGAAGCCAATAGGCCTCACTAACAACTCTCCAAAAGTTAGATATATAGTTTGTCCCAAATAAAATACAATCAGTACTTAATGTAAATGTTCCCCTACATTATGTTAAAAAAGATATCAATAATGTTTCCGATATTTTATCTAATACCTGTTTACATAAGTATTATTTTTATTAATTATTATTTCTTAAAAAAAATATTTTTTCTATCATTCCCTAGTCAATTCGCCTATATAGTAAGCTACTTACATTGTATATATATATGAAGAAAGATAATACACTGCTATACAAAGTTTAAAACTTCCTAATACATTAATTTACAATTGTTTCAACAAGTATTTCTACAGCTGTGTATTGCAAAAAAAAATATTTTCCTAATCAAAGTCATATTAATTCCTCACTCTTCCCTCCTAAACTCTCCCTCGAGTTTTTAATGCTTATCAATTTCTCTCTAACTCATGTTGTAGCTTAGAGAATCAAAAACATTAGAGTGATAAAATCCACTCCATGACAGCTGTTATAATTGAAAATCAAACAATAACCAATATCATATTTCACCTTGTAACATCCCAAACAAATAATGATTAAATATTTACCTGTGAAAAACTGTCATTTTCGTAAGTTTGATCATTCTCTTCTTCCTCGCAAGAAAATTCAAACATCGTTTCAAAAACTAAGCCATGCTGTGGTCTACATATAGCCATGATTACTTTTATTATATTTTTTAGCAAAGCATTCTGGGTAAGATAACAAATCAGCACTTTAAAACCAAAATGTTTTCAGCAAAACTTTGCAAGCCACTATTTATACGAATTTGAATGAGTTGCTGATAAAGCCGAGTTATTACTAATCTAAAATTTGCATTGAATAATTACTCTCGAAAGTAAAGAGAAATGTTGTTACTGATTAGTATCAATTTTTGTAATAGCTTTTCTGAAAATAAAAAATGTATTGAATGTAGTATATATATAAATAAGTTTCTTTTTAAAAGAAAATGAATAAATTGAAAATTTCACAATCACTTATATTTCTTTATAATTGACTTATTATATTTCTGTATTAATGATTTCATATACATGTATTATGAAAAAGAGAAGCTGAATGCTTTAGAAATTTCACACAAAAAATATTGTATTAACAATGTGGCCTGAAAGAACTATTTTATAATAAGGAACTTTTAATATCATTGAAAATTTCAAAAGATTTATATATAGCAGACAATAAAGTTAGATTTAAAGATATATTTAGTAATTATTTAAAAATTAATTATTCTAAAACTGAAAGTGTTAAATCATACAAATTTCCATATAGTCCCAGAGATCTTGTGAATTTTAGCTTCATAATATGATGCTTTTTCAAACTAGTTCCTTTTAAAAAGTTAAGTGAGCTCACTTATGTTTGGCTTAACTTTTTTCTTATGGGGGTCATGACTTGATTACACAAATTTAAGAACGCAATATTCTTTCAATCCATCATTACATGCATTAATTAATAACACAGAGAATTCTTTTAAGATGTTAGAGCATAACTTATCTTATTTATTTTGTGGTTATAAAATGTTATTTTATACTTAATCTCATCCCTCCAAAACTCCAAATCTTTTTCTTCTATAAATTAAACTTAAAAATCAAGCCCTCGTTCCTCCTGCCAATTATGCAACTACTTGGTATTTGTTTTTTATTATCTTCAAAATTATATACACATACAAGTCTGATACTTGTTAGTCTCATATCTAACTTTCTCTGTAATTTTTATTTATAACTTTATTGAATAAATTTTAAAAGGACCTTTATTCTTTACTTTTGTAAAAATTAACAAAAAATTTAATTTTCGATTTTTTTCCTTATATAGTTTGAATTTGTTTTTTAGGTGTGATCATATTTTTAAATTTTTTCTTATATATATATATGATCACTAGATGGAGCTTACCAATAGCTCTAAACAAGCTTTGTTGTTATAAGAGCGGAAAGAGATAGAATTCAAAATCTCTATTGCTATTCCTACATCCAGACCAATTGGTTTTGAGCTTATGGATCACCTCAGTGGAGGGCTGGGAGTCTAAAAACGAGATCTAAAATACTAACTCAAAAGTCAGCACTTATAAAACACGTTTCTATCAATTTAAAAGCATGAATTTATCAGATATGTAAATGTCTTCAAATCCAGCCTTACAAACTAGATAGCTATATGGGTCCGAATTCAGCTCAGTTTTATCATATAGTTATAGCCTCTGCAATATATAGCATTGCAAAAAACCTTCAAAGGTACACTTTAATTAAAACAAGTTATAAATTTCATAACTTGCTTTTAAGCTTGCATTTTATGATCACTAGATGGAGCTTACCAATAGCTCTAAACAAGCTTTGTTTTTATAAGTGCCGAAAGAGATAGAATTCAAAACCTCTATGTTATCCCTACCTCCAGACCAATTGGTTTTGAGTTTATGGCTCACCTCAGTGGAAGGCTGGGAGTCTAGAAACTAGATCTAAAATACTAGCTCAAAAGTCAGCACTTATAAATATATATGTATATATTAAACTTAATGTAATTAGAAAGAACTTGAATTCAGACTTTTAAACTTCCTACAGCTATCCTTCCATCTTTTACATAACCACATACATGTGAAAAAGATAAATGATCCCCAATATATGTATTTTGTGCTGAACCAGCACTCATCAGTTGGACTAGATCATCATCTCCCACACAATATAGACAATCAGTACTCAGTTTATATTAAAATAGCAAATCTTGAAACTTTAATGGACAAGCTTCAATCTTCTCCATCCTCCAACTCTTCAGCCATCCATATCATTGAAAATAAAAAGATGCAATAATTACTTTTATGAAGACTCACACTAAAAGCACCAAATTCTATATAAATGAAAACTCCAGATGTCTTGTGAGCATTTCTATCCAATAATCAACTATATAAAAAATTAACAAATGGTATAACCTACAAATTAATCTACACTTCTAAATCAACTGCAGAGTATAATTTATCTGATTCTATTTAAACTAATATAATTAATGTGATTAGACTTCTCAGTCAGATCCATGGGAATACACTTCAATGAACACTACTTTACAATTGTTTTGGTGATATTTATACTATTATTTTTAATTTCAAATAAAATTGAATTATCTTTAAATAAAATAATAATCCTTTCATATAGATAATCTATTCATTAGCAAAAAAGTTTTGGTTATATATTGGATTTAATGTTGCAAATGCTTTTAAGTTCTTATCTTTATGAGACATAATTTAATATACTGAAAACTGTTTTTAGAGCTAAACACATAATGCACAAATAATATTTATTTTTTTATATGAGTGTCTTATAAGCATAAAAATCAAATGACTTAATTAATGCATAGGCACACATATCCTTTAGATCTATCTTTCATCTAAAATCATTCAACATTAGACCTTATTAAGAATAAAGACTAAATCCTAAAGATTATAGAATTTTGAGATAACAAAAACTCAACAAGATATGAATTAAATAAATAAAATCAATTTATCTACAAAATTATTAAAATAAACAAAAATAAATCATAATAGTCGCAATGATAAGATTAGGAAAATTATACTATCTTATCTTCTTCTACTCTGTACATCATCTTCTAAGTGGTTTGTTTAAAAAACATATTTAACTTCATTAAAATTTTATTAAAATAAATTACTAACTAAATTAAAAGCATATAAAGAATTGTAATGTTGGAAGAGATTCCTTAGGTATAAATGCACAAGTACTGCTAAACATGATAAAAATAATATATTTGAAAATCACTTTCTTCATCTTTTCATTATTTGCAATGCTCACATACACTGTGTAATAATTTAAGTTTTACACTTACTGTGAGAAGATCATTTAAAGTAAATCTTTCAGCAGAAGACAGTTAACATAGTTGTAAGGTATGGTAATGCTTAAGTTTGCATTAATTGGGGAAGGATTTTTATCTTTTTACACATACATAGTGAATATCATTTAATCTAGTTTTTTTAAGGAATAATCATATTGAAAAAAAGCAGGGTTCTGCCAACACAATTCAGAAGAGGTCAGTATTATTCAAAAATTACAGCATATATACACTTTTAAACTTATGACTTTTATCAGAATGACTGCATTATTGAAATTAACACTCATTATGGTCTACAATTTTTCAGGTTGATTAACAACATTATTATATTATAAAAGCAAACATTCTGAATTTTCATTAATGAACATAGGCAATGACAATAACTAACATCAATAATTAAAATGGATTTGTCTGGTATTTTTTAAAAATATCTTGTTTTCTTATAATGAATCAACTCATTCATTAAATCTCATATGTAATATTTAATAAATACATGTCATGTATTTTCTTATTAATTTGATAATTTAGATTTTCCATCACCTAATTCATTATTTTCATAAGTAAATGTTGTTACCTATAAAGTATTCATTTATATGCACATGTTCATTTATTGTTTTCTTATCATACATACTGGATTATAAGTATTCATTTAACCACAAAGCATTTTATAAATTGACAGAATAAAACCTTAACATAAAATATATTATCAGGATTAAATTACAGTCATTTCATCATCATTATCAACCATTATCAATCCACTGCAGGATGAAGGTCTCTCCAAGTTTAATCCATCTTCTCCAATCTTTAGCTTCTCTTCTTCACATCACCCCTGCATACTTTCTTATTTCATCCATCCATCTCACATGTGGTCTCTTTCTGGGTCTTTTACAATCTCTTGGAATCCAGTTTAAAATTTCAATTTTCCATCTATTATCATCTCTTCTGGCAATATGTCCAGCCCAACTCCACTTCAATCTTTTATTTTTTTTCAATGAGGTCAGTAACACCTGTTTGTTCTCTTACCCATATATTGCATTTTTGATCTCTTCTTCTTACTCCCAACATACATCTCTCCATTACATTCATATCAGCCTTTCAAGCCAATTGTGCAAACACTTTGCAAGTGTTAAATAATAAATGAATACCCTCTGACCAATACAAGATATAGAATTTATGCAGGAATAAAAAGAATCCCTTTTATTCCTATGACTCAAATATTTATATATGAGCAAATCTGAAGTACTGGAACAGAAGGCGTGACGATAGAATGGTCACTTTAAATTACTATATACAATGTCTGAATGAATGAACCTGATGAAATTTTCTAGAATTTACTAAATGTCATTCCAACTGAAACTTAATCATATATATAAATAAGCATTTATTTTTATAGTGTCTGTATATAATTGTAATTACATTCATATCAGCCTTTCAAGCCAATTGTGCAAATGCTTTGCGAGTGTTAAATAATAAATGAATACCCTCTGACCAATACAAGATATAGAATTTATGCAGGAATTGTATATAGTAATTTAAAGTGACCATTCTATCATCACGCCTTCTGTTCCAGTACTTCAGATTTGCTCATATATAAATATTTGAGTCATAGGAATAAGAGGGATTCTTTTTATTCCTGCATAAATTCTATATCTTGTATTGGTCAGAGGGTATTCATTTATTATTTAACACTCACAAAGCGTTTGCACAATTGGCTTGAAAGGTCAATATGAATGTAATTACAATTATATACAGACGCTATAAAAATAAATGCTTATTTATACATCTCTCCATACTTCTTTGAGTGGTCTGAAGTCTCAGTATTGCTCTTCTATTGAGTGTCCAAGTCTCAGATCCATAAGTAAGAACTGGTAAAACACATTTGTTAAAAACCTTCCTTTTCAAACACATAGGAATATTTCCTTTTAGTATCAAGTTATTTCTACAAAAAGCACTCCAACCAAGTTTAATTCTATGATTAATTTCCTCCATTATGTTTCTATCTGTATTAATAATCTGACCAAGGTATTTGGAACTGTTAACTTCTTCTAATTCATCATAATCAATCTTTATTTTTATATTTTGAGCAAATCAATTAAACATTACTCTAGTCTTTTTAACATTTATCTTTAGTCCTACTTTCCTACTTTCATCTGATAACTCCTGTAACATTTCCAGCAGCTCTGAAGCATTATTTTCAAAAACAACTACATCATCTGTGAAATCTAAATGACTTAAATAATCTCCATTTACTTTCATTCCTTTAGTTTCCCATTTTAATCCACAGAATACTTCTTGCAGCACTGCTATAAAAAATTTTGGAGATATGGAATCACCTTGTTTTACACCTTTCTCAATGTTGACTTTCCCATTATCATTATGTAATCTAATTGTTGCTGTTGCATTTTTATAAATATTCTTTAAAAGATGACAATATCCTGGATCTATACCTTGATGATCCAATGCTTGAATCACTGAAGAAATGTTTATAGAATCAAGTGCCTTTTCATAATCTACAAATCCAAGACATAATGACAACTCATATTCATTTGTTCTTTCTATAACTTCTCTCAATACCTGAATATGATCTACTGTACTAAAACCACTTTTTAAATCCAGCTTGTTTTCTTGGTTGGTGGAAATCCAATGTTCTCTGTTGTAGCGTTTATTTATATACGTTACAAATATATTGGCATTTGGTAGAAGCTAAAAAATAAAAGTAAATTTAGATTTTTTTTTGACTAATTTTTTTTTTAAAAAAATAACGTACAATGAAAGTTAAATTATTCTTTCGGTTTTTTTTATGTAATTAGAAATAAAAGTTAGAATTGGAGAGAACAAAAGACACAAATTACCAATCTAGATAAGAGAAAGTAAAAATATTTCAACTAATTAAAGATGGCAGAATTATGCTGAAAAAAATAGAGACTTTGTAACATAAATTTTATAAAGAATATATAAGATTATAAATGGATATTTTGACAAACAAAAGATATGCGCAGAAGTCGGAAAACTGGGCCTCTGAGAGAGTATAAAAGGCAGAGATCAGTTTGAAGGACATCTTGTTCGTTGGTTTCTCTAGTTGGTCTTGGATAGCAATAATATATCCAAGATCACTCTACGCTGAAGTAATTCGGCATGTCGGAGTGAACCGGAGCCTCTGAAGACATCGTGCCTGAAGATGTATACCAGAAAAGCTTTCGTGACCGACTAGGAGAATGGACCACAGGATCAAATAATAACCAAAAGGCCGAGCTCATTCTACCCAAAAAACTATGCATAGTTGTCTACTACTGAATTCCCAAAACTTACTGGTAAGTTATATTTCATTACTCCTGATTGTGACCAAATTAAACGTTTTCAAACAATTTCTAAAAGTATGTTTAAACAATCCCGATAGAGACATTAATTTTCTTGTACAAGAGACATTCAATTTTTTTTAAGGAAATTTCTAGAAGAAATTTAGATATGAACAGTAATTGTAAAATTGTTTTTTATCAATTGATTCATGTCTGAGTTGTGTTCTCTCTAAGTAATTTATTTCAAATATTTTTTTAGTCTATTAGAATAAAATTATTTCCAATACCAATTTTCATTTGTGCGTTATTAATAATAGTTATTATTTTTTATTATTAAATCTATTAGTAGTTTAATAGGATTTAAAAATGTAATTTACCTTTGCCAATATGTCTGAATAAGCCCAGGAATAATAATCTTAAAAAAATTAATTCTCGTAACGGTATGATGTAATACCGATTAGTTTAAAAGTTTTTTTTTTTATTTGTGAGATGTTATATGATGATTTCAGCGAATTCTTAGGAATTCTGGCGCCCAGATTAAATAAATTAAAAGCTTATTTCGTCGATAGCACAATTCTCAACAATTAATAGGCTGAGATGATCAGGAAATATAGCTATGTTTTTAGAATAGAAATATAACTTTCTTCTTTTTTGACATAGCTTGATCAACTCACGCGCAGTTTATATTAGCGTGTAAGAGGCCTAGTAATACAAAAAACGTTACACTGTAGATGAGTTGTAATTATCTTGGTAAAATTTTTATATAAAACTTATAAAAGGCTGATAGATCTGTAATTTCTAATGTCTTCTTTATCACATTTTTCAAATATTAATATTATTACTGCATTCTTCCAATCATCCGGTACATCTTTATCATTTAGACATTTGGTATATAACTTTGCTAAAAAAAATTCTGTTTCTTCACCTGCTTCTTTTAATATTTACACTGGAGAAATAATTATAAAAAAATCAAATGAAATTAAGAATTCTTAACTTGAAATTAAGAATTATCTTTTAATGAATGCATGAAATAACATTTAATAAGTTTATAAATAAGGAAACAATTTATTAATGACAAAATAAAATAATAAATCAATGAACACATAATCAAATAAATCACCAGAATTTTCTTTGGAAGATTTTATTTCTTGAGTACTTTTCAAGTTAGAAATTATAATAAAAGTTCAAATGTCTTTCTCTTTTTATAACTTTACATGATAATATCTCAATTAAAAAAGAATTATTATTATTTATTGCTAGATAGATTTTCTGAAAATAGTTTCATTTAGTTTATTATTAGAAATTATAATACAGTTCATACTATAAATAATTCAAGTTCAAATATTATATGCTTACAGTTTCTTCATGAATAAAAAAAATGTAATTTTTGATAAGTACCAAAAATAGTTTTCATTGATTAGTTTTTGTAAAGTTCAATATTCTTTTTATTTATTTGTCCTGAATATTCATAAAGAATAAATTACAATATCAAAGCATTAAAAGGTTTTGGCTTTATCATATTTTATTGATGTTTTAAAAATCTTTTTTCTTTCTTTAAATATTTTTTCCCTTTCAGTATTAATACATAAAATAATAAAGGCAACTACACAAGGCATTAGTATCCTTATTTCTTCTCTGGAAATCCATTTGCAGAATTCCATTTACCAAAAGCAGTTTTTTTAACTAGTTGATATGGAAAGTAGATTGAGCATTGCACTAAGTTAAGAACCAATGTGCTATTTACTTTAAATTAGAACTTAATCCTCCATACAAGCCTGAGTACAAAGGGTATCTACATCACTTTAAGTAAATTAAAATATAATTATAAATTTTTACTTATTATATATATATATATTGCTTTTTATTCTACTTCCAAAAAGAGTGAGAGAGACAGAAAAAAATCTATCTCATTTTAATATTTTTTTAACTTCATTTACATATCAAAACTTTTGTTGTATTTATAAATCTTTTGGGGGTTATCTCCATAAAGAATTTGAAGTATCTTATTTTTAACAAAGTGCATATTAACTAAATGCATATATCACATTACTTCCAAAAGTGTAATGATGTAACTTTGGCATTGCCAATATAACTGTTACACTATATTAAATTTAAATAAGCACAAAATTTCAAACGCATTGTGAAAAAATTAACAAGCTTAAGTTATAAGTTAACAAACAGTGTTAATTATTGCTTTTTCTCAGCCCTCTATTTTAACTTTAAAAAACAATTAATTACTGAATTTTCTTCTCAAATATTTACTAAGACAAAATAAAAACAATAACTCAAGACTTTAATAGGTTGAGATTGTTGATAGCTTAAATTGTTATATTCTCAAATATTTTCCAAAATTTTAATTATTTCTAAGTTTTAAATATGCAGAAACCCTTTCAGTTTTTAAGTTAATGAATGAGATGGGAAAAGGTAAATATTAATTCTATATTTATTAAGTCATTACCATGTCACTGCATTATATACATTTGTAAAACAATGTTGTATTTTTTGAGTGCTGATGGTATTTTTTAAGTCTTTTATGAAAATTTCATTCCATAAAGCAGAGAGAGATTTTTATCAAATAGGTCTACACAATTATGAACATTTCAGAATGTAATCATGAAAATAAGGAAGGAATTTGTACATAATAGTACATTTTAATAAAATAAAACATTTTCATAGATTTATATAAATGATAGAAATTTTTCTTCATGTAATTTTATAAATGATTTTCAGCTATTATGTAATGAAACTAATATCAATTAAAAACAGATATTGTAAGCTAAAAATTGGATTAAAATAATGCAGGCAAATACCATTCCTAAATAAAATGACTTTACTTTCCAAGGACTGTTTTTTAATTGATACTTTGTTTCATTATAACATAGCTAAAAATTATTTATAAAATTAACAGAAACATCTTGTTAAATTTTTAATATTTATATGTGTGTTTTGTAAATTGATATTGTATAAAATAGTTTATAAATAATTTAAGTATAATATTATATTATAATTATTACTGTAATCACTGTGGGAAAAATAGATGAATGCAGGTTAAATTATTTAGAAATACAGTCAAAAATGAGAAAACTATGGCAATTTTGAACAAATACATCAATGTTATTTAACATAATCAAAAAATTAATAAATAATGTCAGATGTAAAAGAACTAAATATTTGTTTAATTAAATAATGGAAAATATATTTTCCCATATATATATATATATATATATATATATTGATAAAATTTAAATTTATTGCAGTAAAATGAACAGAATTGACAAAAATTAATCAATTATTGTAATATTTATTCACAAGACAGTTTTTATTACAATATTCATTCTTATGAGTTGATGTGGGGAGAGAGGGTTGAGTTTCAAATACTACAGTTCCATTTTGCAGAGCTAATTTTAATAAGGATGTTTTCATTAATACTAATTTATGATAACAATTTTAGAAAATTTGTATAAACTAAGTTTCTATAATTACTAATTTATATTTTGCATTTTTATATTATGCATAATATGTTAAAGGTAGAATTTATTCTAAAATATCCAGCAGTAATATAATTTTCTTTTTCAGAACAAGATGAAAGAATTGAAATTATTTTCCAAAAAGGCAGGAGATAATTAAGGCTAACAATAAGTCAAAAGTTTTTATTATGTTTTGAAAAATGATCAGTGCACATGGCAAAATTAGTATCTGAATTAATGAAAACATATTTTTCGAAAGCACTTCGGATAGGGTGTTATAAATCTATAAAAAGGCATGGAAAAAAAACATGTTCCGACAGTATTAGAATAGTTAACCAAAAGCATAAGAAACCATAACAGTTTGATTTTAAAAATGGGTCTCACATTACTCAAAAATGTTGGATTAAAAAAACATATCTATTACTATTTAGTGCAATATGTTTAGATATTGAAATAATAGATTTAAATCTATTTCACTATTAATACCCCCCCCCTTCTTATCCTTATCTTATATATTTTTGTATTTAATTGATATTATCAATAAAAGTTATTTTAATAGTGTCAGTTTTTTCTATATATTATTTAACACAGAATTAATTTAGGAACTTTAGCTTTTGAGTCTATTAAACTACATATGGCAACTCTAATTTGGAGAATAAATAAACAATTGAAATAATCATATTTGGGATATATCTTATAACCTCAATTAGTAAAAAATGTAACTTGTTAGCTAAATCCATTATATATAAAATAAAGATTAAATGAAACCCATTTAGATAAGAAACCTTAGTCTTATAGTAAAAATTTCCAAAAAAAGTCTCTGAATAAAAAAGAATAAATTTAACACCACTGGTATAGCAAAATTAAGTATAAAAGATAAATATGTGGAGATAAAGTATTGGACATTTTTGAACACAAAAAGAAACCTAAGATATTTAATTTCTGATATAAGAAATTAAATATGATATCCATAATGATAATGAAAAAATGCAAGAATTCTCAGAAAAAGTAAATAAAAGTATTTTGATAACAAAATGAACAGGATTGGTGTATCATTGAGAAGTGTAAAGTGAAAAATTATTGGGTCACCAAAAACTGAAATCAATTTCATATTACTTAAATTAATTAGATTTAAACTGAACTTTATTATAAATCATAATTACAGTGGTGATATCTGTGTTCACTCATAACTTTATATATCAAAGCTTTATCAATTTCTAGTAATTTGTTCTTCATACTCATAGAATAAACCTTACGTACTATATGTTTTTTCTGCCATATATCAAGGATTACTATTTTTTATTAAATTGTAAGAAAATGGCCTACCTGAGTTGTTCTCCTTTTTTATAGAATGTAGATCAAAATTAATTTTTTGAAGACTAAATTGCAATGTCTTATATTTTCTACATTTTCATATTCTTCAATCATTTTTTATTTATTTTATTTTTAAAATACTTTGTGTATCTTATTTTCAAAAGATTATGGGGTAAAAATTGATTGTAGTTGTAAAAAAATATTTAAATAAGGTACATATATATATTAATGGAAAATTATAGGCAAAATTGTTATATATTTAACAATAAATATTATAGAAAATTTGTCAATATATTCACTAATTATTTAATTGATTCAATTACTTGTATTAAGAATCACTTATTAAGTAGCTAATATATATAAAATAATAAGGCATACATGCTCATATGTGTATCTAATGAGAGATATGGCTAGGTAGTAAAGTGATGCCAATAAAGATGATGATGATCATATGAAACAGGAATAACATTATTAATTTAAATAATTATAATACAAACAAAAAGAGATCTTTAAATTATATAGTTAGATATGTTGGCAAATACATGTACACGGTCTATGCTTGCTTTGCATAAAATGCCTACAACATTGATCAAACAAAATGACTATTACTCAAAATCTCAAGAAATATCCACTACTCTTTGATTAATATAATGAATATACTATACCTATTGTCTCATTAACTATTATCATTTTATAAATATTTCTGTGTCTAAGCTCAAATAAAATAAAAAGATTCATATAACATGTTTAATCTAAAAAAAACTCATAAAAAGTAATCAATAAGCATATGTTATTATATAGATATTAGTAATAATTCATAACTTTGATTCATGAAGTATAATTTTTAACAAATAAATGTAAAGGCAATATTTTACTCTTCTAATTTAATAATAATAATGACTCAGTATTGTAAATAATATCGAATTTACGTATGATTTTATTTAATATATAGGGTATATGAGCACAAACTTTCACACGACCCACCACTCTCTACACTATGAAAGTCTGTGCTCATATACTCTATATATATAGACTCAGGTATATAATAAGGTTGTGTGTTTCAGTTATATGATTTTATTGTAAAATATTTCCCATTTTTTATTTATTTTTTTGTTTAAATAAAAAAATATTAAAATTTTGATGTAATTATTAGAAACAAAACATCCTTGTATATTCATATTATAAAGATAGATTTAAATAAAAAATATATTATAGCTACAAACATTGTAATGATAATTTTGTCAAAATAAATTATTTGTTTCTTATCTTATAGACTTTCAACATTCAATTTTAATTTGATTTAATTTTTAACAAGTATGAATTGAGGAATTTCCAGTGCAAATAATTGTCAGATCACAGGCTTAACTAATGGACCTTTAATGGTTTTTGTCTCTAACTCAGACAAGTTACTTCTAGGTAAAGACAGAAATATTTAGACATAATGTAACCGATTTCTCTAGTTAAGAATGTTTTTGATCAAATGACATATTTAAGTGAAAATTGTTGTTCTATATTAACATTTTAAATCTAATAGCAATGATAATTCTGATCCTAATTAAAATGAAATGTTTTTATAAAAAAATATTTTTATATAGCTCAGTCTTATGCTAGTAAAATAATTGTTTTTACATTCTTTATTTTTAAATACTTTTCATTTTAAATAAAATTCAAAAACCTTACTAAAAATACACTTTATCAAATATTTTTTAAAGATATTTTATATATTAAGATAATACTTAAGATTAGGTTTAATTCTTAATCAGAAAGTAATTAGGTTTTGACATGAATTGTTTAATCATGTTACTAGGTCACTGATGTTATAATGAGTATTCAAAACACTTCCAAACCCAAACACAAGGTAAGACACTTTTAAAAGATAAGAATGGCCATATTACCTTGTGTTTGGGTTTGAGAATGTCATGCATACCCACTACAATATAGTAAGTTAGTAACATGATTAAACAGTATATGTTGAAAGCTGATTATCTTTTGATTAAAAATTATTAATCAAAACTGTGATTGTAAATGTTATTGTTATTAAAAAGGTTAAGTTTAATATAAATAGAAGTAATTTTATTTCTTAACTTTGTTAAATCTTAATCAGAATTTCTTTTTAAATAGTATCCTTTTTATAAAAAAATCTTCATGAACATATACATGATAAGAACATAGAAATAATGAGAATTTTCTATGGAATAGTTAATACAGTTTACAGCTATGATGTAACTATACAACATCCAATTCAATTCAATAATACTAAATAAATCCATATCATCTACTAACAACAATAATATTTATCTGATTTAAATAAAAATATAGGTGGATAAATCTTAGTGGCATTAATAGATAACTTGGTTTCAGCTTGCATTACCAGTCTTATCTGATGTTGCCTGATTACATCATACATTAAAATTTTATCTGGATTATTGCATAGTAAATTTCTATTAGTTTCATGCTCATATTTATAAATATAAGAAAGTTTTTAAACTAATGCATTGCAATATAATGACATAATCATTATTGAAGATGATGATTCAATCTACCTTATGTTGGGTGGTTAAATGTAATGAATGGAAAATAAGATTATTATGCTGCTAAATACTTATACACATGGGGCAGTCAAAATATAACTGATAGATTATATTAAAAAGGTAGGATCATTTGCAAATGATGATCAGCAGATTATAAAAAAATCACAGTTTTGGGCATTATTTTCTATTTACTGAATATTTTTGCTGATGGTGAGATATTAAAAAGATAACCATGTTTAACTGGAAGTAGTGGTACCAATTGGAATAATGATGAGTGATGATTCAAAGTACCAACAAGAATTTTAATTTCCATAACCTGAATAAAAACAAAGAAGAGAATGCTTTAGCTAACTGGCTAGATTATTAAGATTAAATGACAAATATTTATATGGGATATTGCTTACCTTATACTATCTCTTATATAAAATTCCTATTTTGTCTGTTGTCTGAATGTTGTCTGCAATGCTGTTTAATTCGTTGCTTTAAAATTACTTTTTTGTAATTGGCTGCTTTAACAAATTATAAAAATTATAAATTTGACAGCATTGAAAAAAATAGTAATAAATAACTATATCTAAATACACTGTAATTATATTGCAAGCATTTTATGCAAAGGAAGTAATTCTGCCATTAATAAAAAATATTCAGAAAAAAATCAGTACATGTGCTTTTAATTACAGTATAGAACAGAATACGTATAGTAATTAAATCATGAAGAAAATGTAATTACAGTACATAAATTCATGTTTGAAATATGGTATTTAATAAAGAAAAAAAATAGATACTATAATACTGTGTTTACATTTAGTTTTGGTTAGCATATAACTGTAATCATGTAATTTGATATTATATGGTTCATGCTAATTCCACCATTAATAGTTAATTTTAATGTTGTCAAATTCACACATCAAACAGCATGTATATTTAAAAAATTTAATTTAAATGTAGAAGCTTAATTAGATGATGAGCATTTTATTCAAAGCAAGTAATTCTGCAAAACAAAACAAAATATTAAAGCAAACAATTAAAAAATATCTTTATATAGGTGAGATACATCTTGTATATATATAATATACTTATTGTGATGTGATGCACTATAGCTTCTTTTTTTTCAGAGTCAGGAATCTCTCAGCCACTATTCTCAGAGAAACCTGTTAGCCACATTAGCTTCTTTTTCTATTCTTTACCCTAAGTTTTTTTCCCATATTCTTTTCTACTCTGCTCCATCCTATTTCTCCAACATTATCTATATCAACTCTATGGTCTTTATATCTAAATTCCTCTTATCTTTTCCCAAACCCAGCATAAAAACCAAAAAACATTTTCAGTATAATCATTTTGTTTATATTTATTCCCCCGCAACTTCATTATTTGCACCCTTTCTGTAGGCATTTATATTCAGTTAACAGATGTTGAAACAGTCAGATTTATGCACCCACCTGTTTCACATATTTTACACACACATCTATCAATATGCCAGGTTAAAACCCTCTCAGAGTATCCATTTAAACAATCTTGAATTATCATATATATGCAGAATCATGTATATATATGGGAGTGGTATGTCTGTAGTTTATGTATGGATTACAGATATGTATTCAATTTATAAATATTTCTAGTTTAAGAAATTCATTTTATAAATATTTCTAGTTTAAGAAATTCATTTTATAAATATTTCTAGTTTAAGAAATATTTTAGCTTAAATTATTTAGCCAATTTTATTGTTGTTTAAATCGCAGATGTATAATCCATTTCCATTGTTATTCTGCATATGTGGTCATAAAATTTGTTTTCACTAATTATCAAAGTAACTTTTCCAAAATAACTTTTGATTCTTATAAACAGCTTTTAAATTAGGTCACGCTATTGTCACGATAAACGGGAAGAAAAAAGCAGAACAACAAAATCTAAATTAATTGCCATAATTAAAAATGTGTTTCTAAAATAAATAAATGGGTTTTTCTACTGGTTGTAGCTATTAAATATATTTTTCTAAAATAAATAAATGGATTTTTCAGCTACGGATAAACTCGTAAAAATAAACAGGTGGCCAGAGTTTGAAAAGTATAAATACTTAAAGTTTTGTCGCTAAGGATCAATCATATATATAATACATGAAGTGTAACCACCTCTTTGCCCTTAGCTGGGGAATAGAAAAGACATTGGTCCGATAAAATATAATGCTGTACAACAGTAAAGCCACCCATGGAAGAGTCTCCATTAACTTTAAATCATTGTCAAAAGTATCAACTTAATATCCTCCCAAGTGCTCCCAAACTAACTGCAATGAAAACAACTGAATGGTAAATTTTCTCTCAGAGATCTGTTTATAAACTGTGACTTTCAATTCTTTCTTGTAAAAGCTAGCTATTTATTAAATCTGCCTTTCCCAAACACCTTTACTAAAATCTGCAAAGAAGACTGTTAAATGCTAAATCTTGCCTGATTGTAAAACTTGAATTCTCTTTTAAAATGTAAAACTCAAATTCTCTTTTAAAATGTAAAACTCTAATAATCTATTTTAAATTAAATGTATAATGTCCTGCAGTCTTTTATGCCTATTTTTAATCTACTCAATTTATTTTATGACTTTATCATTTTGATATTATATGTATTTAATATACCAAATGACTCGAAACCACAAGTTTTATAAATATAATTTTAGCTTATTGATCTGCGAAGATAATTTCAAATCTTCGTTATAATAAATATTAAATAATTGAATTATTATTTTTCTTTCTCACTCACTGTTTTGAGATCATATTATTATTTTACTGATTAATTTTGAGTATTAATATTACAATAATCATCATTCTATAGTTAAAGTTGTAGTTTGCTTAATTCTAGTTATGGATTATAACTATTTATATATGTAACTCGTACATCATAGGAACTAACCACAGAAATATTCTCAAAGCATATTTTAATGTTTTATTCATAATTATCCCACAAATGTGCTTTGTCCTCCTTAGATTTATATATGTTGAGATGCAGGTGATAATATTAACCTTTCAATAGGGTTCAATGCATTGCTGCATCAAAGGCTTTGGATAGCTCTAAATCGGGTATTTTTGAGCTATGGTGTCGTATTCATACTCATATGAAACTTTAAAAAAAGTTCCGTAAGATGCTGCCATCTCTTGAATTATTTTACAAGTAAAAAATCAATACTAGGAGGGTTTTAAGTTAAACAAAAGAAGGTCAATTCTGATTGGTTAGGCCATCCATTCTCGATGCTTATTGGCTGATGATTCTGCTAAATATTTTTTCACTGCTGTTAATGAAAATATATGTTTTAAAGTGTTTTTTTATTATTTTTCATACATATTATAAATGATCTTCATAACATCTGCTGAAAATATAGTTATTTTACAAAAGTAATAAGGTTTTATTAAAAAATTGTATACTTTACACGATTGTAAATTGAAAAGAAACCAGCTATAGCAATAATTTTGACATTCTGTCAAGTGTTTAGATTTCCCCAAGCTGTGTATTTGATTTTCAAACAAAGATTAATGTTTTAGAATATTTTTTCTGGCATTTATTTACATATTACCATGTATTTTGGTTAAAATATACTGAAAATATAATTATTTTTAGAAAGACGCTCAGATTTTACTAAAAAATTTTAAAAAATTCGTAATATTTTTAATAATGTAAATCTGGGAGGGATGTAAATGATGTTTGCATTGCTTGTAATTTTCTCGTAATATTTTCTTTGATTTTTCCACTTTCGAATATTTTTATAAAATACAAATAAAAATATATTTTTGAAAAAACATTCGTTTACTTTCCTAACATTACAAATAATTAATATACTTTTTGAAAATGAAACTAAAATTAATATATATTAAAAGATGAAAATATTTCTATCAAAGAGTTTGTCAATTGACCAATTAAAACTTTCAGAGTTTTACCTCTCTTGGCCAATAATGAAGTGACCTACAGAAAGGTTAAGCTAGGTTACTAATTAATTTAGTCCCTAAATAGTATATTTGAAATACTAAATTTGAAAACTGGGTTGTATAGATATGCAAATAGACACTATCTAATTTTGAGGCATGCTAATATAATTTTATGCATTTGCATTATATATATGTATAAGTTGCAGATGTGTCCTTACTAAGTATGCAATGTACACTTATCTGCTTGCTGCATGATTCTTGATGAACTGCTGGTGGAGACCACACTCATCCACTTCAGTTCGGGTAAAGCACACACTTTTAGAACTAGGGCACAAGAACCTAGATTATTCATAATTAATGCTTATCCAACTCCCTGAACTACTAATGTTTCTATTCATAGCAAGTTGAGAAGTTTTAGGGCAAACCAAGTCTTTGGAGACTGAAGCCCATGAATAATGTCCCATTCGCACCTTTTAGTTTTATTAATATTTTGATAAGTGCCATAGAGTATATAGGTAAACCTATTATAAACCAGTTTTCTCTTTTTTATATAATAAATGCTTATCTAGCATTAGAATATATCCTAATATAGGTCAACACACTAACCTGCATATCTCTGAGCTTAATTATATGCTCAAATTAACTTTATATAGATAGACCCCATAGGAGCATTGTTAAGTTAGTTATATAACTTTGGCTATAAAGTTCCATATGATCTAGCGGACTACAAAGGGCTAGACATTTGGCATATTAATATAGGCATAAACTCCAATACCACACTACACTTATAATGAGATAGCTAACATTAATCTCTTTAGTTATATAACACCTGCGTAGTGTAATATCTCATGTTCCCATCACATAATTTTGTATACTTTGATTTATTATTTGTTATTATTTTATTAAATTATATGTTATGTTCATTATTTTCAGTACAGACATAAAATAAATTGTATTGATAATATAAGTGTTCTTGATTATATTAAAAATGTTAATAGACGTAAAATATATGAAACAAACTACATCATGTATAATAAAAACAACTGTATGAATATATACAAAACATCCATTAAGTTAAATAATAAGTGGTTAATGGATAAAGAATGGATAGTTAATTATTTAATATATGTGGATATATATCCATTCAATATATATAACAGAGAAATTTTGTAGTAGAATTGAGGAAAAATCACATAATAGATCGTGTCAGATATCCATTTGTTTATCTGTCTTCTCTCATGTATTGATATAGATGTTACTATGTATGCTTTAAATCATGGAGACATATTGAAAATGGCAAAAAGCATAATTTGCCGAAAAAGGCTTTTTTATAATAATTTTATAATTTATAACTTTGTTGCTTGTATATATGTATTTTTAAACATATTTGACTATTTTATTAAATTAATAATATTTAAAATTATAACTCATTTTCATATTTTTATTGTCCAAGTGTTCATTTTATCCAACTCTAGATTTAATTGCACATATGTCATTATATCTATAGGTAGATCATTCTATTAAATTTCATAATCAACCATTAATATTTTAATTAATCACTTAGTCATGTGTGTATATCTGACCAAATCAGTGCTCAATTAATTAATTTATGAGTCTTTTGTTTTATGCTGAGGGACTGCCGGACCGAGGTTTAATTGAATGTCTGTGAACGTTGAGGAATGTCATCCATATGATATTAAATCATTGGGCAGAGGTGAAAGGATTGAATGTTGGTCGGATTATGGACCCCAGCATCTGGATAAGATCAGCTTTAGTGTATTTTGCCTGTGTTCTAGATTTTGTTATGTGGAGGGACAATTCTTACCATTACAATGTCTAATATTTTTGTGCCTTCCTTACATAACTTGCAGCCTAAATCACCCATATTTTTTCCATTTATGTGCATATTCTCTTGTTGCTAAAGATTCTGTTCAATCTTTAAACAGTTAACTACTCTTTTTACCATTATCATGAATTAACTTGCACCCAATATTTTGCTTACTTTTATGTATATTTAAACTCTTTTTTATTCTCCATATTATTTGTCCATGTCTCCAATTCACTATTTTTTACTAATGCATCTATTCTTCTATCCCATTCCTTTCACAATTATCCCACCTTTTGTATATGTATAATGACAAAATCTTTATCCAAATCTGTATACCCTACTACCTTCTGTTCTTTACTCATAACTCAATTAAAAACTATTTTGGCTATTCTCTTATTATCCAAAAATTGCAATCTACCAAACATTTTCATTTTGCTTTTCATATCTCTCATATAAAAACTTGATCACCCCATTTCTTCTTCTATTGCATCCTTTGCCATCCTCACACTGAATCTAATGCATGTCTTTCCACCTCTTTGTACTTTTTAAGTAATCTAACACCACTTTATTAACATATAGCACAGCATTATCATAAGTTAATCTTGCTACTGCCATTTCCTTCCATACATTTCTAGCTACATCATATTTATTATATGAAAACACTTTCTTTATTGGTCCCTTTCTTTTCTTTGCTTCATTTATTAATTTTTTTTCCCCATTCATCCAAAGAATTTCTCTAATTACCAAAAACAATTCACAAAACTCATATCTATTCACCACATTTAATTTTATACCCCCCCCAATAAAAAATTCTCTTCCTTCTCCCAGCATTTATCATAATTAGCCTTTACTAAATTTAATCTTCATCTCTTTATCTAATCTTGCACCTATCATCAGCATAACTTCTATATCTTCCCTACTTTGTGTGCAGAAGATATCAGCAAATAAAAGACCTGATAATATATATACATACTCTCTTGCCACCTACTAATGGTATCTCTATCCCACTTCCTAGTTGTTCTATTGTTCTCTTCATTTCTCTCAAATATAACAAAAACAAAATAGATGATATAGGCAATCATTGCCTTAATCTCACTTCATTATTAACTTTAACTGATTCTCTATTTCCTAATTGATACATATAGTAATTATTTTCATACAATCTCTTAATAAGATCCATTACATCTCCATTCATTCCCAAATTTACTAAACTTACCCATAATTTATTTCTATTTATTCTATCATATGCCTTCTCTATATCTATAAGACCCTATATAACTATACCTGAATTCTTATTTCCATATATAAGTTATATCATTACAAATAAACTATCACCTATATTCCTATCTAATCAAAAACATCCTGCATTTCCCCCACTGTGTTATTTTCTTCCATCCACTTTGTGGCCCTTGCACTCACCATATATGCAAATACTTTATATAACACTGATGTTATCACTATTGATCTATAATTTTTTTACTTTCTATAATCCTTACCCTTTTTTTAAATAACAGCCTTACTCTTGTATTATTCCAGATATCTGGAAATTCTTTCTTCTATGTCATCTTATTAAAACATGACAATAGATTTAATTTTGTACTATTTCCTAAATTAATCACCATCTCTGCTGTCCATTCATCTAAATCTCTTGCCACTCCACTTTTCAATTTCTTCTCTACCTCATTCGATTCATTTTCTGTAAACCTAATACTTCCACTGCTATATGCTTTCATGTTGTTATCACTCTGTCCTTCACATCTAACATCTTTTCTATATCCATTACATACTTATTTAAGATTGTCTCTAATTCTTCTCTAGTGTTACACTCTATTCCCTCATCAACTAACTGCATGTTAAAAAGATTTTTAAAAATAACAATATGTATGCTGCATTCATAAATGTAATATAAAAATAACTGCAATAAATCAAAATAATTACAAATGCAATTTCTAAAAAGTTAAATATTATTCACTTAAATATTTGAATTGAAAGATCTAAATAAATTTACAATTAAAAATATTAGTAATGCAAAGTTATTTGTATCAATGAAATTCAAATGTTCTACTAACGATGTCGAATTGTAATTTTTTTTTAAATTATTTATTTTTTCTTAGTTAAGTGGCACATAATGTTAATAATTTTTCACTCAGGTAGTTACTTTGATTAATTATAAAAGCTTATAAAAATCAGCCCTGATATAGGTCTGTTAATCCTTGCCAGAATTATGATGATGAAGGCTAATTATGCTCTAAGATTTATATGAATTTATTATAGTAGTCTATTACACATATAAGATGGCTTCTTTTTACTGTGCTCTGGATTATTTCAGATCCTAATATTGTATTTGTCTCTGGATTTTTAATACAACTCTGCTACTTAGTTGTTGTTGTTTTTTTTGCAAAACCTTCATTTTTCCATAAATATTTTTTCACAATTGTTTTATGTTGTTCCAATTCCTTAATTCAATTCATTTACTATAATTTGCTCATCTTTATATGTCTTTTTATATAAAATTGTTTTAATTAATTAAAAATAAAAGAATTTAGTAAAACGTAAAATTTTTTTTTGAAAGAACCTGTTTTGCTTTTCCTTCAACCTAAAATTATTTGCATACATATATTATTAAAAAATATATAAAATTTTAAGTATATTTTATGATCTTTTGATTTTGTGTTATGGTAGCATAGGAGTTGTTATATGATGACAATTAAAATAAACCATCTTGCATATTAACTGTACTACAATATTGAAGTCCTGCTCAGCTAATAAATCAGAAAAATTTGGGACTGATTGCCTTATTAAATATATAATTTCAAGTTTATTTTATCTATAAATCCAACAATTTAAATAATCTGCAAATAATTCCGTGTATTTGGATTACAAATTAAAATGTTTTTGTTGTAAATCTTCCTATGTCAATGATATTCATGAAAAAAATAATATTTATACAGAATAACTTAATTTGTTTACAAAGAGTTATTTTAATAAGTAATATTTTTGTAGTTAATGTTCACTACACCACTCTCACATAAGGTAGGACTGTTTTGTATCTGCTTTTAACACCTTGTAAAGGTGTGTAATCATAAATATTTGGCCAAAAGTATGTGAAATAGGTATATGATTCCCAAGATGCACATTTATCAGTTGGCCCAGATCACAATCTCTTGCACATGTCTTTACCATTACACAGTATATATAGATACCAGTTTGATTAAGTTTGTTGACATCAATTAAACTGTAATGATTAGCATATATATATATATATATATATATATATATATATATATATATATATATATATATATATATATATATATATATATATATATATATATATATATATATATATTGAACATTGATAGAGATATGTATAAAAGATTGTGATCTGGGCCTACTCATAAGTGTTGGTTCAGTGTGAACTGTGCATCTTGGGGGTCATATATTATTTTCACATGTCCTTGGTAATATGTTTATAATTACATCTTTCCACAAGATGTTAAAAGTGGATAGATACCAATCCTATCTTGCATAAAAATAGTGTAGTGAAAATTATATTACAGAAATTTTATTAATTAAATGGATAATCTGTAATTTAGTCAATGACTAATAAAATTATTCATATTATTTTATATTCATATTTATTTGTTAAGTGCAGAGATCATATGTAATTAAAAAGAAAGGATTTACACCTTTAATGCATGTGCTGTTCTGAGTTTATAATATATCAATGATATCATGTTGATTATGAGGATATTCTCAAACTCAAACACAAGATACAGACTTTTGTGGCTATCTTATTTTTAAACATACATTCTAAGTGTCTCAGTTTGAAAACATGAAGATCTTTCTTTATTCATTTTTACATCCAATATTTTCTTTCACATATTAATATTTATGAAATTTTTCCAATTGATTATGCATTAACATTATGAATTCTTAGATACTATGTAATATTAAAATTTATTTGCAAAGAGAATTTCCACCTTTAATATATGCACTGCACTGATCTTATAATAGGTCAATGATGAGTACAGTGTATATATTAAAGATGGAAATCCTTTCTCTTTAATTATATATGATCTCTGCACTTAGCAAATAAATTTGAATATTACATAGTATCTAAGAATTCATAATTAGCATGTAGTAAATTGAAAAAATTTCAAGAATGCTAATATGTGAAATAAAATAATGGATGTAAAAATTAATAGAGAAACATCTTCATGCTCTCAAGCTGAGATGCTTCATATTGACATATATAATTAGAATGTAGGTTTAAACATAAGACAGCCATTCTTATCTCTTCAAAAGTCTATATCTTGTGTTTGAATTTGAAAGTATCTTTATACTTGACATAAAGGTGGGAATCCTTTCTCTTTAATAATATTATTTTAATAACTGTTTTTTTTAAAAAATTCAATTTTCAATTTGTAAATAGCAGAATTATTTATAAAAAGATTGAAATATCTTAGCTTCCTCACATTGAAACAAAAAGCAGAATCATAACAAGTGATAAAAATATTATAAATCTTTTGATTTTGTCATATATAGAATTATATATTTAATTTTAATCATGATTATTGATATCACTATTTAAATACAATAATCATATTTTATAAAGTATCAATTACATCTAATAATTATATCAGTGTTTGTTAAATCATTAGAATTTTGTTTCATTGTTCACTTATTAATCTGCACAATTTTTTTTAATATCTGAGTCTTTATTTTTCAGCAGAAGTAGTTTGGTCAAATATAGCCATGAAAATGAAATAAACTATATTAAGGGATTTTATAGCATGATTATTTCTTCAGTATATATAAGGACTAACAAATAGCACTTATAACTCCAACTTAGAGAATGGCACAATATGCATGCACCATAAAAAATATAAATATTTTCTCTTTAATCATGATAATCTATCAAGATAGCTAGCACACTGTTTTTCTTTGATTCCATGCAGATTATTGACATAAATATTTTCATTGATACTTTGGGTGATCATTCATCTTCATTACAAATAGCACCATTATCTCCAAATAAATACTTTTATATCTTTATTATTTACTGAACAAATTCTTCCAGGTATACAAAAATTGCATTTACATATGGTAATTGATATAATTAGTGATCATATGATCATCATCAGTCAAAGTATGATTAAAAATTTAGATGTATTTGGTTATTAAACAAGAGACAAATTTTCCTTAAATCACTGGTAGATAATGTAATTCAGATATTACATATATAAAAAAAAAAGATTGGCATCACTATAATTAACATTTTAGGTGGAAAAATATTCAAATTTATAAAGTATAGCTTTTGACTGATCAGAATTTTCTGAAATATTGATTACTAAAGAGGCTAAAGTCATTATAATTCAACTAAGGCTATGTAAAAATCTTTTAGTATTTGATGATTGATAACTTTTAAATTCTATATAGAGTGTTTTTATTTTGTATCACAAAGATTTTATCAAAAATTTCCTGGTATAAACTATTGAAATAAAAGGCTGACCATTGTCATTATATTCACATCTATTCTATTAAATGGAACTGTTATGGTCGACCTGTATTTTGACTGTTCTAACAATAAATAATTTACTAAAAACCAACTCACACTACTCTTATATATACTTGGATTATGTTAGGATTATTATATTTGTATCAGTGAAATATTTTTTATTAATAAATTGATAACTATTTGAGATAATATACATTTTAGAGGTGTTCAAAAGTTTTTGTCCAACAAATAAAGTATAGCTAAATATATGCATAATTAATGATACATTTGAGCTAGTTATTATTTCAGAATATGCCACCATCCAAACAATCAGGGTAACTCTATTATTGTGCAAAAGAATAAATTTGCAATTTCATAATATTATGATACTGCTGTCTGCTAGATTATGCAAAGAAGAAAAGTTTTTAATTATACAAACTTTGGCTGCTCTTTTTTTATTTAAGCGATTCAAGCCAGTATATCTCAAAAATGTTTGTATTATACTATTCTAATTAATTTACTGTTGCATTCCTTACATATTTTGTAATGGCACTCTAAATGACAATTTATGTATTATTATGAGTTAAACAAAGAATATAATAATATAATAAATCTGACACACAGAGGCTAAACTTTCCATACAGTAGGGCTACCAGTGAAAGCCAGAGTAATCAATGGATGCAAAAAGGTTTTTGTATAAAATCAAGGCTTCTCACTGCTGAAGCCATGAGCTGGAAACTAGTCTGGGGATATAAATCTGTTAAAATATTACTAATAATCTTTGTATTTATATTAGAAAATACGATTTTGAAAAATATGATTAATTTGTTAAGAATTATATTTTGTTTAGTTAATTTTTGAGAGGTCTACAACCGTAAATATAATCATATGATTAGATAGTCAGTAGGTCACATAATTCTTATGCAGCTAAATGGAGATAAATGGTTTAACGCTGTAGTATCTTTATTTACTTTATACAAAATGATAATGAATAAAACTTTTAGCTCTTAAGTTCACTACTGCATCACTACATTAAAATGCACAGATCACATTTAGCACTAACTTCAGAAATGCTTTCAGATTGGAAAAGCTTATGTCACTGTTCACTAGATGAAAAAAAAAAGATTTTTCATAAAACGTGACTTATACACTGAAAGATTTTTAACATAGTTGTGATAATTTATAAGATAGTCATGATTTAAAAATAATCAATACATCATTAACATATGCAGTGGCAATATTAACTAAATTATACTTTACAAATAATAAAAACAATAATAATAATACACATTATTATATGGATGTCTGTTTTACCATTTTATTAATAACTATATATACATTATAAAAAGATTTTAAACTTTTACTGTTTCACTGATTTATAATCTTCATTATTTTACAAAAAACTTAATATTCATTGAAATTTATAATAAAATTTTAAATATAAAATACTGAAATAAATTATGTTAAGAAACTCCTGTCTTGATAATAGTGCTTTATTGCTTTCAGACAAAGAATTATCCTGCGTGATTTGGAGAAGTGATAAAATGTCAGGTTCTGAAGTTTAAAATCAAGTTCAGTATATCACTTTATATGCTCGAATTTCTTATAAACTCTCAAACAATAAAACTATTTGAATATTTATTTAGACATAGAATTCAACATATATTTTGTGTCTAATTTAAAATTCCTGTTCAGCCAAATTATCATTAATTTAAATACAAAAATTAGTACTAATTATATTATTATTTTTGGGTTCTTTCTTTTGTAATCCTTAATTAACATGTCAAGTTTTGGTCTAGCAAAAATACTAAATAATAAGTGTATTTTGACATAGTTTTTATATAGAATTTCTGTGAAATGTAATGAATGGTTTATATTTTAAAATAATCAAACTGTATATTGTTATTTTAATAATAAAAGCATTTAAATGAATTTATAAGTTCTTTTAGTATATTAATTAATAAAAAGAAAGGAAAGGAATTTGAAGTAACTACAAACTGAAGTGAATCAGTTAAAGATTTTAACAAGATCCCCACCATAACAAAGTAATATCAGTTTTACCTGAGTTGTGCATTTCAAAACATAAAAGCTCATTTTTCTATTTGTATAATCACTGACCAATAAGATGTTGTTTGGTAAATGATATTTAAAAAACATCTTATTATAAAATCTGACTAAGTCATTATGATTGTTAGTCTCTTTTTTTAAAAGATAGAAATAGTTATATTGTCATAATATAATAATAATACAAGAATTAGAATACATAATATTAATTATTTAGATTTTTTAAATGTAGTTACATAAGATAAAGCTTGCTTGCTATAGAGGGTTTAAGATAGGAACATAAAAGAAAAATAGCATATTAAAAATGATCAAGTCTTAGAATTAATATAGTTGCTCATAGTAAAACCTTTCAGAAAAATTTAATTAAACTGGTAAAAAGATATAAGATGTGACATGTTGGACTATTTCCATCATTTATGAGTGAATGTTGAATGTACAGAAAATTTTAAACTTTCCAAACACAAACAACTTGTTAGTAATAACACACAAATAGACAATACAGGTTAGTAATTACACAACATTTTAAGTAGAATTATGTGAAGAAGAGTGGAGAATAATACTACTTGAAATGTGAAATTACTAACCTGTATTATCTATTTGTGTGTTATTACTAACAAATTGTTTGTATTTGGAAAGTTTAAATAAAGTTTAAAATTTTCTGTACATTCAACATTCACTCATAAATTATGGAAATAGTTCAACATATCACATCTTATAATATACCATCATTGCAAACCTTCAGACAAATATTAAAAAGATATGGTTTTTTTAAAAAGTAAATTATGAAATAAACAGACTTCATGGTATTATTTGTAAATAAGCATTTATTTTATATAGCAAATGTTTACAATTGTATACATTCAAATATCAGCCTTTTAAGCTAATTGTGCATATGCTTTGCGAGTGTTAATAATAAATGAATACTTTCTCACCAATACAAGATATAGTATTTATGCAGGAATAAAAGGAATCCTCTTATTCCTATGACTCAAATGCTTATATATGAGCAAATCTGAAGTACTGGCAAGTAAAGCATGAGGATGGAACCGTCACTTTAAATTACTATATGATGTCTGAATGCTTATTTACATATGATTAAGTTTCAGTTGGAATGACGTTTAGTAAATTCTAGACAATTTCACCCACGTCATTCATTCAGACATCGTATATAGTAATTTAAAGTGATGGTTCCATCCTTATGCTTTACTTGCCAGTACTTCAGATTTGCTCATATATAAGCATTTGAGTTGTAGGAATAAGAGGATTCCTTTTATTCCTGCATAAATACTATATCTTGTATTGGTGAGAAAGTATTCATTTATTATTAACACTCACAAAGCATATGCACAATTAGCTTAAAAGGCTGATATTTGAATGTATACAATTGTAAACATACGCTATATAAAATAAATGCTTATTTACATATGATTAAGTTTCAGTTGGAATGACATTTAGTAAATTCTAGACAATTTCACCCACGTCATTCATTCAGACATCGTATATAGTAATTTAAAGTGACGGTTCCATCCTCATGCTTTACTTGCCAGTACTTCAGATTTGCTCATATATAAGCATTTGAGTCGTAGGAATAAGAGGATTTCTTTTATTCCTGCATAAATACTATATCTTGTATTGGTGAGAAAGTATTCATTTATTATTAACACTCACAAAGTGTATGCACAATTAGCTTAAAAGGCTGATATTTGAATGTATACAATTGTAAACATATGCTATATAAAATAAATGCTTATTTACATATGATTAAGTTTCAGTTGGAATGACGTTTAGTAAATTCTAGACAATTTCACCCACGTCATTCATTCAGACATCGTATATAGTAATTTAAAGTGACGGTTCCATCCTCACGCTTTACTTGCCAGTACTTCAGATTTGCTCATATATAAGCATTTGAGTCATAGGAATAAGAGGATTCCTTTTATTCCTGCATAAATACTATATCTTGTATTGGTGAGAAAGTATTCATTTATTATTAACACTCGCAAAGCGTATGCACAATTAGCTTAAAAGGCTGATATTTGAATGTATACATGATATTATTGTATTGTGAAGTTTAACTTGTTATCTTCTATTTTAGAATTCTTAGTTATATCTATAAGAAAGTAATTATAGTAAAAATTGTTTTGCACAATGATAACTGATTCATTTTAACAATGTTTATGATTAAATATTAAATTTGGAAACTTTTACATTTATCAGCTGTATTGTAGTAATATCAATAACAATCCAAATTTTCTACTTGAGGACTTTAATGCACATGTACAGAATAACAATAAACTATGGATTAAAGTTACTAAAAGTAAAATTAATATTTCTGTGAATTAAAAGAGTCTCTTGTTGATGAATTCTTTGCACAACACAAGAATTAACTATAATAAATCTTTTATGTAAATAGAAAGATCATCATTAAAAAAATGTGGATTTATTTATGTTGAAAATAGAAGCTTATTATTATTATTATTATGAATTATTTCTTAGCTGAAGTCAATGTTAATATATATATATATTCTAACCTCCCCCCACGCGTTCTCTCACCCCCAAAAATATACTGTTTATTACGAATATTACGGGTTCTAGCTCAGTTAACAAATAAATAAATGAAATATTCAGCATTAATTAAAATGATTACTAGCTCTAATTTTTTAAAATACAAATACAGTTCAATTTTAAAATGAATTAAACAAATATTTACTATTTTCATGAGACATGGAGTGACAATACGGGAAACGAGATAGACTACATTGAGCCATTATCCACACAATACTACCTCAATGGCATAAGAACACTATTCCCCCTTTTTTTACTATACCAAATAACTAACTCATAGTATTCTTACGACTTTCTAAGCTCTATTCACTACGATTAAAATAATAATTATATTTTAATCTTCTTTATAACAAGAATCTAGCTTAATTAAATAAAATGAAGTAAAATAAAATAAAATCTCAGGTTCAGAAATTGTATTCTAACTAATTTAAAATTACGGTAGTAAAATATGAAAAGGGAATTTTATGTCATAATCTACTACACAGCAACTAACAATAATAAAAATAATAATAACAATAATAAATATAATATAATCTTATTTCTTCCTAAAATGAAATAAATAAATACGTACGTGGTAGTATTTTAATAATCTGACAACAGAATACGTGTGGCAACATTAGCATATAATTTAATGTAATATTGTGGCAACCGACTTATGACCAATAAATAATATAAAATTATGATGTTTTAATTTTAACATACCAATAAATTCTCAAAATTATTTATAACACTTTTATGTTTACCTTTTGTGCAAAATTTATATGTCTGTTTCAATTATAAATGTATCGTGATTTCATGCATCCATGTGGAGAAATAACAACTCGGACACAAAAACTTTAAAATAAATTTTAAAACAAAGTTTATTAACAACATAAATAAATTAACAATATTTTTACACTATATACATTGGATATCCCTTACTCTCATATCTCAACTTAGTTTATTAGTTTATAAAATGAAATCAAAATATTATTTACTTTTCCTAGTTAAATCTTATTTTTTAACACTTAAGAAAATACAGTATTTTTACTTGATTTATTATTATGGTTAGCTTATTACAAAATGCATTTCTTATATGATTATCACAAACACTTTGCATCCCTAATATTATTAAAATTATATTTTTACAAAATTTACATTCGTAGTAAAATTCTACAAAATAACAAATTTTAGTTTTATATTGGTTGTATGGAATCTTACTAAGTCAAAGCATTGGTCTACATTCGGTATTAGGCTTTTATTGTTCATTATCCGATGTTTATTAATCCTAATATTCTCATTCAAGCCTTACTTCAGATGATATACTTATAACTATTAATATACCATGCAAAAGTATATGTTTATTGTACATTATTGGACTATTTTCTTAATAAATATGCAATACTTATTTTCTAAATATTATTTAAAAAAAAAATTCATTCAAATTTTATTATCACTTTTAAAATACTTGGTTTAGATTTCTTTTCAAAATCTTATATTCATTTCTGTATTAATTTTACAATGTATTATATGATTCTTTCTCTCTTTATGATATTTTGGACTTTCAATTTTAAAGTTACACAATTCTATACATTCCAGCAAATAAACTATTCTTACATAAACGATAACTTATCTTCAGTTCTATTTTATTCATTATTTCTTTGAAAATATCTTTCTGACCGATGCAGATTCACAAAATAAGGATAGCGAAGATAGATGCATAGGATCAAAATACAACTAGAATATTACTCATCATATATCTTGACAATCATGGCACAGTGAGTTAAAAGACACTATAGAGGAGTGACCTTTACCTGTCTACCAACCTCTATCATAGGAACGATGCTAAAGCTATTTCTTCAGCTTTATTATAACATCCAAAGTTTAAAGATATGCAAAAACACTATATGTGTTCAGTCATAGGGCTTAGTTAACTATACTGAAATCACACAAAACTAAATATGATCCAAATCCTTTATTTTTCATATTTCTTAAAAAAAACATCATCTTGGTTTCCTCTCCACTAGTACTTCCATGTCACTATCCGATCTTATTTCTCAAGATTTTTCTATACTGTACATCGACAAATACATATCTGCATTACTAACAATAATAAAATTCATTTATTTTAAAACTATTCCACTGTTCTATAAGACAGCTTGCTTACTACTTTCCTCCGTATATTTAATCATATACAAACTATTTAAATATCTGAATATTTTATCACATGAAAGTTCAAAAGAATCACACAATTGTTCTGTTAAATTATATTATTAATATACTTTAAATAAATTATTGCATGCATATTCCGAATTACTCCTATCTCATTATATGTTAAAAATGTTGTATAAAGTGTGTACATATAATTTAAACTTTCACACTTCATTCTTAAGTCAATAGATGATCTAAAAAAAAAATACATTATGCATTATAAATAACAACTAAAATTACCAAACGATCTTTATCTCCTCGATCGCGTTCCGTAGGCTTCACCATCCATTTGATCCTTGTAGATATAAGATTCACATCCATACACTTTATTTAAACACTATTTTTATAATTTTATCAAGTTATTATATTTAAATTCTAATATTAATAAATTTATGTTTTATGTTTTCCCTAATCTCACATAACATTTTATATTTTAAAATAAATTAGTAAAAAATATTCCAAACTATATTTACTGTACTTCTTCATCAAATTTTCTTGAAAACCGTTCATATTAAAGCTAAAAAAAATGTTTATTATTTCTTCTTCAGTCACTTAATGTTCTTCTCCCTACTTGTTCAATTTTAAGGCAAAACAATTATTGCTCTGTTTAATAAATATTCATAGATGACAATCCTTGGTTTTTTATAATATTTAATACAATTATTAATTATGATATTAGTTAATCCCATAAAGAAAACGTCTACATATTCTCTTCTAATATTTTCTGCTAATATTTTCCCGCGCGACTTTTATGATGCATCTTCTATGTACTTTGATTTAAATATTCAGTAAATTTTTCTATCTCCATGGATCCATTTTCATTAGTAATTTAAATTTCCATTTTCCTAATCTCTATCTTTATTAAGCGTTTTTATAATGAACACTTTATAATATTTTAATTCTTCTTAGATAAAGTTTTTCTTTCCTTTTTTAAAAAAAATAATGACTCTTTCCTATCATTATTCGAATTTTTCCTTTCTTTTAAAGTTCTGGTAACTATATACTTTGTAATGTTTCCTTTAAAAAGGACAAACATTCTTTCTCTGTTATAACTTTTACATAATTTTTCTTTATGATATACGTATCTTAATTTTTCCATAGAGAAGAATAAAATAACTTCAGAGTAGCCTTATAAATTTGTGCGTCATAATTTTTCCTGACGGCAAATAACTTCTCTTTTAAGTTTTTCGTATAGCGTCCAAATTATATTCCTCTGAGTTACAATAATAAGTTTCTGGTTGAGCATAAATAAAGCTGTATCAAGGCACTTCACAAATATTTTTACTTTCTCATAACTTCTATATACTGTTTTCTGTAGTACTTCCATTTTTACTGCAAGGTTTTGGCTAAACTTGAATAAAATTACTGGTAAGAAAACTTTTAAAATTAGCCCTCCATGTAAAGGTAGTTCAAAATATTATATTTTAAAAAACTTTTAAAACAAATACAAAATTTTAAAATTATATTACTTTTCTAGCTTACGATCTTATACAGCCAAAAAAAATATGTTACTCCCTCCTTCACTTACACATTATTTTCTCCCACTCCGTCTAATTCTTATATTTTGTCTGCTAAAATACCTCCATTGATTGGTTAATGACTTTTTTAGCGTGAACAAATTTACACATTTTAGTTTTATAATAGATTAAACCTTTTTAAAATAAAGAATTTATGACGTCATGTCTTAAATATTATTTAGAATAGTATTTTTTAACTCAATTATAATTTTATCAAAATCATTTAAACTTTAAAACAATTATTAAAATAACATTTAATATTTCAACTTTTACTTTAATTCTTAGACTGTTTTTTACGAGGCTTCTCGTCGACATCTGAAATCACTCTAACTCAGCCAGTTTTTATACGAAAATATTCGTTAAACACGTATTGAATTCGTTTTTAAAAGTTCTGTACGATGGTGACATCTTCCGATTTATTTTAGAAGTAAAAAATAGAAAAAAAACGCATTTAAACCTAAACAAAGAAGGAACATTATTTGTGATTGGTTCTTAGCATGCTCTCAGCCGAAAAAGACATTCTGATTGGCTGGAAAGAACAAAGAAACTGCCTGATCAAAGAAAATAAAGAAAAACGCTGAGATTTTCATTTCGAATATGATTTAATTATTATAAAAGAATATTTTGAGAAATTAAAATTATTTTCAGAGAGAATAATAAAAAAACAAAATTATTTTCAAAAAAAATTGAAGATTTAAGTAAAAATATTGAAGATGTAGTAAAAAGAAATATTTACTTTTCTATAACGTAAAAGTCGATCTTTTTGTTTACATTATAACTTTTATGTTGCCGATATTGAATATTTTAGAATAAATAAATAGCAATTTATTTTTGAAAGAACTTTCGTTCTCTTCATAACCTGAAAAATTAATTATATACTTTTTATAAACGTATCTGAGTTGAATTTAATATTATAGGCGAATATGTTTTAACAATAGGCTTTGTCTTCAGTTTGTGAGTTGGCCAATTAAAAGATTTGATTTTTATCTGATACAACCAATGATAAAATTAGCGGTTACGATCGATAGCAATTATATTTAGTTTTATAATTCACAAACTTTATTATTATATTCTAACAAGCATGTGTGTGAAGGTATATAATATACAGTCACATGATTACTAACTTTATCAGATGATTTTTTAATTTACGTCTCGGTCTAAATTACCAAAACTGATATATTTTATAAAAAATTTGGAAAATAATTTAAAATTGTAGAACTAAATATAATTCTCACCATCCTAAAGTTTATTTTAAAATATATTAGATTAAATTTGAATATTAATTATAATTATAATATTACATATAGCGTTTATTCAATTTATTAGTTTTAAAATATTACAATTGTATTGTTAATATACTTTTAACTATTTATAGCTGTATTATTTTATATGGCCAGCTTTTACAACCATATGCAAGGATATAATTAAGCTTTATTTAACTATTTCTTTAAAATAATTCATTACACTTTTATATACCAGGTATTTTCAGCCTTAAATTGTACTATAAAATCTAATCAATCATACAATTATCAATATATTACACAAACGTATTTTAAAATTTAAAATTTTTTTTTTAGTAATTGACCATTCTACCTTATTATGACCTATAGATAAGGGCACAATATATATAACCACTTATCATGCAAACAATTATAGGTGCAGATTTTTCAATAGATCAGTAACTCTCAAGCTTAATATAATAGTTATAAATAAAAATAGGATCAATTCCATACATAGTACAAAATAAAAATAAAAGAATGTTTGCTTTTTTTAAGACTAAGTATTATCAATGGTATTAATTTTTTAAATCGTTCAAGTAAAGTTTGAGTTTGTTATATTTTAAGGAGTGGAATTTTTTTAATGAATGTATTAACAATAGAAATAAATCTGATCCTAGGTTTAGTAATAAAATTAATTCTGGTAGTTTGAATGACAATTATTGCATTATTTTAATTTAGAAAAACAACATGGTGATATATTCTTGGAAGAATAATAAAAGGATTCTACAGCTTGATAATCAATATAGAGATTTAAAGTAAATGTTAAATGATTGACAAGTAGAGAAGAATGATCAGTGAATTAAAGCTACAAAAAGGTTAGAGATGTTGGTTAATCATCATCCATCATCTTTTTAAACTTGTTTAATGCATTGAAATTAATATATTGAGCTGATAATCTAAATCAGAGGATGATAATTTTTTATAGGATAAGATGATAATTTAAAATGATAGAAAATGTAATTAATAATATTGCTTAAATCGTTATTTCTTAAAAAAATCTTTGTTTTTAATCCTAAGCAATATATGAAAATTAATATCATTATTTTTCTAATGTTTCAATTATTTTATGGTTTTTAAGGCTATAAACTTAATAAGTATTAAGACTAATATTTCCAATTTTTTAAAACGTTTTGCATTTTTCATTAGTATATCTCCCGTCTCATCTTTTATCAGAACCCATTATATCACAACCATACATTGACAAAAATCCCCTCTCTCACTATGGTGCATTTTGAAAATAATCATCATCCTGTCAAGTGAAATCAATATATTAAATATTTTTATATTTCCAAATCCATTTTGACAATTTGAAATGTTTCTATTATATCACACACTTTCTCAATGTATATATAAAAAAATACTAAAGTACTTAAACCTTGGGAACAAAAAATCGTTGCAATAAAATTTATAATATTTTTTTGATTCATAATAATTAAATGAAATTTTTTAAAAAAAATAATTATTTAGATATTATTTTTAATAAGTAAGTAATAAAATGGTTTGTGCTCAAAGGATTATATAATGTTTAAGCATCAGAAGTAACAAAGTTACTCAAAATTACCGTTAGACTAAAACATACCATATATGATATGATTTTTGATTTTGTTTGCTAGACAAATTTGACAAAAAATAGCTCAATAATCAAATTATAGAATAAATAAATTGATTATCTTTGAATAATAATTCAAAAATTCAGATGGTTTTTATTATTGATCTGTCCATTTAGCCATCTACATTTAGATTTGGAAACAGTGTTTTGTCTACAGGTCTTAAATGAAATGCTTAAGGAAGATTAAAAATGTGATAATTCCCAAACTATGTTAAAACTTTTAACAGAACTCATAATACTATACCACATAATCCTGAAATGTTTTAACTGACCTGATATCTGTAAACAGAAGAAGGGAAAAGAAGAGCCCGCATGATTTTTGATAATAAAATAATAAATACTACCAAAACCACACTTTTCTTTATTTTTCTGTAATATCCTATAAATACAATTTATCCAAACCACTTCAAACACTTTTTAGCAAAACTCTTTATTTGTACATATACATACACCTATGTTTTGACTGACCTGCAGTCTTCTTAAGAGCCAAATAAACTGGCTCTGAAAAAGACTGCAGGTCAGTTGAAACATAGGTGTATGTATATGTACAAATAAAGAGTTTTGCTAAAAAGTGTTTGAAGTGGTTGGATAAATTGTATTTATAAAGTAATAAATAAATCAAATTACTTGTTTGAGCATTGAATGTAATGGAGTATGGACATAATGAATTGACCCCAAGCTCCAGAATCTGTTATTCTATTACAACACCAAATCACATGATAATTAAAATTTCCTATAGATATTTTTCTTATTAGACAACTATAAAAAAGAATTATGAGTAAAACTATGGCATAAATTACCTTTATTGATTTGATCAGAAAATGATAAAAATATATGGTTGTCCATGATTGTATATTCATGTTATACAGTTTCCACAAAATAATAGAAAATAAGTGTTATAACTGATAGTGAAAAATGTTAAGTATTTGAAATAAAAAACAGATGTTAAATAAGGATGAATATTACGTTCAATTTTATTTTTCTATTTATGAAGCAGTACTCTTTGTAACATTTTGAAGCAACCACATAAAAATCTTGGATAATGGTATAGTTTTAATATTTTTGTTTTAAATAGTTCAAATTAATACTTTTACCATCAAACTGTATTTTATATTACTAGCAGCTTTATGAAATTATGATAAACTGTTCTAAAACAAAGTTGAAATTAGTATACAATCAAAGTTTAATACCAACTTTTAATTTGAATCAATTAACACCAAAACATCATCATATTAATGTATTTTAATAATTTTATTGTTGAGAAATTAATGTAAAAAAAACCTCAGGTATTTTACCATTCAATGATTGGAAAAACTCTCCAGTGACTTTTAATTATATGGTTAGTAGCTTGAAAATATGAATCAGGTTAAATATTTTGGTGGCTTTCTTAAGTAGAAAAATTGAATTAAATCATTTAGGTACACCACACACTCCAATGCCATACTAACTATATTTTTCAAATTGAAAAATATGATATTTTATTATTGTAATATAAAATTTCAATCACTTAGAGGTGTATGACATTATCTGTCAGCCATATATATTGTGTAGAAATGGATATAGATGTAATACAAAGTTTGTGCTAAAAATTGTTTTTAAATATGATCCACAAAATCTGAAAATATAATGATAAATCATAAAATCAATTAATATATTCTTTAGCTTATTCAGTACAATAATTTAAGAGCACATATTTGATAAGGATATAAACAATATGAAGAATACCTTAACTAAAATTTAAAAATGTTTTTATTGGTGTGATTCAATGCAGTGGTAAAATGAGAAATTCTAGATCTCAAAATAATCAATTTTATTTTTTCTGATGCTCCAACACTATTTGAACTCCTGAACAATAAATGTTTTGATAATTTTATTT
Source organism: Epiperipatus broadwayi (assembly GCA_028023455.1). Lineage (NCBI taxonomy): Eukaryota > Metazoa > Onychophora > Udeonychophora > Euonychophora > Peripatidae > Epiperipatus > Epiperipatus broadwayi. Next base: position 1,304,642 of record JAQFVV010000082.1, on the reverse strand, counting down.
TATTGTTGTAATGAGAAAAAAAACATTCTTTACATTATAAAGTATTTTACAATACTTTCTAAGACATTGATTTATTTTCATGGGAAAATGTGACCGCATAGAGTACATTGTAAAGCTATAATTAAATGGTATATTGAAGTTTTCAGAAAAAAATAATTTAAATGGCATCAAAGATATCAAATATTCAGTCTAAAATAAAACAATGTATCACATATAGTTGGAATACAAGAATTATTCACAGATTGTATTTGATAGTTATCATAATATGCATCTTCACTTTTTTATTATTTTAGTGGTTTTCTTCTATGAAATTAGTATGATCATAATTGTTAATGAAGGACTGCTAATGAATGTATGAATATTTGTATATGTGTTTATGAAAGTGTTTATAATAAATGAAGAATGAATTTTGGTGCTCTCTGTTACAAATTTAAACTTTTTAAAATTGTTAATAACATAAAATAAACAATCCAATCTCTCATATTATGCACAATAAATATAATAGACTTTCAAACTGCTGTCGAAAACATCTAAATAGCAAACAGAGTTTCTTACAGTATTAAATTCTTATTAAACAATTCAAAACAAAGCAAAACTCTCCATACAGTAGTGCCATCTTGTGCCAACAAGAGCAATCAATAGATGCCAGAAGGCTTGTGCATAAAATCCCTATCTAGTGCCTACTCATCCAATATCCCCAGACTAGTTTCTGGCTTGTGGCCTTCATCAGTGAGGAGCCTTGGATCTGAGAGCACTGCACCTAGTCTGAGGATATTGGATGAGTAGGCACTAGATAGGGATTTTATGCACAAGCCTTCTGGCATCCATTGATTGCTCTTGTTGGCACAAGATGGCACTACTGTATGGAGAGTTTTGAATTGTTTAATAACAATTATGTGCTAGTATGAGATAGTGACCATGTGATGTTTAGTAATTAAATTTTTGTTGTATATTTTATTTTTATAGTACAAACATAATATACATAGTCATATTTTTGATGTGTTTAAACTTATGATGTATATTAAACACAATTGAAATAGTATTACCATGTGTAAAATAATCAAACTTTGAAAATAAATCCATTACATAATCTATATATAAAATTGTCTGATTCACAAATGTCTGGACTTTAACCATATTTGATGAGACTAAGTTGTAACCAAAACATAAGCAATATGAGAGCTCATTTTTATTATTTTACTTTAAACCGCAATTAACAGTTTTAAAAAAATCTAAATCTGTCCTAGAATGCCAAACGATTAATTTATTACAAATATAAACCGCGTGACTATTATGTAAAAGTGATAACATAATTTCAAAGGGTAAGATTACCTCAGCAGTTAATTATTAAATGTGCTTCATTTTTATACTTAATAAGCAAATATATTTCTGATATAAATATAGTTAATATCCATGCTATCATAAATATAAAAATACATACAGAGATCGTGAGATCTTCCTCTATAAGTACAAAACAATGGTTAATGTTTTTTATGGTTATATTTAGCCTTTAATAATACTTTATTTTAATTTCTTATATTTTTAAATCTTAATAATAAAGTTAGACATATAGACATTATTAAAATGCATATTTGGATCTTAATGGCGAATAAATCATTATTTTGAGATAGTTTAATAAATTGGACGAAGAGATTGACAAGCAATAACTAACTGTCATTCAACAGTAATTAAATGTTATCACATGATCACAATGATTTGATGTTAAATTATTTTTGTCTCAAGAGCTCTGCATTTTTATTAAAAGCGTTTGAGTAAATGAAAATGTATATATGTGCCTGTGTTTTGTTGAAAAAGCTTTTCTATATTATGGGTTTTTTTTTTTTTTTTACAATCATCTTTACTTAATCAAGAAAGAAAAAAATCGTTCATTAAAGTTGTTTCTAGTAGAAGTGATTTTATTCATGTTTGTTGAAGGAAAAAATGGAAAGTTAATTCGTTGAATGTCACTTAACTTCATTGCTAAGTAACTCTATGAGAACTTGCTGTTTAAGTAAACTCATTATATTTAAGGAAAATACCGTAATTTAAATATTGTACATTGTTTTTAAATATATATGTAACCACAAGAAAAGATTATTTCAGAAATTATTTCCCCTATAAGTTGAATATTTTTAGTTTTTTAAAGTCTCTTTAATATATATTATATATTTTTAAAAATAATGCATTATACTTATATGAACATGCAAGCGCATTAATTTTGCATATGATGAAAATTCTCTGTTTAAAACAACTTGACATATCTGGATGGTTGGTTAGGATTTAGGAAAACAATTTATCATTAGCGATGTCTTAATCCTAACATTTCATAAATATTAATCATATCATTGCTGAATTATAATAAAAGTATCCAAGAGGCAAATGCTTATAAATTCAAATGGCATTCAATTAAGCACGAATAAGAATAGAGCATCGTTGTCAAAATCAACTGACCAGATAAATACTTTTCCATCAAAACTGAGTAAGGATTTTCGATTTTATCATTTTAACAATGCTTAACTGTAACAACATAAATTTCTACTGATCAAAAAAAAAAAAAAACAATACTATTTTCTATTTAATTTTCTATCTTTAGTACTCTTCATTATTAGTACTTTTTAAAAATCTTTTACATTATTTCTCTTCTAATTTTTTTAAAAATAAGTCTTTAATAGTTTATGTTGTTTCTAAAAGTTTGATTAATTATGCGCTATCATATATACATAAGCAAAAGTTATTAGTGCAATAGCAGCACATCCATCTTCCGATACCATAATTTCCTTTAAAGTTTTAATCAGTATTTTAAGATCATCTTCTAGGGATCTGGAATTTAGTCAATCCAGGTAATCATGGTTATCTGGATATTCTTAGCCAGAGGATAAAATAGGAATAAAAACTTAGCTAAACCCTCATTACTCTATATTGTTCTTTTTAAAAATACACTATTGGAGAGTTTTGTACATTGTAATGGGTTACATAAAAACCCTTAATTTCTCTACATAACATATCATTAACATCATCATTGTCAACCATTATCAATCCACTGTAGGATAAAGGTATCTCCAAGTTCAATTCATTTTCTCCGCTCCTTAGCTTCTTCTTTTCACATCACCCCTGCACACTTTCTTATTTCATCCTTCCATCTCACATGTGGCCTCTTTCTGGATTTTTTATAATCTCTTGGAATCCAGTTTAAGATTTCAATTGTTCATCTATTATCATCTCTTTTAGCAATATGTCCATCCCAACTCCACTTCAATCTTTTAATTTTTTCAATGAGGTTAGTAACATGGTTGTTCTCTTACCCATATATTGCATTTTTTATCTCTTCTTGTTACTCCCAACATGCATCTCTTCATACTTCTTTGAGTGGTTGGAAGTCTATATTGCTCTTCTATTAAGTGTCCAAGTCTCAGATCCATAAGTAAGAACTGGCAAAACACATTTATTAAAAACCTTTTTTTTTTCAAATACATAGGCATATTTCCTTTTAGTATTAAATTATTTCTATGAAAAGCACTACAACCAAGTTTAATTCTATGATTAATTTTATCCATTATGTTTCTGTTTATGAAAGAAAATATAAAAACATACAGCATTTTCTACTTAACATAATGATGATTATCCAAAATAATAGATCTCTCAATATAATTTCAAATATTTCTACTCAATAAAACCTGGAAAACTTCCAATACATTACATAAAATATTTTAATTTTTTGCATATTGCTGAATGAATGAATCATGATTGTAAAACTTAGATTTCAAAAACAAAGCAGTATAAAAATTGCATGTTTAAAATATCAATAAAAATTTTTAAAAAAATATGAATAACTTTAAACTTAAATGGCATAAAAGTTGTTATGAATATTTAAAAAAGTGAATCAAAAAGAGGAAATATAGGGAGCAAAAAGAAGAGTATAATGGATAAAAGCAAATCTCAACTGGATACAACAATAGTGATTTCTAAAAAAAATTAACTTAAAATATAATGATGAAATTAATAAGTTTGTTTGATTATTATGAAATAGTTTGCAATAAATTTTTGAGAAATGTTGAAATTGCAGCCTTGTTTTAGTTTAATTAGATATTTTATAATGACTATACTGTAAACTTTAATTTAAACATAGGTCAATAAATATGTAAACAAATGGAGTAAATCACCTTCACTCAGGCTATGACTTAGAATTTGCTAACCTGTTATATAAATTCAGAATATGGAATAAAATTATATTCAAAATCTTTTTATATATATAATTTGAATGACTGGGTAAAAGGTATAGAAGTCGATAATTCAGAAGTATTTTAAATAATCTACCCTAATACACTTTATAACAACTCCATTTAATAATCTTAAATTATAATTCAATCTATATTGGTTGATGCAGTGACACAATTGCCAATTTGAGAATTAATGACATTTTTTGAACTTAATACACAATTAATTTAATAGGAATAAAAATGAAAAAAGATTTAAAACTGGGCAAAACATTCAAATATAATGGAAAATAACTTGTAAAATTTATCATTTGTCTAACGTAATTGCCTATGTATATAGTGCAGTACTTTATAATTCATAATCAGAGTTACATTTATAAATCTAAAAATATTAATTAATTTTGTAATATCTTAAAAATAATTATCTTAACAATTTATTAAATAAAAAATTAAAAAAATCAAAGGCTTTGGATATCATTAATACAAAATATTTTTAATTTTTGTGGTTACTGCTTCAATACCTATCTAATTAATTATGATCGTATGACATATTGTACTAACAGTTAAAAATGAATAATTATCCATTTACTGACTGATTCCCTGTTATACAACAATGTGATATGATTATAATAAAATCACAATATATTATTCTGGAAAAAACTGTCAGAAACTTAGATACTTGATAGTAGAAATTGCTAATCAAGTTTTGGTTCTTGTCCTCATTTAATGAAAAATATTAAACTTTCATCTAACTGAAGAAAACAATCAACTAGATAATATTTTGGTATGGGAATATAACATTTCCTACTAGTATCTATGGATTTTTCAAACTTACATTATATAATCTGAAATAGAGTAAATTGAATGAATTATTGTTTGCTAATGCAGACAATTAATGTAAAGGCAAAAACCTACAAGATGATACATATAGTATTCTGGAAAAATCCTAAGCATTTTAAAATCCTTAAATTGTTCAAAACAAATTTCAGATCTATTCTCTATATTAGAGGGCATGGTTGATAACATATAACTTTGAGCACTAGAGATCCTTCAAGATATAACTAATATCTATTTCAATAATTCTATATAATATATTCATATCATTCTCATCAATATATTGTAACATTGTATTTTGGTGCCAATAATATCATGGTCTACAAAGTATGAATTGTCCAAAAATGTTCTTGATTATATATTTCATAATAGATAGGAAGATCAAATGATAGGGGTTTAAAGCCAAAGGTAAACTTCCATAAAGGTAATGTGCAAAGGAATAATCATTTTTTATTTTTTTAGATTTCCAATATTAGTTTTTTTAATATTTTCAAATATTAAATATTGAATTTCTTTATAACAATTTAACACCCAATTAGTGAATTGTTTTAACAATAACTATGTAGGATGTTTCTAAAAGGGGAAAGAGAAGAATAAAAGGCTAAAGTCCAGCAATTTCAAATGAATGGAAATGAAACCATATAAAATAAAATATATCCCAAAGATCTACACAGCAACTGTGCCAATGGTGAAGATATAAAGAGACATGATTAAAAGATAACATGATCAGCCTGCACAATTAAATTTAAAACTATATGTTAGAACATCATAACTGCTAATGTAATAATGTAATTATAATAAATTATTTGGAAAAAACACTATGAATCTGGGTAAATGTAGAATGTTGTTTGTGAATGAATAGGACGTGAGGTCATAAGTATTCAAACTTTATAAATTGGAATATTTACAACAAATTCAAAATGAATAAATTGTCAATTAAATAAGAAGAAGTGCTAGAGAAATATATAAAATTTTGTACATTTATGTATAAATGTGTGGGTGCACGTATAAATAATATTTTCAAAATTAGAGAAATATACAAGAAAAATTAAGTTGTCATTGGTTCGCTTCTCGACCGATGCTTTGACACATGAAAAAAAAAAAACAATTGTTGAAATCTTAGTTAGTTAAATGTTTAGATTTAATAAATATTTCTAAAATAACATAATGAAATAATTGATATTAAAAGATTAATAAAATTGTATTGATCTAATAATATTTATTGACAAATATTTATTGTTCTAGTAAGATTTATTAATAAATAGATAAATGTATTTCATTTATTTATTTATAATAAATTGATGTTAAGCACTTTTTTTTATTATTTTATTGTTTTTTATTTCAAAATGAATACAAATTGCTGCCAATTGAGAAAAAATCTATAGATCTCATCTGATTATTTATGGTACTATTGCCTTGGAAATGAAATATAAGGAGAAATGCATAGTGGAAAATTTTGATGTCATAGAAGAAAACATAAATATTAGAAAATTAAAAGAAGAGGTCATTCCATAAAATTTTCAGGGTAGTGTATGATCAGTCATGTTTTTATCCAAAATCATTATTTTTGTAGCTACTTACCCAAGAATGATGGAATAGAAAACATTATTTGGGAGTCTGTTCTAGACAAGGTCAGATCTTCTACTCCATTTCAATAGCAGTAATGGATGTATTTTAAACTAAAATATAAAAGGAAAAAACAACACATTTTTTTTTAAAAAAATTAAGTTAAAAAAATTTGAAATTTGCAATATTGAAATTTTAGAATATCCAACCAAATTTGTATCAAGGAGTAAACTGCGAAATTGTGTTTCTCTAAGTCCAAAGAAATATTCTTTGAATATGTATTCCAGTAAAATTTTTAGTTATTATTCCATAATTTTATCTAGTAAATAAAGCATTTGGAAAACGATTATGGAAATACCTCATAAATAAAAGAATAAATAATATATTGTTATTGAGTAGAAACATTTGAAATAATTTTCTTGAAAACATTATAAGCATGAAAGCGGTATAGTGATCCAAATACTCATTGTGACAAAGAGTTACTTGAAGATTTTATGTGTTTATATGTAAAACTATCAGAAAAATTAAAGAGATTACAGGAATCCAAAGTATACATTTAATATTTGAGGTGAATATTTCCTAAATGGATTAGTTTGATTGTAATGATTTTAATCTTCAGTAAATGTGAATAATAATGCTACAAATTATTAAATAGACAGTCATTTATGAGTCCTATTATTGATAAATTTGGAAATATTTGATATTTGATGGCCATGTAAACTGTATGTGAAGAATAAAAATTAGTTATTTATGTTTTAATTAATAGGTAAATAAATTATTAGAATAGTAAATATACCAAACTAACCATAAAGCTCTATTGGAAATCCAGGTAGTATATTTTATATTCAATATTAAGGGTATAGAGTGATATTTAAGTGAGAATAAATACAGATTAAATATTTGTTGGTGAAGAGAGATTGCATTTTTTAAACCATCATTTAAAATTTATTTTAAATATAAAAACTAAATTATATTTCATCATTTATAATTTTTCTTGTAAAGTTTCTTTTTCTTTTTTGGTACATGTTTGAGTAAAACTATCTAGAATAAGTAATCCATTTTTCATGATAAAGGTTACTTATATTTGGTTCATCAAATACTAGGTGTTAAAATGTATGCTAGAATTAATTTAAAATTATGAGTTGAAATTTGCTATTGTGATATAATTTACATATCCATCCCACGAGCATGGTAAAGTATAAAAATACTCTATTGCATAGATGTTTCTAAAATAAACCTTACAATAATGAAATTTGAATTCAGATTCAAGTGCATAAAGAAAATGACAAATTTGTAAATATTAAATTTATAGTTTTGAGATACTTAATTCGATTATATGTTCAAAGTAAAAATGGGATGAAATATTACAATCCATCCCTTACAACATGTATGTTGTATTGCCACACATACTGTGAGTTTATACATCAAATGTAGCTATAATCAAAACACTAAATACACCTTCAAAAGAATCAAAAACATTTGTCTTTATATTTGCTGTCATATAGTGAGGATTTGTATTTTATTATTATTATATTATTTTGTTATTTACATAAAATATGTTATTATTTTTTAATCATCATTTTGATGCCATTTACATTCAGGTCAAGATGTCATACAACTGATTTATTTACAGTTACTTAAATATTTTATTATATTTGTTATTTGAATCCAATAAATTAAAAGTAGAATACTTACATAACAATTCCTGATATGCATATTTCTCTTGATAGTAAATATTTATTAAAGAAGAGCTCTGAGAGAATTTTTACACTAAGACTTAATGAATATTTATGAATAGGAACTCTAAGATTATATATTTAATTAATAGATAAAACTGAATTATATAAGTATGAAATCATTTAGTAATAAACTAATGATTGTTGAAATATTATAAAAACATATATTATATTTTAAAAGTTTAATAGTCAATATTTAAATCCTTAAGAAATTATATATTTACATTGATTATTTATTTTGTTTGAAAATCTGGAGTGTGGTCATGTGGGTTAGAGACTTATAAAAAACTCTACTATATGGGAATGCATTTTCAGTACACACAAATGCATTTGGAAGTACATTTTCAGTTTCTATTGCTCTGATTTTCATTTTAGCATAGTTAACCTCTTACTTACTATGTCTTTTTCAAACAAAGTCAGAATAAGTTTGATTGTCTATTAAAAGTAATATAATTTTTTTCTTTTCAAAAAAGTAAACTTTATAAATAAATATCTTATCTTTTGTGTAAGATTATTTTAAATTTTGTAGAACAATGCTTAACCTCAAAATAAAATTTGAATCTGTTGTAATAACAAAATCTGAAAGTTAAAATTGTTAAGATAAAAGAAGTAAGAAAATTAATTAGTATGGAATGTAAAAATATTCTATTTTAATTGATTAAAAACCTAGCTATTTTGAGATGTTAATGTAGACAATTCTCAAAACTTTGTGTGGGAGAGCAATAAACTGATTGTGTATAAAAGTGCCCCAAAATGTATTGTTTGATTCCATCTATTCAATTTATACAGTCTTATTGATTCATTAAAAGCATTCTTTGAGTCATTCATTGATGCATTCATTCTCATTCAACTGGTCATTATTGTATTCCAGAGACAATGGAAGATTATTCTGTGTGAGAAGCTTCAATTCTTGACAGTTCTTTTATCAAAATTATAGATAGTCTGCCAACAGTTCAGGATAAGTGACTTACAGTTAGAAAACAAACCAATCAATTTTTTCTAGTGGTGTTTTCCAGAATGTATATCTAGGCACTTTCCAAAGATCAACTCTGTGCTCTAAAATAAACCTTTATCATCCAACATGTCATAAAATCATAAATCTTTAGAAAATTGACCTCTTATAGTTATCCTGTAAAGAAGACTCTCAATTGACCACTTGGAAAGTACAATTACAAAATGGACAAAGTAGTTACTTCTTGAGTTAATCACAGAAAGCAAAAAATGACGCACTTAGGAATTTAGCAGTAATATAAACTTTGATATATCATAGTAATCCAGACATTGTTATAAGTGTTTTCCTTATATATATGCACATTATTTTATTAACCATATTATATTTTAATGTTTTTTTTTATTTTAAGCATCTAATAATTGATATCATATATATAAGTCATGTATGGATGTTTCACTGTTTCTTTTAGAATAGGTCTTAATTTAGAATTCATTATGTTAAATATATATCACTCTGAAAGAAATTATCTCTTCTTGCATTGGGAGTTTTGACAATTCTTAATAAAGTTTAATTTTATTGTAGAATAGTTTAATTCCTCTTCCATTCTCTGTTAGAAGATGTAAAACCTGAGTGTCATTTAAGAAATCAAGTCCAAAGTTTAATCGGTCTGTAAAATCTTTTAAAGAAGATTGCAATAATGTTTAAAATTAATCTTTTCTTTTAATTAACATTAATAAATTTATTTTATATAAGTGTGATTTGAATTTTGATGTGCTAAAACACTTTAACACTTGTACATAATATGCCCTGCATAAAAATATTCATCTACTTGTGTGTGCACCTAAAACAAATACAAATGTAAACCACTGTTATATTATAGGGTTTTTTACTTCAATGAGGTAGCTAAATATCTACCCAATATTATTATATTTCCTGTGGTTGCCCAGATCATTTACTGCCTTTATTACAGTCTGTTTACCCTGGTGTGATCTAGCTTTGCTATAGTCAACATGACTGATTTGTTTAATTATTATTACTATGTGTCAGTACATTCTTCAGAGCTTTTAACTGCAACATTTTGGTCAAGCACATGTTCTTTTACACCAGGGCTATCAATCATTGAATCATTGACTTGCTTGTTTTTACGTTGCATGGTAAACTTTTGTGGTTTAGATATTAATCACACACAATTATCTTTATTGTTGGTGCATATATGCAAAAGCATACAATGGGATCAATTGAATGTTTTCTTTCTTTCTTATTAAAAGTCATTCACACATAGATTATACATCCTATTTTATAAAAAGCTCTTAAGGATTATTTTAATCTTATTGAAGTAATTAAGTAGCTGTGCCAATTTAACTATCAAGGCTGTCATAATAAAGTACTCTTTTAAGACATTCATAGATGCAATATTAATTAATTTTATTTCTTTATTTTCTTTTAATTGTAATAAACATTATGGTTATAATTATTATTTTAATTTGGCTGACATTTGTTTACTGTGTCTGCCTATCAATTTTTAATAGATAAACTGAGATAAGGTCAGGAGCAAGTAGTTTATTTTATGTTAAGTCTGCTCATCATTGATAGTGAATATTCCAGTCATCTCAAATAAATTTTCTAGGTTGATTAAGTAGTTTAGTGGCATCCTTAAGTGACTGATGTTTGTAACATAACACATGTGGTATTTGGTATAATATATATTATTCTGCTCATGTATAGTAAAATAGTTTTACATTAGACTAGATATTAACTGATTCATTTTTCCAGGTGTTGTAGCAGCATTTGGGATTCTTAAAAGTAAAATTTGAATTTTCACCCTCTGCTAAAAATTTTGTGAAGCTTTTGTTTATGGCCTTAAAATTGACATGTATATTTTTTTCAAATATTTTAAATATAAACAAATTCAAAATAAGTCAGGCAAATTGAATATGCAGTCCATCAAAGCATCTCAAGCTCTGATGATGATGGGTAACCATTATATATTTTGCAAGCTCAAACTTTGTGAGATTATTTCAAAAAAATATTACAATAATCAAGAAAATATTTTTTTTTCTCATTTGTCATAGCATCGACTGGGGCGTGAACCCACAACCATCTGCAACCAACTACTTGCTTGCAAGGTGGTTGCGATGACTTCACGGCTATTTTTGAAAAGTTTATGATTTTATTTTTATTGTAATTGTATAATGTTTATTAAAAATCAAAAATAAATATTATTACTTATTTATTTTTTATGGAAATGTTTTATTTTTAAATATAAAGAAATATATTCATCTAAATATTGTTACTATAAAGATTACCATTGTGGGAAATCCAAATGTCAAGAAATAAAGTCACTTAGCAGATAGTTATAATGTCTAATAATATCATAAAAGTTACAATTTTTTTTTACACTTTTAAAGCATAAATTGATAGATTTAGTAGTTATTAAAAATAATTTGTTCAGATTTTTAAAACAAACATAAAAAAAAGAAGATTTCATTCATTTTGCAAATTGAATCAGCTCCACTTGAAATTTGATGATGTGTCAGCATTTTGTTTTGATAAAAATCAAATTTTTAAAATAATTCTGAAATCAAATGTAATTTTTTAAAAATCATTTAATTTCTAAACAAAAATATCTATTAAATGAGGTCAAATTTATTATAATTTGATAAATAATAATGGTTTAATATCAAAATGAAAGTTAAAAGACTAAATCTAGTGAGAACAAAGAAATTGTCAAAATATTAGTGAAAAAATTAAGTGGTTAAGTTCATATATTTGTCTCTTATTAAAATTAATTGAATAATTCCAATTATTAATTAAGAATTAGAAATCATCTTACTAAACCTATAACCTTATGTCAGCAGTTATACATTTTCATAAATTAATATTTCTTAAAAAAAACTGATCATAAATAAAAATGTAAAGTCAAATTAAATTTTAAAAATTATTAATAATAATAAATCATTAGTTTTTAAAAATTCTTTAATTATAATTAATATGTACATTGTCAATGACTAAATATCAATATTAAATGTTGTTTTATTGATATTAAGTTTCCATCATCAAATGAGAATATTCAGGAAATGCACTAAACTGAATTATAGTTTTATTGATATTAAGTTTCCATCATCAAATGAGAATATTCAGGAAATGCACTAAACTGAATTACAGTAATTTACTACAGAAAATCTGAACTGCAATGATGAAGATGTGAGGACAAGGATCTGGACCAATTAATGAATATTGATTTTTACCAAAAATGCATTTGGTGGATTTTTTCCTCTTATTTTTAATGCTATGGAGAGGATGAAAGTGGATTAGTATTTTTTACTATTAAAATAAAACAGGCACAAAAATTAATGATTTAAAAAAATTCAAATTTCATTTTGAGTCATATCAAATCCATCCATTATATTTCATTAGTATCTATATCTCTATTCATGGAATAAAAATCTTCATTTTACATTTAGATATTTAAAATGCATTATTATCACCCAATTATTAAGATATTACTTATTAGATATAAAAGGTTTTCCATTCTCATTTTAACTTTTTAATATTTAACTGCAATAGAGAGAACAACTACTGGGAATCTTCTCTCATTAACTACAAATTTGTTAACACACACAGGTCTGGTAACTGTTTGGTTTTTACCTTTTTTAGTAATTTTTACTAAAAATTCTTTATATAGTATTTTCACTGATTAGATTATAAAATATTTTTATTTTATTTTGTAAAAACAACAAAAGATTCAACTTTCACTTTTTTTTTTATTCAAACATTCCTACTAATTTTTTAGCTATTTTTGTAGATGTGATTTATAAAATTTTTGTTAAATTATAATAATATTAATTTATTTATTATAATGTGATATTGCATTTTAATTATGTATATTATAAATAATCTATTCAATATTATATAATTTTATTTATATAACTCAAATACATATTTGCCTTAAAAATAATTTTAATAAAAAATTCTATAATGCTAATATTAATTCATTATTTGCTCCATATTATAGGAATTTTACTGAATATTTAGATATTTATACAAAATATTACAAAAGAAAGATATTTTATATTTTTAAACACTTAACTGATAAATACAACCAAATATTGGGGGAAGGTGGTTTATCTATGTATATATTTTTTTAAATTTGTCCAATCTAAACAGATTAAATTGTATCTTTATGATATATACCAGAATCGGCAACTGGCAGCTCCAGAGCTGCATGTGGCTCTTTAGTGGAAAAAGGGCGGCTGCTTATTTTGGATAATATATATAACATTATTAAAAATGTAATATATTATAATATTTTATTTATGGGTACTAATATATAAATTGTAACTAATTGTATTAATTTTATTACAATTTAATTAATACAAATGTTTATAAATTATTATGACGAGTGTGGGTGATTCAGATTTAAAATAGCGTACTGCGCATTGTTTTTCTTCATTGAATTATGTGAAAAGCAAACACAGGAGCAGGCTGATTTATTCAAGTTTGAAGGCTTTATTAATATTAAAATTCATTAAATATACCCCAAATTTAAACATGTCGGCTCAGAATATAATAGTTCAAAAGTCACATTAGTAAATCTGAATATTAACATTATATTTTCATATTTATATAATTGATTTATTTGCTGATAAATTTTATAATGCAAATTTATTATATTTATTAGACATTTAGAAAAGTTCTAACTAAACATAAAATTTACAGAAAAAAAAAAATCTTTTTGTTTCACTTATAAAAATATTACATGCAAGCTTAAATAAGAATTGTTTGAATATTGTATATGCATACTTAATGTTATTAAATTTATAATGAATGAAATTGGTTCAAACTGCGGCTCCCTAAATTTTAATTTTACTACGTTTTTTATCAAAATTGTTCTCTGAGTCAAAAATGTTCCCGACTCCTGATATATACGACCTAATCTTGTTAATATCAAATATCAAAGATTTTAGTTTTTTTCAATAAAAATACTTAAAACTATAACAATATTATAACACAATAAAATTTATTTTTTCCAAATAACTTACTTTGTAAAATAAAATCTAATTAATTATTTAATATCAATATTTTTAAAATCTCATTTAAATTTTAATAAAACACATTTAAATTAAATAAAACCAAATTTAAAAGAATGAAATATTAAACATTTTTTAACAGTTAAAAGATTGAAAAGGAAATTTTAAAGTAACTTTGATAAACAAATATTTCTATACTTGTGATTTTAAAATAAATTGTAAAGAAAATATATTTATGGCAGTAAAGATTATAAATGTTTTTTATACTTACACATTACTTATTTTACTTTTATAATCATTTGTAACTTAGGTCATGATTTTCACTCATAGTTTTTTTTAATAAATGTATAGTTTATTTTAACCATTATTTTGTTAAAAGTTGAATCATTAACACTTACTTGACATATTCTGTGTTACCCCAGAAACTCTCCTGGTTATAATGTTACTTAAACATCATTTGGATGTTCTGTGTATCAATACTTGTTTTTCACTTTTATGGTAAATGGTTCCAATTAAATGGCAATGGGTCTATATTTAAGTTTGATTTTTTGTTTAAGTTAGCACAAAAAAGTATATCCTGTATTATAAATATCAAACTGCATCACATGACAAGACTTGTTCACATTATATTTATAAAGCAGAAAGTATATTAAAGGTATTTTTTAATTTAAATTCATTTAAATTTATTTGAAAGATGCTTTTATTTAATAAATATAAAGTAATTTTATTTTTATAATTATATGTTAATTTTATAAATATTTAATCATACAACATTGAAATAAATTCAGTTACATTATTCTAACTGATATAAAAAGTAGACACTATTTTTTGTTTAAATAAATTTATAGTTTTTAATATTTTTTATTATTTTAGTTATGCTTAAAAATAATTTAAATAATAATGATAAAAAATGATTTTATTTTGTCACAAACTTTATTCAAACTGAAAATCTAGTATATAAAACATTAAATATTGCAAAATTAATTTTGATTTAGTTATGTTATTTAGCAATACAAGAGTTAATAATATTCCTGCACTTATTTTTAAACATATTACAAGATTTTCAATGTTCACAAACATCCTTAAAATATATGAATAAATATAAAAGACAAATGATCTCCATGATTTCTGGCTAAACCAGACATTATCATTTAACTCAGATTTTTACTGTCCATAGCTCTTCAATATTATAACTCAATAATTATTCATAGAAAAATACAACAATTCTATTTATGAGCACATTTTTTGAACACATTCATTTGACAGTAATGACTTTCTATAAATACATTTATGATTATTATTTAATTTTTAGCACAATAATAAACTCTAAACTTAGTTAAAGATTAATATATCAATTATATTCATTTAACACCTTTTTCTATGCAAGATGTCTTCTTTATATAATACAAAAATTTTAATCTCCACATATCTTTAAAGCATATGGATAAGGAAATTAGAAAAAGGCAATCATAATTCCCAGGGTGCAATTGGGTTCAGGCATCATCAGGTGTCTCATACTTTTATATTTATTATAGATTATTATTTATCCATAAAAATATTAAAATTTAATATACAATTGAAACATTTCTAAAATGTTATAGTTTGATGATATTGTATGTAGATAAATACAGCTTATGATAGCTGATTCAGCCAAAAATGCATATTGATAATCTTATAATTTCATTATATGAATTTATCAATATTTGATAAAAATCTGTGGAGATTGAACATTTGTAGTATACTTAGGATAGAAAGCAGAAGTAGAAAAAAAGAAAAAGCAATACTCACTAATATATTTATTAAAAATTAATATTGTTGAGTGAGGGTATTCCAGAAATATTACATTTGTAAACTGAATTGAAGTGAATCTTTTCAAATAAAGAAGTATGTATTTAAAAAAAAAGTAGATTTATTATATAACAAATTTAAAAAATTAAAATTTATATGCAGATAAATAATAATTAAAGTTTGAAATTTTTTGACTTGCATCATTAAGACATTTTATTGGTTAGGCACAATTGTATCATTGTTTATATTATTTGAAAATTAATTGCTAGTTTAAACATTTTTATATAAATATTTTTATGGTTTTTAAGTTTTAAAAAACATATAAATTTTGTGGATTTTTCCTTAGTTAATTATGACCAACCTTCAGATAAATTTGGAATTTTCTATATTTTTTATTAGTTCACAGGTGAATGGTTAAGATCACTCAACAGCTCAGTAGTACTATCTATGAATACACTTCTTATAGCATTATAACTTATCAAAAAAAAATTAATTCAAAAATAAGTTAAAAGAAATACTTACTTTAATTTTTTTTTTTACATTTATTTTAATGTTAAATATTTGTAAATGCAAGCTATATTACATTTCTCAAACTGATGGTTCGTAGTTTTATTTCTACTTGATATAATTCACAATCTGAATTCATCCTAAAGTTAAAATACTGGTTAAAATAAAATTTATCAAGAACTGTCCAAAAATTAAATTGATAAAAAAGTTAGTAGAATATTGCCAGTCCATTAAAAAAAAAAAACAATTTCAAAACTGTTAGTAAACATTTGTATTCAATGTTATTGTAAGTACTAGTATTGTATTTTTGAAATAATAATATCTGTTATATATTTACTCTTTAGTTAAAATTATTGACTTTGCTTACTATTATTAATGACATTCAGCAGGGGAAATAATGATTTAATACTTTCATTTTAAAAACATTAAAAATATTTTCTATGGTTATGTGATAAAGTCTGTTAGAAATATATAATTGTATTTTCTTCTGTAATGTGTCTATTATTATTCTATTTAGAAATATTATCTTTCATTTCCAATAATTTATGAAATTCCTAAAATTGTTGATGGACTTCTTGAAAGATTGATGATTTCCATTTTAATAATTGCTATACTAATGATTTGCCAGATTGAAAAAAACCCATGACATTTTGAATGCCTCATTACCTTTTATAACCTTCTTAATATTAAATAAATTATAAAGTTATAATCATGATATTTTTTATATATTCTAACAAAATGATTATGCAATCCAATCATAAGTTATAAAGCCTTCTATTATTATTAGATTTTGAATAGATTCACATAATATAGCTATGTAATTATTGGAGAAATGAACATTTCCAATTACATATCTAATTTGGTATGATCTGTATAATATTATGAGCAGTTAAAAATTTTCTTCACATTAGTATCAAATATTATCAGATTATACAAGTCACTACCAAAATCATATAAATAGTAGATAAAAATTGAATTCTATACTCTATGGTTTTTTGCACCAATATTATTATAATTATTTTTTTATATTTAATGTTGGGCATTCAATATTTTGTCTATTATTCAGGGTTGATTGGATATAAATTTTTTACTTGTGATGTATTTAAAAAACAACTGAATGATTAACTATGCAGCACAGGAGCAATAAGAAATAAGAGATTGAGCTTTGATCCAGAAATTTCTAGCTTTCAAGTCTTATTTTCTATTACTGAACTAAACCACACAAAGAAATTAAGAGTAAGTAATATGTAACAATTGGTTATGTATTTTGAATGGCAGTGAATCAAATGCTAAAATAATATTATCATATGCTTTAGAATGGCTATAGATATGTTTCATCTTAAGACATATTTATTTTGTTATTATTTTATGCTTTCATTTGTAGAAATTGTCATTAGTGACAATTTTTATTCACATAATTGCATGTATGCATTGAAGAGGGAATCTGTCAAGGAAAAATTAACAAACCTTTAAACATCACATGATCACTATCTTCCATGACTTGCTCATAACTGTTGTTAAAATAGGCAAAACTCTCTCCATACAGTAGTGCCACTCAAAGCAAGACAGGGTAATAAATGGATATCATAAGGCTTGTGCATAAAATTCCTATCTAGTGCCTACTCTTCCAATATCCCCAAACTAGTTTCTGACTTGTGGCCTTCATCATGAGGAGTCTTGGATCTGAGAGCACTGCACTTAAATCTTAGAATCTCTAAGATCTAGGTGCAGTGCTCTCAGATCCAAGGCTCATCACTGAGAAAGGCCACAATTCAGAAACTAGTTTGGGGATATTGGATGAGTAGGCACTAGATAGGGATTTTATGCACAAGTCTTCTGGCATCCATTGATTACTCTGTCTTGCTTTGAGTGGCACTACTGTATGGAGAGAGTTTTGAAAAATTAACATATTGCCCATAATAATAATTTATTTTTATTGCATCAATTATTAAATTTTTAATCAGATTTTATGAATATGTTACTTATTTTTACAGGTTAGTGATAAAATTTTCTAATTTAATTACACATTATTTATGCTTGACATATTCTATTTATTTCATTATTTTCTCTTTATTTTGTTTTTACATCAACTCTCTACTAATTCAAGTTTTTATTTTATGTAAATACGTAATTTTCTATTATTGTAATTCCATTTTTTTCTGATTATATTTACACTTTTTTCCTCCATGATAAAATTATTAATAAGGATGTAAAGTATTTAAATTGAATCTTATTTTTACAAAATATTTGTTGTCTATGATTCAATGTGCCTAAAATGTTTTCTGTTTTTAAAAAAAATATTTTACTTATTATTTTTTTTTACCTGTTTTTCTAGTTATAGTAATTTATTTTAATATTGAAAACTGTTCTTATAGTAACTCTTTATTGACATCTTCATTTTGTTAAAGAATAAAGCATATTTTTACTTCAGATTATTATTAGCACTGATCACATCTTTTTTTATTTTCAGCTGTTTATTAAAGAATTATCTTTCTTCCATCAATTATATTAAGCTTTTATTTCTTCATTTCTTTTGGTATATTCTTTTTTCATATATCTTCATAAATTTGGTATGATTTTGCTATATCTAATTTTAATTTCTATTAAATATTATTTGGATTTCATTGCACTTATTAGCACTTGCCTATCAAAATGTTAAACTGTAAAGACCTCAAAATACTATTTATGTTGTTTTTATAAAAAAGAAAAGAAAACAAATATTCAACTTAAATCTATTATTATAAAGCACTGAAAATCTTGAAATTATTAGATTGGAAGTCACACTCTGATAATGTGTTATTACTTTAAATATTATAAATCTCCATGCACTCACACATCAGTAAGAGCTTAAAAAACTTAAGTGAATCATGTAGATTTAGAATGCATTTCTATAAATTTACCAACTTTCACTGATGATGGTAAATCAGGGCTTGAGTACAATTCAAAATTTGATTATAATATCAGGCACACAATAGACTCAAGCCCTGATTTAGCATGGTCAGTGAAAGTTGGTATATTTATAGAAATGCAAATTTGATTATAACATCAGGTGCACAATAGACACAAGCTGATTTAGCATGGTCAGTGAAAGTTGATGTATTTATAGAAATGCACTCTAAACTTAAGTGATTCACTTAAGTTTTTTAAACTTTTACTGACATGTGAGTGTGCAGAGATTTATAATATTTAAAGTAATAGTACAATATCGGAGTTCGACTTCCGATCTAATAATTTCAAAATATTCATTTTGTATAAAATTTAAATCAACATTTTTTTAATAAAAATTATTTCTAACCTGAAAATAATTCAAACTGGAATCAATAATGTGCATAATGATAATGTATGTGTACAATATATAGACATAAGTTAAGTCTTTCAATTAATAGATTGATCAAATAGTCTGTCATATGACTTTTAAGCCAAAAGTAACAACAGAGAAATCTTTATTTTTTAAATAGTCATGCAATGCAATACATCAGTGTGATGACAATATTGTAAAAGAAACACAGTAATACTTCCTTTTATTGTTTGTTTGAAAAAATACAAAAGTATTGCTTTATATTTAAAAGATAATGCATTTTTAAATTAAATTTTTTTAAATATGTTTATACCAGTAGTTTTTTTTATTATTTAATGCAGTCTTGACATCACACTTCATGAACCCTTAAGGAAATGCCAATTTTTAAAAATTGATTTACTTTTTAATTATTGGTTATATGGGAGTCATAACAAGTTATTATGTTTGTGTCTATTCCCTAATCAATTATGTAAAAATGAATGGAAAATGTTGCAACTATGTGGTAGCAAATTTATTTCAGTAATAATTCATTCAAGGTTCCCCATACCTTGCCAATCATATTTCAATCATAACCAGAAATGTTATCTTTTTTATACTCTATTGTTGCACTGGACATCAAAAGCAAAATTTTTATTGCATACTTAAAATACTGGTGGTAATAAAACATTTTACTGTATTTAATGCACTTGAATTCATCTGAAAATTTGATATTATTTATTTATTCATTTATTATTTCTACATCTCATGGTACCTATAGGAAATGTTTGCACAACTTCAGGATGTGAAGCCTTGTTTGCAAACAATTGATTTAATGTATTCCCAGTATTTCATAACCAATTTAAAAACTTTATTTTTAAAAATAGTTGCTTGCTTTTATACTTCACTGTTACTGTTGTTTGTTTATTTGCACTTTTTTAAAAAAAATGAAGATTTTAAAACTTTTTAACTTTCATACATAATAAAAAAAAAACAATTTTTCCTTATTAATTTTTAATCACATGTTTATAAAAGTTCAGAAAAAACTACAACAAAATTTTCAACAAATAAAATTTCTAGAGTATACAGTAATAACGATAAACATTTCTTCTCTCTAAATTATGATTTGCACAAAAATGCAATATCATAAAATAAGCACTAGAATGGCAGATATATTTGTATCTTAAAAGAGTTATCATTTTTATTCACTTATCTATTTCTATCAGTAGAAACTGTTTTATTGTACAAATTTTTGTCTAAAAATAATCTAGATATATGCACTGTTAATAATTGTTATCATAAGCTATAAAAACAAATTTGAAAGTGGATTATTGTTGTTGTCAAAAAAAAACAATCAAAAACTAATGGCAGAAAGTTGTATATTTTTTTGTTCAAAGAGGTTTACATGTGGATATTATTTAAAACATATTCATTAAAATCATTATTTTTTATTATCTCTAACAATAAAATTATAAATATGTTTCTTTAAAAAAAATGTCCTAAATTACTTATGCCAAAGAAGTAGAATTTTAAACTGATCAATGTTTGATGCTTAAAAAAATTCCAAAAAAAAACTCTATTTAAAAAAAAGTTTCAAAATGACCAATAAAAGTATTCTTTTATATGCATTTAGTGTAATAATTTTAGTTATATACCATAGTACTAAAATTTGAAAGCTGACTAATATTGATGTTAAAAGTTTAAAAAAATCAAAAGTAAAGTATGATGAAATTACAGAAAATTAAACACTATGCAGAAGAATATCTAAATTGATGAATGCCATTGAGGTGAAATTAAAAAATGTTATAATAAGCATTAATGACTAAAATAACATTCATATGCATAAGACTTTTCACAATGTTTTAGCTTTGAGTAAAGCTTCAAACACCATTACTAAAGTTTTCAGCAATTTCTTCAATTATATTTGTTTTTGTTTTGAAATTATTTTTATAAAAGTACAAATCTTAATTTTAACTATAAGGCAGAAAAAAATGATGTAAACAAATTGATCAGTATTGAAGTCAGAAAAGGATCATTTCTAAAAGAAAAAGCTGTAAAATGTTCAGCAATTTATATTTGAAGGAGGATACTTAAAATTAGAGAAAAGAATTTGAACTTGAGTAATTTACATTGTAATTAAATGGCAAGTGTTAATATTAATTAGACAATCATTTGTGAAAACATTAAGCAAATATTTGCTATCTTCTTGTAACATATGAAGGGTTAACTACCAGAAAAGTAAGAATTACTGGCTTTATGAAAAGAATTGTATTGCATAGTCATAAGGTGGGCGTGGTGAAGATTCTAGCTGGATAAACCACTGCTGTATATTATATTTAAAAATCATATCAATTATCTACATTTTTATTACAAGATGCATATTTACATTTTAATTTTAGGTTTATAAAGAATGAATTTTAGTTGACTTTAAAATAAGTGTGCCATATTATAACAATTACTTTTTTATGTAATTTTACATTGATATTTTTGCTCTTTTAAGCTTACATGGCTGTTTTGAATGGTAATTTTGGTTTTGATTGTAATCTTGGAGTGGATTACTTTCAAATATGTAAGTTTTAATGTCAACTATAATAGATTAATAGCATAATAAGTGACTTTCTGGAATCAATTAGTTCATTTTTGCAGACAACACTGTATAAGTGATTCATTAAATGATTTGATAAAAAAAAATACAAAAACAAAGTTTAAAAATGGATTAATGGTAAATAGGTTTAGTTGAAAATTTAACTATATTGATATTTAAAATAAAATAAGAGTTATCTTTATTATTTTTCTAAAAAAAAAGGGATATATATATCAATTCAATATTTTCTTCTGGTAGTTACTACTTTGCAAACATTAATAACTATTCTTTTCTTTTATATCACCAATAATTTTTTTTACTTTTCAACCACCTTTTTTTTTACTTCACAAATCATTCAAATACAACTTTGGATAGATTTGTTTTCTTTTAATATATGTCAATTCTAATTCTTCAGTTCTATAATTTTATTAATAAATGATCATTATCATTTATTTTCTTCAATATTTCAATACTTTTTATCTGTATATTTTCGATTTTTTATTCTTATCTATATCCACATTTTAAAAACCTCTAACTTTTTTCTTTTTGCCTAGATCTTTGATTTATATAAAGCTCTCTATAAATAAAGCAGGCTGCAGAAAGGAGTTTGCTATTAACTGAAAGGAGACCCTTTGATTCCTCTTGGAGGCCTTAAAGGAACCGAGCAGGGCAAATTCCTAATGTCCACTCCATACGTTCTTGTCGTTGCAGCTATTATTACTATATGTTTATTCATATAGTATACGAACATGGATGGGCTGCTCACCAACACACATTAGCCAGCGTGGTGAGTTTATTGGCTTTTTACCTCTGAGTTTACGATCAAGAAACACCATGGTCTTTCTTCTCAGTGCCTGATAAGGCAGAATGAATGTTTGTGTAAATGTTAAAGATTTTTCCCAATTATACAATTATGACAGACAAAAATAAAGCATGGCCCTTAATCCCAGGAGGCTGTAAAGTCACCAACCAAGGCAGCGGTTGGTGGCCGAAGGCGGAGGGTGCTAAGAATATCCTGGAGGCGGACCCAGCTGCCATTTGATGACGACTTTTTATTTAGGTACTTACAACTGCAGATCACTTTCAAGTGAAGGAAGATTGCAAGAATTAGAAGAAGAACTCTCTTATATTAAATGGGATATTATTGGACTTTGTGAAGTTAGAAGAAAAGGTGAAGAGACAATTGATTTAAAAAGTGGACATATGCTCTATTATAAAGGCACAAATATTGGAAATACAAGTGGAGTAGGATTCATTATAAATAAAAAGTGGAAGAACAATATTGTGGAGATTGATGGTGTATCAGACAGAGTGGCAAGATTAGTTATACAACTTAATAGCAGATATCAAATGCAGATAATTCAGGTTTATGCCCCAACAAGTTCTCACAGTGATGAAGTAGTAGAAGATTTTTATATGGATGTACAAAAGGCTTTTGATCAGAGTAAACAACATTTTAAAATTGTTATGGGAGATTTTAATGCTAGAATTGGTAAACAAATGAAAGATGAAAGTGTTGTAGGTAATTTTGGTTATGGTAATAGAAATGAGAGAGGACATAGACTTGTGGAGTTTGCAGAGAAGGAAAAACTTTATATTATGAATTCTTTTTTTGAGAAAAATGTTAGAAGGAAATGGACATGGAAGCATCCAAATGAAGGTACAGCAGAATTGGATTATATTTTGACTAACAGGAAATACATATTTCAAGATTGTAATGTTCTTAATAAATTTAACACAGGAAGTGATCATCGATTAGTAAGGGGTAAGATAATGTTAATGTAAAACTAGAGAGACAAAAATTATTAAGAAAAACTATATTTACAGTTGATATTCCTAATCTTCAGAAACATTCTAATGAATTTAAATTAGAACTTATAAATCGGTTTCAAGTATTAGTAGATTTTGAACATGATTCAGATTTGAATGAAATTAATATGAAAATAACTGATACACTTTTAAAAACTGCAACAAAGATAGCTGGTAGAAAAAAGCAGCAATTGACTAATAAAATTTCTACTGAGACTAGAGAACTTATGAAGAAAAGAAGGAATATGAAGATATGCAAGAATGATGCATTAAAAAGAATTGAATATCTCGAATTTTGTAAAATGGTGTGGAAAAGAGTTGAAAATGATATAAGAAAGTATAACTGTGAACTAGCAAGAAAAGCTGTAGAAGAAAATAAAAGTCTTAAGAATGTAAAACAACATTTTGGTATTGGTAGGAAATTTATATCTGCAATAAGGAAAAAAGATGGAATTATTACTAAAAAGAGGGATGACATTATGAAATTGGTAGAAGATTTTTATCAAGAATTATATAGTAATAAAGAACAAGTACCTCCTATATCTATTACATCTTCCGAATTGCCCAGAATTTTAAATGAAGAAGTGAGAAATGCAATTAAATGTATGAAAAAAGGAAAGGCTCCAGGTAATGATGGAATTATAATTGATATATTAAAAGAAGCAGGTGAAGAAACAGAAAAAATATTAGCAAAGTTATATACCAAATGTCTAAATGATAAAGATGTACCGGATGATTGGAAGAATGCAGTAATAATATTAATATTTAAAAAAGGTGATAAAGAAGATATTAGAAATTACAGACCTATCAGCCTTTTATCAGTTTTATATAAAATTTTTACCAAGATAATTACAACTCGTCTACAGAGAACCTTGGATTTTCACCAACCAAGAGAACAAGCTGGATTTAAAAGTGGTTTTAGTACAGTAGATCATATTCAAGTATTGAGAGAAGTTATAGAAAGGACAAATGAATATGAGTTGTCATTATGTTTTGGATTTGTAGATTATGAAAAGGCATTTGATTCTATAAACATTTCTTCAGTGATTAAAGCATTGGATCATCAAGGTATAGATCCAGGATATTGTCATATTTTAAAGAATATTTATAAAAATGCAACAGCAACAATTAGATTACATAATGATACTGGGAAAGTCAACATTGAGAAAGGTGTAAGACAAGGTGACTCCATATCTCCAAAACTTTTTACAGCAGTGCTGCAAGAAGTATTTTGTGGATTAAAATGGGAAACTAAAGGAGTGAAAGTAAATGGAGATTATTTAAGTCATTTAGATTTCTGCAGATGATGTAGTTGTTTTTGCAAATAATGCTTCCGAGCTGCAGGAAATGTTGCAGGAGTTATCAGATGAAAGTAGGAAAGTAGGACTAAAGATAAATGTTAAAAAGACTAAAGTAATGTTTAATCGATTTGCTCAAAATATGAAAATAAAGATTGATTATGATGAATTAGAAGAAGTTAAGAGTTACAAATACCTTGGTCAGATTATTAATACAGATGGAAACATAATAGAGGAAATTAATCATAGAATTAAACTTGGTTGGAGTGCTTTTGGTAGAAATAACTTGATATTAAAAGGAAATATGCCTATGTGTTTGAAAAGGAAGGTTTTTAACAAATGTGTTTTACCAGTTCTTACTTATGGATCTGAGACTTGGACACTTAATAGAAGATCAATACAGAGACTTCAGACCACTCAAAGAAGTATGGAGAGATGTATGTTGGGAGTAACAAGAAGAGATCGAAAACGCAATGTATGGGTAAGAGAACAAACAGGTGTTACTGACCTCATTGAAAAAATTAAAAGATTGAAGTGGAGTTGGGCTGGACATATTGCTAGAAGAGATGATAATAGATGGACAATTGAAATTTTAAACTGGATTCCAAGAGATTGTAAAAGACCCAGAAGGAGACCACATGTAAGATGGATGGATGAAATAAGAAAATGTGTAGGGGTGATGTGGAGAAGAAAAGCTAAAGATCGGAGAAGATGGATTAAACTTGGAGAGACCTTCATCCTGCAGTGTGTTGATAATGGTTGATAATGATGATGATGATGATGATAAATAAAGCATTTAACAAAAATTTTAAAATCTATTTTGATGAAATACAAAATACCTCACACCTTTTTCATAAATCAGCATTTTTTGGTTGCAATTTTTAATCAAAACATTTTTTTATATTATAAATAAGCATTACCCACTATTTTTTAATAGTCTTTCCATCTCATCACATTCATTTTTTAACCAAATTTGCCTAGTTTATGCTGTTACAAAGTTCAATTCCTGATTAAGCTAATTATGTAGATTATATATACATGGTATTTTTATTTCTATATTTTTTAATATGATAGTTTAACTTATATTTTTTAAAAATATTATTGGCAATTATTTTCTTATCCAATAAATTTTAAAAATGTTCTATTTCATTTTAGTGTATTAATAACTAATTTTTATGTAGCTTAGAACTGCTTATACTTTTTCTTAAATTCTATAACTCCTAAACTGGAGTTTATATCTATATCAACTCCACAATAGCACTATATTATTAATTCTGTTCTTAAATTTATTCTGAATTAATATATTTTAGTTATTTCTATGTATAAAATTTTGTCCTATGATTTTTTTTAAACCATGCATTTATTATCACTATGTTATTTTTCTTACAAAAACTAATTCATTTTTTACGTTTGTTATTTCTAAAAATTATCCCAATTTTTTTTATAATCTTATTTTTTCTTTCTAAAGTCCTATTGCTACACTCCAACTCCTCATTATTATACAACTATTTTGCACCCTTTTTAAATGTTTTTTTATACATGGTCTTTATTTCTTTTCTTAACTGTATACTTTTGTCATTATTAAAGTCTTCAAAACAAATTTAGATTCATTATCAATGAAAAAAGATTTGTATTTAGAATTTAAATTATATCTTCTCAGATAGATTTAAAAACATATGTAAGATGTTTTAATTCTGTTTATATTAATTTAATATATTATTAGTAGATATAATTATGATAATACATTATAAAAACAATATAATATGGTGTAAGTGAAATTTTTGGATTTAATGGGTAGAAATGATATGTATTTTTTCTGAAAGCAGGTTCATAGCCTTTCTCATATTGCTTATCTAGTTTTAACACAATTTAATATCTCATATTTTATGATTTTTTTAAATCTTCAATCATTCTAGTATTTGGAGCTTATTCATCAAATAATGAAGCCATTTGTATTATAAATAATAAGTTGGCAATAGCTAATTATGCACTCAATATTATGACAGTTCATTGGGTTAATTTTTAGAGAATTGTCATTTCAGTATGAGGCACAAGTTATTTGACAGCATTTTAATATAATGTGTTACTTTACTTTATAATGAGAACCTGATTTCTTGACAAAAAATTTTAAATCTGTAAATATATATAGGTTAAAAAGTAGGTAAATCAGTATAATGGCTTTACTTATAAACTAACAATAGGTCTCTTTGATTTTTTTAAAAATTAAAGTAAATAATAAACCAAATTTTAAATGATGATGTTTGCATCTTCCATTTAGTATATAGTGCAGTAAAAAGTATAAAAGTAATTGATAGATATCAAATAAAATGATAAATCAACTCTTAAACTGGATTTTGGATATGGTCTCCATAAACAAAAATTAATTTAAATATCTTTTTAACACCACCATTTGATATAAATTAATTTAATATATTTATGTAGAAAGTTCACATGTATTTAATACAATAAAGTCAAACTCATATTACATAAAAATATAAATCTTTGTATTAATTTGTTTTGAAATAAACATATAAAAACTATCAATACAACTCACTGAATAACTTTTGTTTTTACTAAAATAAAGTTATACTCTATAAATTTTACAAGTGCAGTGTTTAAATTGTAACTTCTAAATACATAAGATTGCCTCACAAATTACCATATGACTTAGGAAATAAGACAGCTGTTCTTATTTTCTTAAAGACTTTATCTTGGGCTGAGGGATGAGTATCCTTACAGTTTTATCATCTTGTTTAAACGGAGATGGTGTGGAGGTTTGTTAACCTAATATATAGTTAAAATAAAGTTAACATGTTCATCATCCTTATATATACAGTTTCAAAAACTTTCATCTCCTAATTAAATATTTTTCAGTTAATAATTTCAGAATTGCCTAATAGTATATAGTGTAATACTAAATGAATAGTGATATTTTGTTTTAGCAAAGGTGATAAAGATATTAAGGTTCCAAAATTATATACATGTCTTGTACTCATTTCAGTATTTCAAACATGATCAAAACGAAAATTTAATGATCATACTATATTTTTGAGAGAATCATACTAGCTGTTTTCTATAGTACAAATTTTTAAGTTTAATACTTTTTAAAAATTACCACTGCTATTTTAACACAAAATAAACTTCAAATTCTCAAGTATGTTTATATATAAAAGAAATATTTACAAAGAATTATTTACATAACATTTCATTTAGAATGTGATTCATTTTAAATTGTAATGTATAATGTGCACTAATATTTTACTTCATTATTTTTATTCTAAATGATAGGCTACTCAAATTTTAAAATATATGTGTGATCTGGGTAATATTTAATAATCTGGTATTTATCTTTAATAAATTGTATTTATTAAATTATGATGATATTCTTTAGTAAATATTTACTGTAAAATAATCACATTAAGAATAAAATAATATTTTTTAAAAAATAAAATAAAATTTAATATCACTTACAGGTTTCTCCGCTTTAGATTTTCCAAACATTTTCTTCAGCGACCGAGATCCTTTTTGCATTCGTTCATCTGATAAATTTTCTTTTGATGTCTATGGAACAATAATAATAACGCTTAATTATTTTCTTTGCATTATAAAAATAGAAGTTGATTGCAATAATTAGAAAAATTTTAAACAATGATTAAAGTTATAAATCATGTAACAAGGTGTGAGATTCACAAAAATTAATTTAATTAAATAGTAATTAACTAATAAGCCAATAGATAGACACAGATAATGAAGAACAATTAAAAGAAAAATGCTGAGTTGTTATTTTAATATGTAAAAATAATAGAAACACAAAATTGTAAGTTTTCTTACTGATGAAAAGAAATAAAATATAAAATAATTATTATTTGTAAAATGTATAATTTTTGAGACAAAATCTTGTTTCCAAGGTTACTCTTAAAAAGTAATAATTAAAAAAGTAATATAACCACTTAGAGTCAAACTCATAAATTTGATTCTAAATTCTAATTAGATATCTATTGAATTTTTACTTACTATTTTAAATAATAACATAAACAATATATATATTCTTATTAGAAGCATTAGCAAATGACTTGTGGTTCAAAATCTTGATAGCAAGTGAAAATTGGACAGATTTTCAAGTACGTAGTACTTTCAAGAAAGCTTAGGATGTTTTATTTTAAATAACAGAGCTTTTCATCTTGCTACTTCTTAATAAATGTGCCTTATGAGTCTTGTAATCTCTCTTAAAAACAATCTGTAGAATTTTGAAGAGCTATTTAATTTGTAGGGAAGAGGTATTTAAAAATTGTTTTATTAATAACAAAATGTATTTATATATTCCCAAAAATGAAATTAGACATACTGCAATATATATATATGATCAATAGATGGCGTATATATATATAAATATATTTATAGATTTTTTTTTTTTTTTATTTTTCATATATATATATATAATCAAAACTACCCCAAATCCAAAATTAAACCAGACCAGCATAAAAATAATATTAAAACACAACCTAAGGTTTCACTGCTACAAGCAGACTTTTCATGTGTAAAGAATTACAAAAACTACACAATATATATATATATATATATATATATATATATATATATATATATATATATATATATATTAAAAACTACCCACAAATCCATTCACTTCCCATCCACCCTTAATAATAAAAGAACTCTTAAATAAGTTAATTGCTTCAGAATAATACATTTTCAATAATAAAGACTCTTTAATTCTTCTTTTGATTTCATTTCTCTCAAAGAAGACAACTTTAGCTTCATCAAAATCAATAGTGTGGCCTGTATCTTTTTCATGGACATACAAAGCAGAACTAAGATATCTATTTTTAACTCTACTTTTATGAACCTTTATTCTTTCATTTAAACTCAAACTACTCTGACCTATGTAAACCTTCTTACAAAATAAATAAGGACTAAAATATAATACACCAGGAATAGTCTTTCTATCAAAAACTTCTTTTGTATTATTTAATAAATTATTCAATGTAACACCCCTTTTCCAAGCAATTTTCTTATTTCCAAACAATATACTAACTATTTCTACACACAATTTTATAAGAAGACAATTTAAATGGCAAAGAAATAAAATATTTTTCTTTAACCTTTAGATCCTTACAAATATTACTATTCAATAAAATACTTTTAACAAATTTATCAGAGTATCCAACACTCAAGTAATCTCTATAAAATTGATATTTCTGAAACAAAGCTACCCCACTAGAATTATTTAATTTAATATTTCTATGACAATAATTCCTTAAAGTAGCTACTTTATGAAATACAGACTGATAGCTATCAGGTTTAATTATAGATCTTAATTTTTTACTTTTAACTAAATGACTGCACAATAAACAATTAGTTTCTACATTTCTAATCACCAAAAGATCTAAAAATTTTAACTTACCAAAATCTAACCCCACTCCTTCTAACACAAATTTTATAGAAGGATCAAAACAATTAAACTCATTTACAAATTCCTTCAATTTATCATTCTCAACTACAAATAAACAATCATCAACATATCTGACAAATAATTTTACATACAAACAATTCTTTTTAATAATAATTTCCTCTTCCATAAAACTAATATAAACTGAACATACTAAAGGAGAAATAATATAACCTATTATCCAAACTTCTTTAATCTTATAAAAATTACCTTTATAAAGTTGTGTTTTAATATTATTTTTATGCTGGTCTGGTTTAATTTTGGATTTGGGGTAGTTTTGATTTTATATTGACTAGTTTAGCTTTATGCTTGTAATATATATATATATATATATATATATATATATATATATATATATGCACCGATTATATATATATATATATATATATATATATATATTGTGCCATTACAATTTAGTCACTAGATAAATTTATAGTAATGTGCATGTAGAAAAGGTAAACCAAAAATCATCATCACAATTTTATATAACCATAAAAGAAGCTGTAGGGCATCCAAGTTCAAACCCTACCAGATCAAAATTTTAAACGCTTTAGACAGAGAGAGAGTGGGACAACAATTATATGCTTTACTTGTTTGTGTGTTAATAAATCTCAAAAAGAGCAGCACACACATTTAATATTTAAATTTTCTGTTAAAAAGCAAAGTTATAATGCATACGTATAGGCAATGTATGTGTAAACTATTTAATTGTTTTATATTTCAAATATTCAACATTTTAACTTTCTTTAAAACTAACCTATGCTTGATCAATTCTAATATCTTATTCTATGCTTCTATTTTGCTTTTCTTTAATTGTAATTGGGATTTAAAAGTTACAGATTTAATTAAATAATAGGGTTATAATTACTAAGCTAGCAATTATATTATTTAATGTTAGTTTATGAATGATTTGAAAGAATGAAGGATGTGTGTACATTACATACAGAAATTTACATTTACTAAATATTGAAAGAAAAGGAAGGATTAAATCTGTCAAATTATTTTTTTTTGTACAATTTTATGTTAAAAGAGGAAATCGGTTTAATCAGATATTTATCTTTGTAGCAATTTTTTTTTGTAAATGATTGTTTTTCACTTTGGGAGCTTATAATGGGTGAGAGCTCTAATTTTGAAATTGTCTTATCTTAAGATCTAAAGAAGGAAGCTCAAAGATTGGAAATGTTACCTAAATGTAAAAAAAAGAAAGGAAATAAGGATTAAGTCTATTTTTTTTTTAAAACAAAAGTGTCTGGAAAAAGGATTAAACTTTTCAGTTGAAAAATAATTTAGTTGAAAATAAATTAGAGATCTAATTAAAACAAATTTGTCCAAAAATAGCAAGTGACGCTATCTCTGATTGGTTAAGTTAGCTAAAAATTGGATATAAAAAGCTGTCTGGAATTATTATTTTTTTGGTGATTATGATTCAGATTATTAAACTATTAAATTGAATGTTGAAAATATAAGAAATGGCTGGCTAGAAAAATTATATGTATGTCCCATCTTTTGCGGACCATCTGGGGGAAGCTGCACATCACATAGGAAAGAAAAGATGTTGTGTCTAAAATAATATTCTACACCTTTCAACTGACCAGAGAAATAAGATGTTTTTAATAGAAGGAAGAAAGCATTCACCTGCATTCGATAAAAGATGAATTAATCTACTGATAAATATTAATCATCAAGTCCAATTAATTGTTCCAACAACTGATTTTAAACTCAAGAAAATTTATAAATGTGAAAACAACTGCTGTATTTCATCCACTAAGAATCATGCTTGACAGGAAGAGAAGAAAAATTAATATAATGATTTCCAAATTATCCACTAAAGCAAATAACCTCAATAGAGTCATCATCATCAAATAGTTATACACCTCAAGAAAGAGATTGTTCCCACGTAAAACGGAAATGGTAGCTGCAGAAATATAGACATTATACAAGACAAGTTTGAACCCTTGGAAATTCGCCACAAACAAAAGATCGGTAATATGACTTTTTATATCTATTTTCTTTATGATATCAGTCTTAATAAACATTTTAGCAATAAAGTGGTATATTTTATTTAAAGAACTTTTAAAGACTATTCAGATCGATTAAAAACAAGAATGTCTTACTAATAATAACTTTGAGCTTCATAAATGATCTTGAATGTATCAAAATTATTTGTTTATTAATTTTACAGTTATGAAAAATATTAATGTGTAAAACAATTTTTTTTATGGTGTTATGATTTTAGTTTTAACTAATATATTATTATTATTTTGGTTTTAAATAATATTTTGTTATTATGGGATAAAACATGCACATACATAATGATATTTTTATATGTGTATAATTGCGAGTGAATGTGAAATAATAGGTGGTGTTAAAATATTAAATTATTTTGTCTTGAGAAAGTATAGATTTCAGCGCTTGGAAGGGAGGGGGAGATAATGATTTAAAACTCTTTTCTAAAACTTGCTCTTTCAATTCTACTAACATTTTTTTTTTACATTCTATTTACATGTTAGATTTTTAAAGTATGTGTGCTAATGAGCAGATAATATTTTTTTTTCTTGAAATACTTTTCTCATGGAGTGAAAATCATGGTCAATGTGACGTCCAACTTAATACAAAATACATTTGAAGGGAAAGGGGGAAGAACTTAAAATTAATCTGAGGATTGTTATATAATCAATTATTATTATTATTATTCATGTCAATTTTCATATTTATCTAGAAATTTTTATGTATATGTTAGAAATGTAGTAATAAATATTAGTTTGTTTTATTAAACGAGGCGTATATATTTCATTAAGTGTAGTCTTTGTTAAGTGTGATTATTCATCATCATCAATGGTTGAATATTAGTTATTTAAGATATAAGTAAATATGCTAAAATTAAGCAATAATTATGAATTTCTTTATAAAATTTAGTTTTATGTTTAGGCTTAGTCCTAGAGCTGTAGTTGAAACCCTTGTCATTATTGTTATTATTATCATCATCATCATCGTCATCAACGTTTTAATTAATGAGCTGTTTAACTGTTTAAAGGCCATAAATAAATATTGATTTTATAATATTTAGTGATTTCTTAGTATTATTATAACCACATCCCATCATCTATTTCATGCAAGGATGAGTGAATTGCCATCCTAAATTAGTTATATATAATCTGAGCTAGTAAACTTATAAAAATATTGAAACACATTTGTTATGCTAAGATCTGAGAAATGATTTATGTCTAGTATACTCCACTTTGGTTTATAGATGTTTTACTTTTACCTAAATATTAGTGCATATAGTGATATGGCTCAAAAAGCAAAATCTCCCATTTTATTAGAAATAAAGTACCAAGAAGGGATTCAAACCCGGTACATGTGAAAGGTTATCAGATATAACCGTGTCTAGATTCAGATAATCTAGTGGCGCCCTGCTAGACCATATTCACTTAGTATTTGTTTAAACATGCACTTAACATCAAACCAAGAAATGAAAGTGGATAAAACCTACTGTCTGTATACCTGAGTTATAATACTTGTTATTAATAATTTGCTTATAATAATATACTGAATATTTGGACTCCCTTACTTATTTCTTTTGACCTTCTTTAATTAAGTTACAATATATATATATATATATATATATATATATATATATATATATATATATATATATATATATATATATAGATGAGAGAGAGAGAGAGAGAGAGAGAGAGAGAGAGAGAGAGAGAGAGTATGCAAGATTGAGATAAAAAATTATAATTAATTTTTATTGATATAGCTTACATTTGAAGACTTTACAGAGAAAAAATAACTTCTACAAACTTCTAATATAAGCTATGACTATCCAGATGTCATCAGTAAAGTTAAGTCTCAATACTCTATAAAAATCCACACACTGTTGTGTGGTATTTATTTAAGTGCAGTAAACAAATTTGCATAATAGGTTTATATTTTTAGTAGTCACAATAATTGTTTTTTAATATATATATATATATATATAATTATTTTTATTGTATTAGAACTTATTATATTTCAATTAACCTTTGATATAAATATTAAATTTAATTACATTTTGATACACTGCCATTCTAACTATTATAATCTAAAAAATACAAACGGAGTTTAAATATAAAATTTAGTAATATTTATTATATTAAGTATACATTCAACATGTTCACATAATATTCATGGACAGTAACTTATGTCAAAGTTG
Source organism: Epiperipatus broadwayi (assembly GCA_028023455.1). Classification (NCBI taxonomy): domain Eukaryota; kingdom Metazoa; phylum Onychophora; class Udeonychophora; order Euonychophora; family Peripatidae; genus Epiperipatus; species Epiperipatus broadwayi. Next base: position 1,269,382 of record JAQFVV010000082.1, on the reverse strand, counting down.
TGAAAGCAATATGGTTTGACAGGTACCAGTCAACTATAGTAATTCCCTATCTATATGTACTGAACAATGATAAAGATATGTGTAAGAGGTGGTGATTTGGCCAACTGACAAGTGCCCATTCAGCATAAAAAATGCATCTTGAGATCATACAACTTTTTCACATGATTTTGGTTATATGATTATAATTATACCCCTCAACAAGATATTAAAATCAGATTAAAAAACAGTATCTACCTTGTGTAAAAGTGGTGAAGTAAAAATTGCACCACAAAAATATTATTCATTGTAGTACTCTATCTCTGATAGTGAATTTAAAAACATTTATAAAATTTCAACAAATTATATTGAAATGAAATCTATTAAAACTTGATTTTAAAATGGTATTATAACTTTAAATTGAAACCAAAAAATATCACTATATTGTGTTTTTGTAAGTCTTACATAAGACATATTAAAGTTTTAAAAATGAATTGTAAATTTGATATCAAAATTTACCTGACTACTGGTCTAGATCTAAAAAAACTATGTTACCTATCTAAGATATTATAGTCCTATATTTCTTTTCCTGATATTACTTTCTTATGTACAAAATTTCAACCAATTCTACTGAATTTAAATCTATTAAAACTTCTAATTTTAAAATATATGTTCTAACTTAAATAATAAGTGATTACAATAGTTTACAAGCAAACATACAAACAAATAGATATTGAAACATAAATAAAAGCATTTAAAAAGATTCAGATATTTTTAAATGTTGGTATATATATATATATATATATATATAGTGTTCAAATAAATGTATATTGTTTATACTAAACAATATAATTAAAATGGACTTAAACTCAGACTTTCATGCTCCCTACAACTATCCATTCTATCTTATACAACTGATGCACATGACCATATACATATGAAAAAGATAAATTATCTCCAATATATATAAATATATATATTGTAACCTAAGAGAAATAGAGAAGAAGGGGGGAGTGAAGAAGAAAAAGAAAGAAGAAAAAGATTCAAGAAAAAAAGAGTCTGCGAAATGAGAGAGAGAGAGAAAATAAATGAAGAGATAAGATAGGATGGGAATAAAGTAGAAGATAAAGATAAATAGAGAGATGATGATGAAATGATGATGAAGATGGAACTGAAGATGAGATGAAGATGATAGAGTCTCTTAATGACTTGGTTCAGTGGGGTTACAATAAATTTAAGAAAAGAGATGATGATCCAGAGATGTATAATCAGATAGAGACCACATCCCATACTAATGCAAATATAGCTATTATGGCATATTAATAATCTACCACTAAACAATACAAAAGATAATTTTAAAATCATTAGTTAATAGTTATCGGAATCGGCCTACCATCAAATCACACACTCTGAATAAGAATAAATAATACTTTGATTGGAAAGACTATCCTATTAAATTAAAACTAACAAGGCAACAAGAGTAAACAATCTCAGTGGTTTTAAAACTAAACTCTTATGCAAAATAAAAGTTTAAGTTGCCTACTAAATAATTGCTAAGAGGAATAAACAAGTGAGTGATATCTTGGCCAACCATAAAATAACTACTTTTTTTTTCAATCATAGAACAATAAACAAAACAAATATTAATGTAAAAATTTAATGAATCAATTTAAATTTAAACTAATAATGGCTTATTACCCAAGATATTACTTGAGCAAGGAAAAGGGCAATGGTACTTTTTATGCCTTTCCCCATACTCACAGACAACCTACTAATGACCTCAAATGCAGATGGATTATAAAATTCTAAAAATATAAGATGATGATCGACAATGTACAGTCAATGAAAGATAATGTGCAGCTTTTAAAATAATAATAAATGATAAATACTCTTCTGAGGCATTAATTTTCTACATCTTATATTGCATATCTTCAGTCTAAGAAGATATAAGGATAACTCAAAATCAATTATTATATTAGCATTTAATTAAACATCTGATATAATATATTTATTTGTTACCGAGATTCAATCTGAGAATCACTTAAATTGGCATGGCTTTATAATTTAAACCAATATAAAAGATATTTTGTATACTTTATAATATATTTATGAACTTTGGTATTGAAAATTTTATAAGCTGTGAAACTCAAGACAATAATATTTTCATATAAAAGCAAAACAAATAGAAACAAAACTTTTTGAAATAATAGTAATATGGTTTATTATTTAAAACAATATCAGAAAATATTTACAATCAAAATTTATTACAAGCATTGCCAATATAGCACTGGAATCTTTTAGCAAATATTTTGACATTTTGAACTTTATTTTTGGTTTACAAAAATATAGACAATTTCTCAGGCTTCAGTTACTGAATATCCCTCTTAAACTCTTTTAAATTGGTTGTTTTGATAAATGAAATACTAAATAATTAATACCTACAATAGCAAGCAGAGGCTATTAAGTACTAAATTCTAATCTCTTTTTAACAATCAGAGATTTGAAATCTTTAAACTTAAATTAAAATAGACCAAGTTTAATAATCACAATTCTAATTTTTTTTACTAGCATATTTAATAATATGGTAGTGTTATCTAACAATCAGAATAACACACCAGAAGCTTAAATTTATAATCCTGAGCTTAATAAATGCTAAGCTGGAATAAGCATATTCAGCATATATTTTAAAAATATACCGACATTACTAATATTATAGCTAGTGATATATTTAAGCAGACTTCTAGCTAACTTTAAATTTAATTAGATATATGGGCCACTCATTCATCAGAGGTCATTTACACACTTTAAATAAATTGTGTCCACATAAAATTATTACCCTATGTGTTTTACAATTAAAGATTTAAAAGACTTACAAATCCAGTAGCAAAACTCTGTATGAACATATTAAAATTAGTATGTGTGAATTGCCACTTATACCATATGCATAATTTAATATACTTAAAAATAAATATAAATTACTGTTGGTTGATTTGTGGATGATAAAATTATCATAGGAACACAATTCAAACATTGATATAACTATAAGCATTAAAATAGCTAACTACAACCTGAAGAAACAAAGTTCCTCAAACAAACATATCTTGTCATCACAAATCTAAAACAAATGCAACATCACCTACTGTGGTGGAACTATCATTAATTCATCATGAATGATAGGCCAAAATATAAGAACATATATGCTCCACAGAGCTGAATAAAAATGTGGTGGCTTTCAAAATACCTAACTTTGAGGCAGAAAATAGGATGCCTGGACCTTGTCTACAGTGCATCAGGAACAGGAAAGACACACCAGGAAAGTATGATTCTTTACTCATGGGATTCCAATACTTCAAAAATATGTGATAATCATCACTAGGAATATAAATATCTGGTATACATTAACCCTCAATGGGCACAAGCACTATCAATTCATGGAAAAGTAATACAATAAGGATGGAGGACCTTTTCTACTCCATTAAGCATACTCAAAATAATTAACAAAGCCTAACTCTATGAGGCTAACAAATACTAAACTAATTTCAAAATATAGATTTCACATGAACTAATTAAGTTATCACTAAGAAGTTTAAAAATACAACGTGTATATTCAATGTAAGAACCAACATAGCAAAACTGGGTCAAACAACTAATATAAGAAATACTTTAAAATTAAATACATATAAAATTCTAAGCAAAGGCACAATGCACACATAATAAAATATTAAATACTAAAAATATAATGACTAGTGGACTTTAAAAGATTGCAAATTAAATGTGAGAATATTAATTTTCAATGCATATAAAAATATTTGCAGTTATTATTAATGTAGCATTCATAAAACAAATGAATGAAAACTCTCTGATAAACCTCTTTGGCTGGTTTAAAATAAAACTGAGTGAAAAAATCCCACATATAAAAAGATAAGACTGTGATATTTAAATCTCTGTGAATGAAATTATCAAATAAAAATTAACTTGTAATACACTTAATAAATATAAATAATATATATTTTACCTGAAAATGGCAGAATATCAATCTACTCATTCTAAACCCATTAAGATTAAAATTGTAACATTTTTTTACCTGGCATAGTTATGCTTAATAGTATTACACATATTTTCAAAACAAAAATATAGCATAAATATTTTTCTGGTTTCTTTTTTAAAACCAATATAACAGACAATAAAAAAATAATACAGTAACCCAAGTTCATAGTTTCAGCTCCCTACTGGTTTTTCATTCTAGACATGTAGATAATTTATTGAGGATAATTTATCTGGCAGTATTCGAAGCTTTTAGTCAAAATACTCATAATCATGGCAATGATTTCTAAAAGAAAATGAAACATGTTTAATAGTTCTTTAAAGTTATTTTTACATTCTTCCTTTAAAAATATTTTAAATATTAAAACATTTAAATAATAAGAATAGGATGGCAATGGAAAAATAAATTCTTCAGCTGAGAATATTTTTATAGAATCCCAGGTTTCCATGTACAATAATATAGCTTTATTATTTTTAATTCCATTTTTCTCTTTTAAAAGAATGCATTTTTTTAAAACTTTTTTTTTATAATTATTTCTCATACAGTATTTTGAAATTCTATTTCCAAATAACTTTCTCTTTCCACTGCTTAGCATAAAATGGGATTTTTTTTAAAGTTCATATTTCATCTGTTTTCAATTAGCTAAAATAAGCTATTTTCATTTTAGGTCAAGGTATAAGTAATAAACTTTTTAGTTCACTATCATTTAAAAATTCATTTTGAACTAATTGTAGTTTACAATATTTTGTCCAACTCTTTTTAGAAGAACATAATTAGTATCTCATAGTCAATACATTTTAGTGGAACACTAGGCAAAGTTAATAAAAATTATACTAATGCTTGGCAGATAAAATTCATTCTTCCTTAGTTTAGCACAGTATATTTCTCTCTACTAAAACTATTTTAGAAATAAGCATTATTAAAACAGGAACATATTTTAAAGTCAATATCAGGTATCAGTAATAAATTTCAGACTTAACGTTAGCTTTAAATAAATTTTATAACAAGGAGATTGACACATTTTCAAACTATAATACAGTTCACTATAATGTCTTTCAATTTTCCTCACTTATGTTTTAACTTAATTAGATAAATACTGAGTATCCTACAGCTAAAATAGTTCAGTACAATAAAAGTATTTAGCCATATAAATACTAACAGTTTGTAACTTAATTTTAGTTTCCAATAGATAAAAGACATGCTATATGTAAATAAGATAAAAGATGCAAAACTTGCTTTAAACATTTTGGTCACTATAGTTTTAACTTTAATTGAAAGTTGATATCAGAAAATGTTATCTTTTAGCTTAGCCATTAATAATTGTAAAGCAATTAAATATACTTTTTAAACATACTTTTACTTCATAAAAAAAAAAAATTTTTAAAAAAATTACAACTTTTTTTTAAAATAAAAATTCAAGATTCCAGGAGTATGCATGCAGAAACACACACACTAAACTGAACCACTATTTATATCTGATAATTTCTACCCCTCCCACAATCGTCAATTTCTCTCAAAAACCAATCAAGTTATTTTATATTTAACTTTAACACTTTTGACAGATCAGCTGTGAAATTGATTACTGATACAATTGATTTAATTATTCAAATTGGTTACTAAATCAAAAGTTAATTATTAACTTTTTATGTAACATTTTAAGCAATATTTTATTACATAAAATAAAAATGAAACAAATATAAAATCAAACAAACTAATTTTATTTATCAAAACTTTTTTTAAACATTTAGTTTTAATAATTTTATTCATTCATTTGTTTTTTTAATTAATATTGTAGTTAAATTATTAGTTATTCCTACATTTCACAATTCTCCATGCATGCATGCACATATGCACACAAGGATGACCTATAAACCTGAACTGTACTAGCTAATTATAACTTATTTAAAACAACTACAAAATAAAAATACTAATAAATATTAAATTTAAAAATGACTTTATAGATTAAAGGCTGATTTAAATTAAACATTTAAATATTATTTATACTGCTTTAATAAAATGTAAAGATTACTTTTAAACAAATTTAATACTATCTTATTTTATTTATAATATCAATTTATTATAGGTTATAAATTAAAAATAAATAAAACAATAGTTATTTTATAATGCATTTAATATCATTTATTAATTTAAAAACAACTATCCTGATATCTTCTTTAAGTAAACTTACTATCTTACATCTTCTATCAAACTAATTCCTATATGCTGCTGAAATATTTACACATAATTATACAAAATTCAATAATTATTACAATACTATACAATATTATTCTATATCATTCACTAATTAAATAATGACTTCTATTTTTATCATTATTTTTTTTTAAAATCAGACAATTGCAAATAAATAGTTAAGCTAAAATAAACTCTGGCACCTGTTGGAGCCAAGTGAAGTTTCACTTATGTACAATATATATATATATATATATATATTATACCGGATACTCAATCTATCTGAAACAGAGGGCACCACCAGACCACTACGTGTCTGGAAAATTTGTTTACTGTGATCAGAATAGATGATGATGATGGTCTGTGCCGACTAGACTCAGGGAGAAACAAGAGATCTTAAATTGTTTAGACAATTGAGACAAAAGCACAAAGACAAATGTCAGCCAAATTAAGTTTAAACATATTTCATAAATTTTATTATGAGAAAATAAATTATTAAATATAAGTTTATGACACAATAAATGGGAGTTAACTCAGGCATGTACCAGACATACTAAAGGCAAAGCTATGACAGACTGACTGATCTTCTAATAAACAAATTTAAAAGGGAGGAAGCAAATTTCATTCAACAGAGGATTCACCTAAACATTGGTTTTCACTTTCAGATATTTAAACCATATGCCCCTGAAATAGATCAAAGAATCCAGTGCCGATGAGCTGTTTGAGATTTAAAAATTGGTCAGACCTCGCATGTCCTTATATCAGTATGAGCTGCACCTATTACTACGTTTAAAATAACGCTGATTGATCCACCTCAAGAACAACCAACAAACATGACTGAAATGAAGAAACAATTAAAACTGGTGAATCCCAGCCAAACGATTGGTGAAAATTACTTTAAAATTAATAATTAAAGATCTCACTAAGGGACAAGTAAATAATTAAAAAAACAGTTATGTCTGCCCAGCATTTAAAGAAAATAAACTTACAAACAAGTTCTGAGTACACGCTCTGACAAATTTAAAGCACACATAATAAATACAAAAAGAAATCTATCGGAGAGTGCACATGAGTACGAAATATTAAAAGTTTAAATACTCTAGCAGAACGAAAGTATTGCTCACCTGTAATTTAAGAAAAAATAAATTTTATCTTCCTGTTGACGACTTATAAAATTACAAAGAAAAACACAATTCTAATTTCCGCTTTTAGAGATATTAAAAACGAAATCTCCACCTGCAGAAAATTAGACAATAAAGTCGTCAGCCAAAAGATTTTTGGAGGTTTAGCAAGAGGGCAAACATAGAATATAAAATTAATTATTGAATACTAAATAATTACAGGTAAGCATAAAAAAATATATACAAGACTGTTAAAGCATTTACAAAAGCGAGGCATAAGATATAAAACTTATTTGTCACTCTCCAATAAACAAAACTGAAAGCAAATTGGAATCTTAAAACTAAGATTCCAAGACACACTACAAAATATTGGAAATTAGAGCAAATATTAAATATGAGGCTATATTCATTTAAGAATACATATTTATGATTAGATTGAGCAGAGATTTAATGAGAATTAATTTACCCTGGGAAGAATAAAAATGAAAATAGTTACCTTTCGGTAAAAGCAATGTTCACATAGAGTGCGCAATTTTACTTAAGTTCATTTTCAGGTTCTTTAGGCAGCAAGGTAGATTTAAAGAGGTTCTGGCTTCTTTTAGGTGTTCAAGACATTACTAGAGCAAACTTGGAAGTCAGGGATCCGTCTTTTGTGGAGTTAGCAAGCCATTTGGGTGGTGGTAACCAGTATGGAATTTTTCATTTTGTTGCAGGCAAAAGTATTTAATCACAGCTGATGTCCTTTAAGAAATTAAATGTCTGCGCTGATATAACTTTCACGTGAGAAAACCACTTGTCTATCTCTCAAAAATGAATTAACTGACACTCCAAATTTTTGGGGCTATTTATACGTTGCTCCATTTCCCGTGAAACACTTTCCTTGTTGTCCAATTTCTAGGCCTTAGGCAGGGCAAATATTAATCTCCCGCTCAATCTATCTAAGAATTCTACCCAGGGTTTATTGAAATGAAAACAAAAACATAAAAATCAAATCTCCACTATAAAAATTGTTTACAATAATTAAAATAAAAGCCACAGGAATGCAATTAGCTAGCCAGCTTGTTTTTAAATTAAATGGATTTAAAAACAGGCGGTATATAAAAACTATTTTAAAATAAATCGATAAACATTTTTAAAAAAAATCCGTTTTACATATAAACGTGTGTGTACTTCGATACACGCATTCTTTTTAAATAATACTGCAAATTTAAACTCTACGTTTAATGAAAATTAAAAGCTTAATAAATTTCTTTTTTTTTTTGTAATGACACCATTGAATCGGATTTCAATCAGGTTCAATATATATATTGTGCTGAACCAGCATTCATTGGTTGGTCCAGATCACCATCTACCAAAAATATATACAATCAGTACTCAATCTATATTAGGATAGTAAATCTTCAAACTTTAATAGACAAACTTCAATGTTCTTCACACTCCAACTCTTCAATCAGCCATATCATTGAAAATCTGATGATATAACACTCAAAGCCCTTGTTGATGCCAATATTATTATCATAGCCATGTTGATTTTAAGTCACTCTAACTCTCATATATTGAACCTTAATATGGCCATTTAAATACACACAAGAGGGCTGGGAGAAGTACAGATTAAATATGTAACATTCACATATAAGTACATACTAAACAATGTAATTATAAATGACTTGAACTCAGACTTTCATGCTCTCCACAATTATGCACTCTATCTTATACAACATATGCATTTATGTTTTTCACATATATGTAGTCATGTGTATCAGTTGTATAAGGTAGTGTGCACAGAAGTAGGAATCATGAAAGTTTGAGTTCAAGTCCCTTTTAATTACATTGTTTAGTATAAACAATATACTTATATTTGAATATTACATATTTAGCCTGTATTCTGCCCATCCTTCTTCTATATATTTAAATGGACATATTAAGATCTTATATGTGAGGGGTCAGAGTGGTTTAAAGTCAACATGTGGCTGACAATAGTATGTTCCATCATCTGATTTTCAATGATATTGATGGCTGAAGAGTTGGAAGGCTAAGACAATTGAAGCTTGTCCATTAAAGTTTGATTATTTACTACCTTAATATATAAGCACTGATTTTATATATATGTGTGGGAGATGGTGATTTGGACCAACTGATTAGTGCTGGTTCAGCATGGAATACATATATTGAAGATAATTTATTTTTTTCACATGTATGTGGTCATGTGAATCAGTTGTATAAAATAAAGTACATAGTGGTAGAGAGTATGAAATGCTGAGTTCAAATCCTTATATATATATAAATTATTTTTGGGACTAAACTGTGTGTTATTTTGCATTACAAACCGATATTTTGAAGAACTAGAATCTTCCATTGTCAAGGTTGACTTTAAACAAGCTTGACAATGGCAGATGCTAGTTCATTAAAATATCAGTTTATAAGGCAAAATAGCACACGGTTTAGTCCCAAAAATAATAATTTATCTATTTCATACAACCATGAAAACATTAAATATAATATAAATTAAAAACTATCTTAATTTAGGAATATCATTACATTTAAGATTTACAGCAATAACAATGTTGAAACATATTTTCAAAGAAATAAAATTAAAAATATTCTTTAAAATAATAAAAACCAAATACAAAATTTGTATTACAATCGTTAAATCAATATTTCTGTCTAAACAAAGGGTTTTGGTAATTTATTTAAAAATAAAATTTAATGAACAATGTTTGACTTTTGGAGTATAGATAGAAAGTACATTTTAAGTACAAATGGATTTTCAGATAATTATTTAGAAGATTATCTTATTGCATTTTGTTTTGATAGTGCTAATGTAATGCTGGGAAATAAATCAGGTGTTGAAACTAAACATTTAAAAAAATTTCCAAACACTATGATTTCAAACATTATGATTTGTTATTGTCTAGCACATTGTATACAATTAGCACTAGATGATGCAATAAAGGAAATTAAAGAAATAAATCACTTTGAAATATTCATAGATAAATTATATGCATTTTATCATCATTCTCCAAAAAAATCAATGAGAGTTAAATACAATTGGAGATAAGTTGAACATAGAAATTTTAAAAATTGGTCACCTATTAGGACTTTGATGGCAGCATAAATTAGAACAGCCCTTGCAGTGTAGAGAAATTATCCAGTGTTATGCAGACATTTTGTATCCAACAGTAAATATTCAGGTTTATTAAATTGCCTATTAAATTTGGAATTTTTAAAGAAATTAACATTAATGATTGATTATTTATTAACAATTCTCTTACCTTTCTGAAGCTCTACAAAGTAGAAATATAAGTATTATAAAATGCCAACACTTTAATTATCAGAACAATAAATGCTCTTAATAATTTGAAAGCTTCATATGAAAGTAAAATTGAATCAATCTTACAGTCTACAGAATTTGAAGGAATTGTGCTTATAAACAATAGAAAATCATGAGAACTTATAAGTTGTATTGCTCAGTTCTTAAAGGACAGATTATTGCTGCAAAATAATTTTAATATAAAGATGAAAATGATAGACCATTGGCAAATGAGCAACTGAAGAGTATTTTTAATATTTGTTACCCTGAAACATGAATATGTAAATAGTTGCTTCTTCATTGCTAGAAGGGTAGAAAAAAATAAAAACTTTCAACTTTATTTTAAAATATGAAATTAATATAAATAATTTTAGAGATTTAATGGAGATGGTTTTAGAAGTAAAATTATATGTTGAGGTTCCCACTACAATTAAAAATGCTAGGACTATTGTGGAAACAATTGCAGTAAGTAGTGGTAAAGCTGAATGAGCATCTAGTGCAATGAACAATAGTGTCACTATAAAACAGGCAAATTTGAAAATAAAACATATTTCAGATCTAATAACAATTTCATTAAATGGAAAGCATTTAAATCATCTTAATGTAATTCCATAGTAAAATTTTTCTTTTTTAAAACAATCATCAATGTGCCTTGGATCTGGCATCTAGAAAACAAGATAAAAAGAAAATTGAGGCAAATAATGCTGTATGGCAGTTGCTATAATAATTTTCTTTTATTACATAGTATATATATATATATATATATATTGTGCCAAGACTGTATTGGTACATATATAAAATAATTTTATCTAAAAAAATTATTAAAGTAAGGAATCAACAAATCAATAAATAAGTTATAAAAATCTCAAGTTTTTTTATTAAACAAAATGTAGTTTGTTTTCACAAACGTAAAATTAATTAAAAGAGGGGAGGGGGAGTTTTCCTATAGGAAAAACTAAGAGTTCATTAAAGAAGTTAAAGAGTTTTATTATAAATTTAAAAGTTAAAATATAAATCTCTTTTCATTCGAGTTTATTAGAATAAATTATACATGTGTGTAAATGTAAGCTTGTTAATAAAATATAAAATAAATGCGTGTATATGTGCGTGTTAAAATCATATTGAGAAAAACACATAAAAATAAATGTTGAAATGAGAGTTAAAAAACATATATTTAAAAACACAGCAATGGGCTACTAATTAAAAGTATAAAAACAACATGTTTGCATGGCTACTAATTAAACAATCTTCAAAAACACGTCAAAGGATTAGTTACTAAAGGAATTTCGACAACAGATATTGCCAGAGGATATTAAAAGGACAACATGTCTTGTAGGTATAAATAACCATGTTTTATTGGACATTTCAATCTAGTCTAGAGATAACAGTGCAGTTTATTATGTATCCAGAAACAGAAATGCAGTGCTGAGCAGCTTTTGAGAACATACAATCTTACTTCAGCCCTTAATCCAATAAGATCAGCAAGATCTGCCTGTGAAATAATGTTGGCATAACAGCTTAGAAATCCTCCATCAATGTTCAACTGTCTCCAGAAATAATACTGATGAACAAGAAAGAAACCTCCTCAAGGAACTTCAAATCTAACCGGTTAGATATACTTCATTAGAAGCAGCTAACAGCAAGCAATATCCACGTTCCAAAAATCCTAGGTAAAACATTTTTTTAATTCTCATTCGTATATAGTAGCCATCGCATTCGTAAACATTTGTGAATCCTCCCAGAGTCATAATTATATGAATTCTATAGCACATAAAAATGAACTATTAATTTGTGTGTTTTAAATATATGTGTTTAAATTTCAAATACTATTTAATGCTTTATTATTATATATGTGAGTGTATGAGTTAATATGTGCGTGATCATTATATCAGTGTTATTAGTTAAATTAGATAAATACCAGTGTTCTGTTAATAAAAATTTATAAAATATTTAAAATTAGTTTAATAATGTTAATTAAAATAAATTGTCTTAAACTTAAACTTTATTTGTCATCAATTCTTTTATCCATTTTTATCAATTCTTTCACCACTAATTTTGTAATTTGTTATTGAATTAAAACAAAAATAGACTGAGCTAGTTAAGAGAATTGTTTAGAGTGCTGGATTATGAGCCTACTGTCCAAATATGTTAGTCTTAGACTAGCTGGCACCTGGGGTTTACTCCAAAACAAATAAAGTGTTTGGATAGTAGGGGTTTAAATCTGGCAGCCGAGGTGGGCCATGATCTGATTGTGGGTATTGTTGATAGTTAAAGCTATCAATAATATTTCCTACTTTGCTCGAATGTGCCGGTTCATTCATGTAACATTTATAATTACATAAGATTATAAATATGTTATAAAGAAGTTTGTAACCAGCAAAAATATTTGCAGTGTCAGTAAGATCTTCTGCGGATCGAACCCGGTACAATATATATATATTATTTATATTTTCATATTTCTATTTTGTGCAAAAATCTTATATATATATATATATATATCAATATTATTAATTACAAAAGTATTATATTTAATATATAGGGTATATGAGCACAGACTTTCACACGACCCACCACTCTCCACTCCATCTAATAACACTGATACACTTAAGCACATATATGCTGAAAAGATAAATAATCACCAATATTTATCTTTTCAGCATATATGTGCTTAAGTGTATCAGTGTTATTAGATGGAGTGGAGAGTGGTGGGTCGTGTGAAAGTCTGTGCTCATATACCCTATATACTACATATATAGACACAGGTATATAATAAGCCTGTGTTTCAGTTAAAAGTATTATATTGTATATTTTTCATTATTACATTTTTTTTTGATTTTTTCAAAATTATAGAATAAATCCATTGATAAAATTTTCATAACTCACCACTGTATACAATGGTTAGCATTTGTGAAGTAGATCAAACATTACTTATTACACATATGTATATAAGTGGGTATGATAGGTAATTCAGATCTACGTTCATATATCTGAAAGCGTTTATGTGATGTGCACATTAATTTCTGCATAATTTAACAATAAAAAAAATATTTTGGACATTCTAGAAAATTTTTTTATTACTAAAACAAATTTGCACTCCTTTTTAAAAAAAAATTATATAATCAATTGCACTTCGATTTATCTTTTTCTTAAAATAACCATAACTTGTCTAGTTTCAACGCCATTATTTTCCATAAATTTGAAATCAATTAAATCAAATGTAATGAAAGAAAGTAAAAATTTAATTATTTAAATTTTTACTCATTACGCGGACATTTCAATTAATTTTTAAAAGAATTCAGTCTCACAATCTATAAATATATATATAAAATAGATATCTTTAGCAACTCTTCCTAATTAATGAAAGTAATTAAATTGTCTTCAGATTATTAGTTTGTTTTATTAGCACATAGTATTAATTAAGATGTTATCTCATTAACTCCTAAATCAATCAACCGTACTATTTTTAATGGTAATATTCATTATGATAATTAATATATCATTCAAAATTCAGTCACAACTATATAAAGTGCTATATTTAAAATAATACGTAAAAACTTCAAAAATAGTAATAATAAATATTTTTTAAACAAGCATTTTTTTTTAGGAATTGTTTTTTTTTTTTTTTTTTAAAAAAAAAAGTAATATTTTAGCCATTAACTTTCAAAAACAAAGTCTATATCCAAATTAAATTAAAATTCATGATAATCTTTTTAATTGTTAGAATATTATGTGGTTTACCTCTTCTCTCTCGCTCTCTGCGCGCATAATCACAGCATATAGGGTTGAGTGTTTAAAAAGTGACTCTACAAAAAAAACACTTTTCAAATTTTTATTTTATTATTATAAACACTAGTTGTAAACTATCCAAAAATAATAAAAATAATTGCAAATGATTTTCAAATATGTAATAACTGCAACATTTGTAATATAGGTCACTTATAAAGTTTCCATGCATAGACAAAATGATTACTTCTTTATAAAACTATCCCTTATTATTTATAAATTATAAAAATATATTTGGGACTACAACTTTATTATTTCACATGTGGTAGTCATTGTAGACCTATAATTTACAAAGTTTTAGCAAGAAAAAAAAACAGGAAATGTAGTTGCATTTAGCAAGTGATAAAATATTTTGGCTTTTTGATTTTTACGAATAATATAGATCATACAGGATCAGGGCTTTGATAAACATAAGGCCTTGTGCATCATACAATTTGCATCTCTATTGGCCAGTTCTGTATGTAGTCTTTGTTTAATTGGTGACTATATTGTAAATTCAAGTTAAGACTTAATCATAAAAAAAACTTCAGGTAAATAATATATACAGATAGTAGATAGATAAAAAGAAAAAATAGATTTCAAATAATTAATTGCAAAGATCTTTTCTTAAGAAAAAAATGAAATAGAAACTATGAGATACTAATATTGCCAACTGCTAAGTAGTAAGAGTTTAAATTTTTCACTTTTTGTTTTACCTTCTAAGTTAATACATGTACTATTCATTTAGTGATCAACTTGGATAGTAGTTGTGTTTCATATCAGTTGGCTTTTATAACCTGAAATATTTTATAAGTTCTACCTAGCCTAGGTTCAATCTGCATATCATTTACATAAAAGGCAGACCTACTAATCATTTCACCAAAAATTATACACAGGCAAAACTCTCCATATAGTAGTGCCACTCAGTGCAAGCCTGAGTAATCAATGGATGCACGAATGCTTGTGTGTAATCATATGATGTTTGACAGTTCACCAAAAATTCCTACTTCTTTATATATATTAATGAATTTATCTTAATAAATAAATAGAGATGGATATAGTTAAATGCTTTACTTGGCAAAAAAAAAAATTTTTTTTAATTTTATTGGCTTGGATAAATTATCACAATGATAACCATACATTTTAGAATTTAATTAAACTTTGATTTGATTCAGTATGTAATAATTATGTGAAGGTAGCATTATTATTTAATTTGCTAAATAACAGAATTTCAGGTTTTAAAATTAAATCTTTTAAATGATATACTGATATAAAATATATACAAGAGCATGTGGTCTTTATATAAATAATAATAAATGATATATCTCCTATTCTACTTGAAGTTTGTTTGAATGAATGCTTCGTTAATCATTATAGAAAAGAAAATAATGGGAGGGGGAGAGAGAGAGAGAGATTAACAAAATGATGAGTAAAACTGATGGAATTTGTTAGAGTTAATTTAAATGAATTAAAATAAAATAGATGAAGAGAATAAAGTATTATTGGGTATAGATGAGCAAAACTGGTCATAGTTTAAGTTCTTTAAATATTTAGAAGTAGATTAAATGATGATATAAATTTAGAATAAGAAGTGTATTGATTACATTCAATTAATAAAAGTAGAAAGTTATCCTATAATTCACTAAAAAACAAAACTCGGATTTTTTTTTTTTTTAGTATGACTTTATGTAGATGAGAAACTTGAATAATTAAAAAAAGAAGAGATTGGTAATTTTTAAAATATGAACAAAAATAAAAGTTATTTTGGAAGATCAGAATATACATGTACTAAAAAAAGTTAGTATACTCACAGCATTGATGGAGAAAGTTATAGTAGAAAGTAAAATACATACTGCATGAACATATATTTGATAGTGATATTATCACTACATTAAAAAAAAATGAAGAAAACAATTAAAGAGTTTCTAAATGCTTTCAAGGAGCTATAAATATTTAGAAAAAAAATAAAAATAGGACAGCTTGGAAAACGATTGCTAATGGAATTCTTAAATGATTGTTAAAAATGAAATATCAAACATTTCTGTTTAAATAAATTTATTTTTATTGCTATTAGTTTTATAAATACTAAATGCCTGATAAGTCTGGTAATTACAAAATGTAAATTATTATTAAAGTCATCACAAAAATATACTTAATATTAATTAGATTAACCATTCATATAATGTTTAAGTAATAGTTGTTGGCCACATAGTAATTTTCCTATTTTGATAATTTTAATCTATTACAAATTTAAAAAATACCCTGATCACTCTCTCCAATCAACTTTTGTATCTTCAATTATATTTTAGTTACATCTTTTATTTTATTAATTATGTAATTATAAATTTTATTAAACGCTCAATATTATTTCAGTAATAGTTTTAACAAGGCTGTACAGAGGTCCCTAGTGATGATTTTTTCAGACGCTCATTGCTAAGGTTTACAGCTTTATTAATTATGGTTTGTGAAGTAAATTTCTAACAGTAATTGCTGGGAAACATTTCAATTAGATATCATCTTCAGTATTTCAAAAATGAAATTCATATGTATGAGTGTGCATACTATAATTTCAGTCACAAATATTTGTATATAATGAATATAAAGTATATAAAGATTGCAGCAGTACTATATCTGATCTGTAATGAAAACAAAGTTGGTAAAGCATTTTTTTTTAATGTTCTAGTCAGTCTTATGATTTTTCTTTTAGATATCTGATCTGTAGCTATCTTAATTATCTATCTAATATTAGTCAATGTATACATATCCTATCCAAAAATTAGACAGCTTGATTTATAATTACTTAACTGATATGAGAACCTGTGCCCTGAAACTAATTAGCAAAAGACTGCTTTAAATTTTACTTTACCTATAATAAATTGTTTAATGTTTTTTTTTATATATAAATTAAGATAAATTTTAAAATATTTCCTTTGGTTTACAAATTATACTATATAACAACTTAGAAGAATGGTAAATCACTTGCAAGGTTATTTTTTATTATATCTCTAATATGATCTCATTTTTTTATATTTACAAATAGTATGCTATATATCTTACAATATTTTTTATTATAAGTGAAACATCTTTAATCTCTTACAATAATAATCAAAGTCTCTTTGAATACGTATTGTATGCATATTAAATTCCCTATCTGAAGACAATGAAATAACTTGTCAAGATGAAATTATGACATGTAATCATCGATAATATTTTTCTCTATTTCCACTGTTTTGCTCTAACTATTAACATGTATAAAATTTACAGTTGTATCATATAATCTAAAAACTCCTTATTTACACTATTAGTGCATATATAATAAATTGTATTAAGACAATAATATAATGACAATTACCATGCAAAACATCAAAAGTAATTTCAATCAAATTATACGAATTTGTTAAATAATTATTTTAGATATTTAATGATTCTTTACATATATAAATTTAATATTAAAAATTACACAACTCAATTTTTAAAACATTCTTCAAACTTATTTTAGGTAATTGTTATATTTATCTTTAAAAAATGACAACTAGGGAACTACTTAAAACATATTTTTGTGACAGATACGTCCACGTTTTTATCAAAGCATAACAATTTTAATCAAATTACATCCGTAGAGTAAAAAAAAAAAAAAAATCAATTATGTAATTCAATCGTTAAGTTTCGTTGCTAGCGCCCTCTAATAAACTATAGTTCAAATATTAAGAATCAGTTTTCATAGAGTTTTTTTAAAATAACTATTATAATTATTTTTTGTTTAATAAATTGTTACAAATATTAACAAATAATACTAATAAAATTTGAAATATTTCCTTTTTTATTAATTATATTCTATTGTAAAAACATTCAAATGTAAAAAAAAAAAAGTAAAAAGTCTAACATGAGCATTCAAATTATTTCATAATAAATAAATAAAATTAAATTTAAAAAAAAAATGCAACATTAGCATAAATAAAAATCCAAATATATAAATATTCCTCAAACAAAATATGTAAATGCGTTATAAGAAATATGAACATATTTTAAAAGTTCCATTAAAAAAAATTGAATAAGGATTTCCATAAAATGTAATTAATATGGATATAAGAAAATATAACTTTGAATTAGCAAAATATATATAGAGAGAGAATAAAAATTTCAAAAATATAAAATGATATATTGCTATTGGAAAAAAGGTTATTTCAAAAATCAGGCAAAAAAAGCTATTACTAAAAGAGAAATATCTTCACGAAATGAATGGAAAAGTTTTACAACGAATTATATAATAATAAATAATAATAAAAATAAACAATTACTACATCTTCTGAATTATCAAACAATTTAAATAAAGAGGCAAGACATGCAATTAAATCTTTGAAGAAAAGAAAAGCTCCAGGAAGTGATGAAATTATTATTGATATCTTTAAAAAAAGTAGTGAAGAAATAAAAAATGTTAATAAAATATATATCAAATGTCTAAATAATAAAGTTGTACCAGATAATTGGACAAGTGCAATAATAATAGTGATGTTTAATGAAGATATTAAAAATTACAAACTTATCAGTTTGTTTCTCTTTTATACCAAATATTTACCAAGATAATTACAACTTATTCATACAGAACTTTGGATTCAAACCAATCAAAAGAACAAAAAGTATTTAAAAATGGTTTTAGTCAGTGAATTACATACAGACATTGAAAAAAGTTGAGAAAGAGGCCAATGCATATAAATTACCACTATGCTTTACATTTGTAGATTATAAAAGAGTATTTAATTCTATAAGCACATCCACAATGATTAAAGCTTTAAACCATCAAGATATAGATGAAAATATTGTTATATTCTGAAGAATATATCAGCAGTGATTTTATTACATGATTCCTTATCACTAAAACTTTTTACAGCAGTTTTATAAGCATTTTGTGGATAAAATTGGGCAACTGAGTGAATAAAAATACATGAAGATTCATTTGGGCTAAATCTTGCAGGTGCTGTTGCTGTTTTTAAAAATAAAGCTTCAAAATGTCAAGAAATACTATAACAGTTATCAAACAAAAATAAGAAAGTAAGATTAAATATAAATATGAAAAAAACTGAAGTAATATTCAGTGGGTTTTTTTTTTTCAAGGCAAAAAATTTGAAAAATAGATAATTATGAACTAGAAAAAAATAATAATGGCAGCTTATTATAAATAGAAACTTAATGGATGAAATTTAATGATAGAATTAAGCTTGGATGGAATGTCTTTAGAAAAAGTAATAGTAAAAACAAATATGCCTATGTATTTGAAAAAAAGGTTTTTAATAAATATTTTTTACCAATTATTAGTTACAGGTTTGAGCCTAGAACCCCAAACAGAAAAGTAGTATGAGATTTTAGAACATTCACCAAAGTATGGAGAGATTTATGTTGAGAGTAACAAGAAAGAATCAAAAGCATAACACTTGGATGAGAAGATAAACAGGTACCATAGATATCATTGGCAGAGTTAAAAATTAAAGCCAGGTTAAATATATTGTTAGAAGAGAAGATAATGGATGGAAGAATAAAATTTTAAATGATATTCCAAAAGATTGTAAAAAACTTAGATAGAGGACACGAGATATATGATCAGATGAAGTAAGAAAATTTGCTGCTATGGATGAAGAAGATAAGCTATGGTTCAGAGAAACTAGATTAAACTTGGAAAGATCTTCATGATAATGATTGAAATTAATGATGATTACACAATTATAAAAATTATTTAATGGAAATATAATATTTTAAATAGTATTTATTTAATGAATTATGTCTTATTAAATACATTATAGTAATTATAATCTAAACTTAAACTTTAAAGTTTATAAAATGTTCTGAACCTAAAAGTATTTATATTTTAAGAGATAATGGCATTACATTTCCTTTACTCTGACT
Organism: Epiperipatus broadwayi; assembly: GCA_028023455.1. Taxonomy (NCBI): domain Eukaryota; kingdom Metazoa; phylum Onychophora; class Udeonychophora; order Euonychophora; family Peripatidae; genus Epiperipatus; species Epiperipatus broadwayi. The sequence continues at coordinate 1,249,080 of JAQFVV010000082.1, read as the reverse complement.
TATAATGATATGTAATTGAAAAATTCACCAAAATGTAAAAATCATTATATTTTGTATATATAATATTTTATTAATTCAAATCATAGAGAATTGACCAGAGGGGATTGTGAAAAATTTCCAGATGGTTATCAAGTAATTAATGTTATATGTTATATGTATATATAAGGGAATGCAAAAACAGAGTAATACAAGTCAAAAGCTTTTACAATAGCCACAGTAAAAATGGCATTACTGACAAAAGTGATGACTTGAGCATGTTTCCATTCTTGTTTTAATCTCTAACTAAGAATATGTTAATAACTTAAATTAATTAAGACAATGTGTATTAATATAAAAAATATACTGAAACACATATTTATTAATTTTTTATTGGATTTTCATTTGTTTATTAAATATATATTTATTTTCAGTCTATCCAAGAAACACCCACACATTTGTACTGTATATATTTTTGGAAAATAAAAGTTACTACTTTTAGTAACTCTTTTAGTATTAAAAAAAATTGTAAAAACAAATTATTCAGAAATCATAGTTAACATAATAAGATACAAATTTCACAAGATATTAACTTTAAATATTATATGCATTTTTATATATTTTAATGAACTAATAAGATTACAAGATATATGTACAAGGGATACTGCATTAATGCAAGTCTATTGGAATATTACTACTATTTATACACAGAAACTTTTGGTTTTATTGAAAAATAAACCAAATCCAGTTATGTTATAGAGAAAAATAAGTAAATGGTATAAATGGTATGAATTATTTTATAGTAGCTCTAATCTGGAATAATATCAAAATTTTGCTTTAGTCATGCAAAAAGAATACAGTTCTGTAATAAAAAGTTGTATAATTTATTTATATATATATACAAATGACTATTTTATTATTATTAATACGCGATAAATTTTATTAATTATTAATTAATTCATTAATTCAATTCATGGAGAACTAATTATTAATTAATTAATTATTATTATCATTGTTGTTATTGTTATTATTATTATTAGGTTTCAAAAAGAACATTATTTCAAACTAAGGGTTACAGTGATTTTCATGCATATAGATATGCTTATGTTGATTAACATTGGAATTATATGTAAAGGTTATGAGGTATCATATTGACCTTGGGGCAGCATGGGTGTGACAAGACTCTCGGTCTCAGCATGGCCTTTGAGCATTCCATCATCAGATTTTCAATTGGATGGACAGTTGAAGAATTGGAGGGTGGAGTAGATTGAAGCCTGTCCATTAAAGTATGAGGATTGGTTATCTTAATATATATCTGAGCACTTATAGCATATATGTGTAGAAATGGTAATCTGGACCAACTGATGATTGCTGGTTTAGCATGAAATAAGTACATTGGTGATTATTTATATTTTCAACATATATGTGTTCGAGTGTATCAGTGTTATGAGATAGTATGGAGAGTGGTGGGTCGTGTGAAAGTCTGTGCTCATATACCCTATATAGTAAAGATTTAATGTGGATAATTACATATGCAGTGAAAGGGGGGAGGGCAATTACAGTTATAAATGTGACAGAATATATCACTTAAGAGGCTTTACATGATTAAGGAGGTATCTCAGTTTTAATGTTTGTGTAAATTATGGATTCAATTGATATTTACATATACACTGTAGTACCATTTTTATACAATAGGGCTTTATAAATGCATAGGTATTTGCTATCTTAATATTTTATATGCATCTTGGTGAAATTTTAGAGTCTCTTGACATTGGGTGTACTGACACATGATATTATAGGATATTTATTGTTTGTGTAGTATTAAAGTTAATGGCATTTTCTTAACGGTCTGTTGTTGCTGATATTTAGTGATTATATGCATAGTATGTGATTTGGCATGTCTAAATTTTGATTGCATGTACATTAGTTTGATTTCACACTAAGTATCAGTTCAATGGATAGCATAAAAATAGGTGTTTAAATTGCATCAGATTGTGACATTCTTGGGTTACATACAGCTTATGAAATTCTGTAATTTTTCCTAAGATATACTGTTAATTTTGTTAGTTTTAAAATGCAGTGGAAGTTGAAGTTATACAAGGGATAACAATTAATATTGCCTAGGATGTTTTTTGTGATTATAATTACAGATGTTGAGGTTAGAGTGTTTAAATTCAACATAAAGTGAATTGGAGGGGGTATGTACATTAGGGAAATTATTTTTATATCACCAAGTGTGTGAGTACATGTACATAGGCTACATTTGTATTTTTGCATATTTTTAATAATAACTAAAGTTCATTGAGACTGTATATTTTTGGTGGTTAAGGAGCCTTGTTTGACAAGTGCCATGGGGACATGATTTTCTGTCAGGAGACTGTTTAGGGTAAATGAGCTGTTGGTCTTATCTTTCTTAGATTTTTTGGGATACCTGAACTTTTTGAATGGCCTGGTCCTCTTTTGATATCTGTGAATGCATGCTGGTTCACTTAGTGGAAATCATGGAGTGACTGCATCTATGATATGAGTGGATATCTTTTTTTCATGATGTATGGAAAGTTTGACTTGATGTAGTTGTCAGTTTAATTGGAGGTGTTTTGTCATGGTTCTGGTGTAAAACTGTCTGGGACATCTGGAGCATGTTGTGTACTAGGCAACTGGTGTATTGATCTGGAGTCATTTGAATGATATTTTAAGTGGTGGTATGTGTGTTATCTGGTTTATATATTTGCAGTCATTGACTTGTGTACTTTGATTAATGGAGGGGAAATTAGGTATTTTGGCAGGATATGAACATGGATTTGATCATGGATGCTAAAATCAATGCTAAGAGTGTGTTCATAGTTATTATGTTCAAGTTAGCTATGATTGAGCTGATTATTTGCTGGGTGAGTCTGTGGACTTTGAGCAGTATTGCAGAATTTGGCCAAATAACAATGCTGTTCATATGAGTAACATTGAGATTTCAAGCCTCTTATATAGAGAGATAGCATGACTTGATAATCCACAATCTGTGTGAAAATATTCTCTGGGTTGATCTAGGTGAGTTATTTTGGTCCAAAATTGTAGTCATTGATTGGTGTAAATGGGTACTTGGGTACCTTACGTCTTATGTGTTAGAATGCTTTAACTTTGTCAAATCATGATTTTTTTAAAAATCTTTGATTGTATAACCAAGATACATGTCCTTATGTACCCTGGTAGTATAGTTTTGATGATCAGGATCATCTGCAATAAGAGCATAGTTGCCTAGAATTTTAATCTCAGTCTGCAAGCAGTTCTTTTGATTATCATGAAAAAATTATAAAATAAGGTAACTGTGGTTGGGGTATTCTGTAATCCATAAAATAGTATCCTAGAGCCCCCACAGGATTACTGCTTCATATGACAGCGATTTTGAAAAATAAGCACTAATAATATATTATTGTCTGTGGCAGATAACATGATTGACCATGGGAAAATCTCTTAAGAGATTATATAACTTCCTTGATATGGTATTGTTAAATTTATTGTTGATATGTTTCAGCTTAAGCCATTCAGTGCAACAAGGGAGTGATTTTCTTGAGCTTGTAGATCATGTTCTTTGATATCATTCATGTTAATCTTTCTGAATCAAGGAATTATCTTGTTGACAGAGGTTAAAGTTTTCTTAGTATTAATTGTTTGCAAATCATCTTTGATGACATATTCATAATATTTAATGGTGTGAAAGTTGTACCAGTGTCAGTCACCTGGTTACATGACTAGGTGGCTGCCATTTGGAATGGCTTTGTGTTTACGAAATTATTTTCTAAGAAAGTTTTGTGGTTATTTTCAAAATGTTACAGAATATTTATTTTAATTTGTACAATCATGTTTATTATATGTATATATTTGGTTTTTACCTGAAAGTATTTAGGATTTGCAGAGTTACTTGGGGTTCAAACCTGGAGACTTGTGAAACATTATGCTAGCACTGCTAAGAATTTTTGCTGGATGATGATGATGATGATGATTACTATTATTATTATTGTTGTTGTTGCTGTTATTATTATTATTATTATTATTATTATGTTTCAAAAAAAAAGGAAGTTTATTAATCAAAGAAATACAGAGTTTTTTACATTGATTTTACATTGATTTTTTACAGTGACTTTACCATTGGTTTTATATACAAGCATTTTTATAGTCTTCGGTTACATGTTTTCAATAAAAAGTTATCTAATTTTTACATAAAAATTATTTATTGTAGAGAGAGGGAAAAAATGTTTTTTATTTCCATATTTATTGTTATTGAATTTTCAGTGTTCTTGAATTTTTGGCACTTATAGCATTGATTGTTGTTTGATAAGAGACCATGTAGCTGCATAAATATGGGGATTTGCTATTGTCTTGTCTCTATTCCGAATTTGGTTTAGTTTGTTGTAGAAGGTGGATGGATGCCTTCTGGGGTTGTTGCCCATTAGATAGGTACAGCTGGTACACCAAAAAGCATATTGTACAAAGGTTGCTGCCCTAATGCTGGGTATTGATCTGCCTTGAAAAACCTAAATTATTTGACAAATGGTCGTGTTTTTTGGTGGTATATTGCACCCATCATTGTTCTTACATTGTGTAATGCAGTACATTGATATAATAGGTGTTGTAGGGTCTCTTCAGCCTTGTGGCATAGTCCACAAAAAGGGTCTATTGAAACATACATTCTCTTATGGTGTAAGAAGTATGTTGTTGGCATTGCGATGAGATTTACTTTTAGAATGAAATCAAAAAATTTGGGTTCTAGTGACCACTTTTTGTATTCATGTAGTAATTTTCTGTTGTTTATTCCGAGTATTGTGTTATCGTTGTTTAGGTCTCTTTCCTGTTGAATTTGTTCGTGAATGTTCCAATATGAATATTTGTGTGTATATTGCTCTGTTCTGTTAAAAGTTGTTTTATATTGATGGATGATTGATGATATATATAGACCTGTTGGGAGTGGTTTGTCAGTTGGAGTAATTTGAATTAAGCATTTAAGTTTTGGAAATTGATTCATAATGGAAATTACTACATTACTTAATTTTTGTGTATAAAAAATGTCAATATTGTGCAAACCTAGACCATTTTTAATAAGGGATTGGTTTAGTCTTTTTGTTGATATTGCAACCACTTTTCTTGACCATAGAAGTTGGTTACAGATGGTTTTAATCTTTGCTTTGAAATCTTTTGAGAATTTTATTATTGGTAAATAATATGTTATTTTTGTCATTATAAGTTGATTTATTGGCTGGACCTTAGAATATATAGAGAGATATGTTTTTGATAGGGAGGTGACAATGCGTTGTGCTTCTTCTTTTAATCTATTTTGGATTAAACACCTCATTCCGGTTATTTTCAGATGAAATGGGGAATCCTAAAAAAACGTGTTGGTTTTGCTTTGTAAATGGACGTGCATGGTTTTCCGGTAAACATAGACCAAGCAGTAGTCTTTTCTGGATTAAACTTCAATTTGTATTGTTGCATATATTCTTTAAGAATTTTTTGTAATTGTGGTAATTGTTTTTTTGAATTGAGAAAAACAGTGATGTCGTCCATATAAGCCAAGCAAGCTATATATTGTGTAGTGCCAGGTACTTGAATGCCGGTAAATGTTTTTTGGATTTTTTCTATTAAAGGATTAATATATAGAATAAATAACAGTGAACTGAGAGGAGAGCCTTGGGATATGGATTGGGTGGGAACAAATGATGGAGAATTTTTTCCATTTAATGTTATGTGTATTTCTCTGTTGAGAAGTAGATTTGCAATGATGTACAGATGTGTCTTGGGGATAGATGTATTTCCAAGCATGTCTAGCAATATGGAAATGTCTACTCTATCGAAAGCTCCCTCGATATCTAGTTGAACTGCTATTGGACTTTTTTTTTTCTGTCTTGTTGAATCCAGGATTGCTTTGAATAATGCTGCTGCTTGAATTGTGGAGGAGTTCCTTTTGGAAAATTGAACTTCTGATATCAGTGGCATTATATATGGTTCTATTGTTTCTTTTATTATTTTTTCAAGAATTTTTATTGGCAAAGATTCCATGGAAATTGGTCTGAGTTCTGTGAGGCATGGGGTAGTTTTAGCTTTTTTGTTGAATGGCACTATTGGAATGGGATGAACTCCCTCCACATCCTGAATTTCTTGAGATAGGTGGTTTGCTAGGTTGCACAGATATTGTGCTGTGTATTTACTTAGGTGTTTTAGTATGAATAATGGTATTCCAGGACTTCCTGTATGGCATGCATTTGGTATTGTATTTAGTTTTGTGAGGAAGTCATTTGTTATGAAAGTTTTTTGTGTTTCTGCTTGTCCAAATAGCTTGGAGTGTAATTTAAGTGGTGTTTTAGATTGGAGTTTGGTTTTAAAATGCTCAAAAATAGGAAGGATCATATTGTGTCCTGTATATGTGCCATCTTTTGTTTCTATTGCTATTGGAACTTTGATGATTGGTGGGTTTCCCAGTGCCCATTTAATGTAATCTCTGCTCCATGTATGTAGTTGGGTTATGCATATTTTGCTTTTTTTGATTCTCAAATATTCTTTTAGTTTTGTTGTATGTCCTTGTTAGACCATGTATATACTGCTGTCTTTGATGTGATGGCGTAATCATGGTTATTTGTTTATGAATTTCATTTGCAAGTATCAACAATTTGGATGGCGGTGGTTGATTTTTTGTCACATGTGAGATATTGAATGATAGAATGTTTATGTATGCCAGATATTGTTGTATGGGGTTGAGATTCATATCTTTTATTTTGTTTAGCATTATGTATGTTTCTGAGAAAACAAATTCTGGTGTGGTTGTTGGAAGTAGTACTCTGATTGTTCTTGTTAGTGGGAGAAGTGATGTCTGCATTTGTGTGAGGTTTAGTGATACTATTTGTGCTGAATGGTCTGATAAATCTGTGGGGGTTAATTTTATTGCTATCTGGTGGTGCAGCATCGGGGAGTAGAAGCATAGATTGATGAGTGATGAATGACAACCATTGTGAAAAGATATTGTATTCATTGGTAGGAAGCCTTCACCACTCATCAGTGGTATGGATATTCGCTGAAGCTATTTTTCTATGAATTTCTGATATGACATGTTGCAATCACCAATCAATATTGTTGGGTTTGCTGTACTTGCAACTATGGAGTTTATGTTCATTATTATAGTGTTAATTCGGCTATCTTGAATAGGCAGGTAAACCAAAATTATATTGAGGTTTATAGTTTTATGTTGAAAAGTTGTAATTAGTAAGTTAGCATCTATGAATATAATTTTGAAAGCTGTGAAAGGGCAGTTTGTTGAAATAAGCATGCCTGTGCCTGCAGAAGGTGAGGAAGAGTCTCTGGAACAGGCACAGAAGCCTTCTTTGGTTAAATATTTTGCTGGATCAATTTGTGATCCAGCATAGATTTTTGTCTCCATAAATCTGAGTATATGCGGTTGTGTAAGTGAAAACCATTGTTTAAGTTTTGTAATTTTTTGGGTCGAGTTTAAACCCCTAACATTCAATCCACTAATTTTTAACTTCATTAAATTGGTGTTTGGTGGTTACATTTATTTTCAGGTTTTGAATTGAGAAAAAAATTGTTCTATAGTGTCTTCATAATTTTGTTCTGTTTCTTCATCTATTGAGTTATTTGATTGATTATCTTGTATTGTGTCACTATCTTCTTCTTCAGTTTTAACTCTCTTAGCTGTCCTATTCTTTTTTGGTGGCCGGCCTGGTTTTCTATTTGGAGGTGTTGGCCTGGTTTTCTATTTGGAGGTGTGGTATTTTTTGGTATTTGTGGAAGGCATGGTGTAGTTAAGTCCATAATAGCTTCAGATGTTTTATTTATAATTCTTGTTCTTTGTATGTGCTGTGTTTGTGCTGTTTCCTCATTTCTATTGCTATCTATTTCATTGGTGTTTTCTATTGATTCCATTGTATAATTTTGTTGTCTTTTTTGATTCAGTTCTCTATCATTTATTTTTGTTTTAACAGTTAAATCCAAAATGTGATCATCTCCAGTTATGTTTTTGTTGTTTAGTTCCTCTAATTGTTGGTTTTTTATGCTCTCTTGTGTTTCCATTTTTTCTTGAATAGATGTTTGGATCACTTGATTGTTGTTTGTAGTTAATTGGGGTTTGCTTTTGTCTATATTATTTTTTTGTTTTTTCTTTTTGCTACAGTTTTCTGCAATGTGACCCCGCTCTCCACAGATAAAGCATTGTGGTCCTAGGCCCCTTATATATATATATTTAGAATTGCTTCTTGGTCTATGACTTGTGTGGGGATATTCTCTGGCGCTATTGCTTCATTGAGTTTCATTTTAAAAGTAAAACTATTACTGCACATTAGAATAGGTGTATCAGTAAGTAAAATAGGTTTTAAATATAATACTTTGCCAAACGCTTTCATCATATTTTGAAAGTCATTTATATTATAGCCAAAATAAGTATTTTTAATAGTGCCTGTAATAAAGTTTTTAAGGTTTGGATCTACAACTATTAAAGCATAATTTCCTATTGTTTTGATCTGAGTTAAAAATTTATTTTTTTGATAATCTTCAAAGAATTCTAATGCCAAATATCTAGAATTAGGGTGTTCCCCTATGCTTGAAATTGCTTCCCAACTCCCATTTGCTGTTATAGCTTCATATAACATTTCTCTTTGGGAATTTGTAAAGCGTTAGGTTTTTATCAGTCGCAGCCAGGACAATCGATCTGTTTGAAAAAAATTGTTTAAATGTGTTGAAAAGCTTGTTCGGTATTGTATTATTAAATTCTGTGTTTATTGTTATTAATTCTTCCTGAGACCAAATAGTCGATGGGGGCTCAGAGTTGTTTTCATAAACTAGATTTAGTTCATTCAAATCATCGTTGGTTACTCTTCGAAATCTACTAGCTGCAATCGAGTTTGAGTGAGTTGTTATAACTTTATTTTGAAAAGTAGCTTTTGTTACATTAGCATAAGTTTTTAAACTATTATTTATGTTTCCATTGTTGGAGTTTATATTGGCACCATTCACATTTGAATTTTTTAGCTGTGCCGCCGCCATGTTTGATATATATTCGACGATTTTCAATCTGTGTATTTACGTTGTTGTTTTTTTTTTATTCTCAATATTTTCTTTTTAAATACAATTTTTTTTTTTTTGTTTAAACTTGTTTAAAATATTTTCGGTTAAAAGTGTAAAAAAAAACGAATTACCTTTGAGTTTTCCGACTTTTTAAGTTTTATTATTATTATTACATATTTTTTGAACATTTTATTTCAATATAAAATTGTAGACAATAATATATATATATATGTTTTCTAAATGGAGAATATGAATTTCAGCCACAATAGGCTTCTTAAGGTTGACTTGATTAACCTTTTAACAATTATGTTCTATGATATTTATGTAACTTATATAATCTTACTTTATTATACAGAATCTATTTTTTTATCAGTACTTATTTCAAGCAATATTCTTTTTGTAAATACATAATTGATTTTAAATCACTTTTTATTTAATTAAAAATTATGACATTTTCTTTAAATTATATTTTAACTTATATTAATGATAATACATTTATCAATATCTATAAACCCACATGACAATTATATTGATTTTAAACAACTATTTTACACAATTCATGAGCACAATCATATATTTCTATAAATTATTAAAATTGCTTTATTTTATTTCAAACTCTTAAGTTGTAGACATTTAAAAGTGTACACATATATGGTCCCTAATATATATTTTGATTTACTATCTTATCATCTATGTTTATCTATCCTATTTTTTCCAATGGACATAAAATGGCTATGTATATTCATAAATTATTTCTATCACTATTTTACTTCACGCACTTAATTAGACGAAATATATAAATGGCTCTTAATATGAACTTCAATCAGAATATTGATTATTAAGAAAGTTTGGAGTAACCAAGCGTAATTGATAAAAACTATTGTGGACACAAATGTACAAGGAGTCAAGTTAATTATAAATACCGTTTTTAAAAAATATAATCATGCACACAAATTTAATAATGTATTGACAAAATTAAAAAAACTTTTGCTCACAGAAATATGAAGTCTTACTATATTTTACACACATTAAACAATACAGGTCTTACCGATGCTTCTGCAGCATGCCGCTGGGAATGTCCATTATCACGATTTTTTACAGATGAATACCTACTAATATTGGTTCTCGTTTTGTACTAAAAAATAAAATAAGAAAGAGTTATATTTACTCAGATAAATAATTGTTTAATTACATGAAAAGTCTTAACTATCAGATTAACTTTAATGTCTATACATAATAAAAATTGTATTGATTAATTAAGCATCATAATGCTTAAATTAAATCAATTTATACATGAAACTCAAATCTGTATAAACAGGATATCTACAGAACACTATTATTATTTCACATTTAAAGTTCTAATTTATCCTCTAAGTTTTCATATTACAATATATGTCACCCCTTTAATTGAATTTATTGACCTTAAACTTTAATATTTTTGTTAAATATATGTTATCCACAATTTTCTATAATGTTAGAATCTTCTTTAATATTAACACATATTTTTGAAGTTGCACTCTTTTCAATAGTATGTTTTGATTTTAATGAGTTTTTTAAAATACTTTCTGTCCATCATCTTTACTGTGATAGATAGTTAATATATTTTAATATTTATATTAGTAACTTTATTAAAAGGAATATGGGGCATTTTCTACTTGGCAAAATAATGCATTGAATGTGAAGCTTCTTAATAAATAAAAAAATTAAAAAATGGAAGTTCAATACCTGAAAAAAGGCTTTAAAATGTTTTGTGAATTAAAACTGCAAAGAAAATAGATACTTTTTAATTATGGTCACTTGAGATATATTCTTTGATACAAATGTATAGACTTTTAAAATGGTATCACGATCTTATTAAATCCAACACTAGTAAACTGTTTTATGATGACAATATTTTAGCAGATGGAAGGAATATTTTGATTGGTTTTTTGAATTATGATGCAAGAATTGAGATGATGACTTTTAATATTATATCCATTTAATCCCTAATATAAATTTATATAAAGATATCTAGCTTAATAAAGTTTAAATAATGTTCTATAATCTTAAAAATGGAAAGGCTACAGATCTTAATAAAAATATGATGATGATATATTCAATTTTTTTAAAAACATATGAACACATAAATTTGTGCTACCTAATCTTAAAGATACTTCTATTATTCCAATTTTTAAAAATAAAGAGAATAACCATATAATTATCATTGATTATTATTATCCATTGTAGTAAAAGTACTTCAATGATTTTGTTGAATGGCTGCTTTCCATTCATAAATGAATGCTTATCAGAAATTCAATGTAGTTTGAAAGAATCATGAAGTAGTATAGACATGGTTTTGTTGCCAGTCCAATGCAAGAAAGGTATTAAAAATATTGATTTTAGTGATTTGATCAAGGAATTTAATAATTAATAAGAAGGTCGATGGCATTGTTTGAAGATATTTGATTTGTTCATAAAAGTTTTTTCATATTATATAGCTTCTACATGATGAAATATGAGGAAATGGTACATTTTACAAGTAAATTGTTATTAAATAAGGATATGTACTTGTTTCAACATTGTTTTTATTTTTATTATTATAATTCCTAGGCACTATTTATAGGAAGATTAATGAATCAGTGAGCAAGATATGATACAAATTTGATGATGGAATTTTCAATTTGAATCAATTAAAAGCTAAAACAAGAATATCATCTTACTAGATTTTGAATTTACAACATGTTTATGATTGTGCTCTTACTGCTGGTTCAAAAAATAATGTATAGAAAATGCTTAATGTTTTGAATGCAGCATTTAAGGATTTTCATATACTAATTAATGCTCCAAAAAATTCAAATTTTTTTAAGTCAGTGATGAAATAAAAATCTTCAGCCACTTTTAGCTTGGTTAAACTTGAGAATGTAATCCAATTTAAATGTCTTGATGGCTTTTTTATTAGAAATGTGGACTGAAATGTTGAAGTGCATTACATATTCCAACATGTTGCTGTTTTTAACAAGTTAAAATATAGAATATTTCACCACAATGAAATAACTAAATGCCTTTGAATTAGATGCACAAAAACTGTTATTTTACATAACTTAATGTACGTAAATGAGACTGGTACAATCTATTGATATAATATAAAAGCATTTAAAAAGTTTTATTCAAGGATGCTTTGTAAAATTTTAAAATACATACATTCTTCAACTTCATATTAGAACTTCACTATTTCAAAATCACATTTTCATTTGACTGAGTAAAATTAAAATATATGAATGTTTTATCTCCACAATTGTAAAAAAATATACAAATACAAAAACTGTATTAGGAGCAAAGCTTTATTAACAATAAATTACTGTAGTGCTTAGAATTCTTTTGACAGATAATTGTTATAAATGTAGAAATGCTTGTAATAGAGGTGGAGGGAATAAGACCCTGTTGAAAAGCTTAAAAAATGTATTATTTGCATAGTATCTTAATTAATTAAAGCAAGCCACTTTTTGGAAAAGGGAATACAGGATTTCTTTGTTATTGATGGCATAATTGTCCTTGGAAATGTGCCATCTTTCCTTGACCTTTTGTTTGGCATCATTGCATTCTACACAAACAATGTTGAAACATGTGATCTTGAATTGATGGCCAGAATTAGTGAAATATTAAAAAAAACAGATTTATTGTCAAATATGTTTTGCCTGGTTATACGTGTACTTATGCTGAGCCAATTGGGTAGACAGGTTGCCCTGAGATTCACCATACTAAACAGATGGGCAGGAAGAATCTTAGCAATTAATTTTATAAACAATATTTGAGAATGAAGATCTGATGGTAGTCTGTCTTTTGAATTACTGATTAACCAGTACAGAGGGAGAGGAGTATGGAGTTCGACTTGATAGGTAGGAGTGAAATTTTATGAATCAAATGAAGTGACTTTGGATATGTAGGGAAGAGACAGCCAAGGTTTATCATTGGTTGTTGGGGATAGGTATCACATTTATAAAAAAAGTTCTTGATGGTTTGAATGAGAGATGAAAACTTAAATACAATAGTGTGCCGGTCAGATATGTATATAGCAATATTATTTTTATGGTCAGACTCACATTTACAAAGATAAAAGTTTATGAATAAAAATGCCTTAAGCCCTGCAGATTTAGATGCTGTTAGTGTAAAAAAAAATTTGTCTGGTAATCCCTTTCAAAGATAAAATTTTGTAAATGTCATGCTTAGACAAATAAATGACTGATCGAAACAAAGTTGAAGAATTATCTACCATCAATAGATTAATGGATTGAAATATCATGTGATGGATCCACTTTTTCTGATAAGATAACTCCAGGTTCCATAAATAGCGATTATAAGTCATTGTATTAAAGATATATTTTGAAGTATTATTGAAGGTTTACTGTGATTGCTTATTGCCGAATGATTATTGCTGACATATTATTGCTGATATACTTTGATTGTTGAACTATTATTGATTACTGCTGAATTATTATTGCTACTAATTAGTTCTTATTGTGACTTCAATATGATTATTGTGATTGCATCTGAAAAATACATTGGAAGAGTACATAAGCTGTAATATGCTTCAGTTTTGAAAGCTGGCAGAGTGCAGGCTGAAGTTTCATAAAGAAATATGAAAAGGAGCTTCCAGCTAATGTAGAAACAGTGTTGTGTCCATTATATATCTAAACTTTGAGTTTTTACTGTCATGGGGAAAATCCAGCCATCAATTAATAAATAAACTACTTCTCAATGCTTCCAATTCAGTTCAGACCATTATGATTAAAGCCTATCATTGCTATGGCTATAGTTGAGCAAAGTCACTAAAAGTCTGAGCTCAAATTCTTAGTAATGAAAGGGAATGGTACAAACTCAAAAATATATTATTATATTACTAACATTACACATTTATCTTCTTTATACTGAAAATTCTGTGATAAATTATTATTATTGATTTTGTAAATCTGTTTATAAACTCCTATGACAGAAGATTGCTATTTTTCTTTATTTAATCACACCACAATTCAGCCATGTAAAATTAAAAGAAGAGAATTTTTTTATAAAAAGAAATTAGCTTATCATAGCAATCTCTGTCCATGCTTTTAAAGACTGATTATTTAAAAATCATCAATTTCCACTACCTGCCAATATAAAATAAGCTGCATAGATAGAATAAATTAGGATTGTTTCTTTTTATCTTTTTAGTTTTAAGTTTCTGGGAAGAGTAATTTGAGTGTATTGATGTAAGTGAACAACTGTAACTTTATTTCAGGCTGTTTTGTTTATATATGAGATTTATTTGTATGTGTTTGAATTATTTATAAATGATTGTGATACTGTTGAGTTTGCTGGTCACTTGGAGTTTCTGACTTAGAGCAGTGATATGTGATAGATGGACATTTCTATTATATATCATCTGCTTTGTTTTTGTACTGTCTTGGATGATACTGGTTTGTGACTGATGGTCACTCTTACACTTAGTACCTTTAAAATAGTACATGATACATGAAAAATCCTATTGTATAGCATATTTGTACCTTGCATGTATTTAGTTATTCATAAATGAAATGCAGATATTGTTTTTCTGTGTCTTACATTTGCACATATAGCATTTAGTTAATTGTTTGTATTACAGCCTGAACATATTTATAGTATTCTGGTTTTTAAATCATCTGTGGCTAGCTGATCTTAGCAGGTTACAACAAGAAAATCTTGTTTATTCTCTGTGATATCAGAATGTTGAGATCTCATGCAAGTTGCCCTTAGGTGATTTTCAGGTGAGATGTACATTTTGGCAGTTGCAATATTCAAATTGAGAAATGTGATGCCATTATATTTGCTTTCATTTTCTCAAATTCATTTCAATGATGAAACAAGCATGAAATCCTGTTAAATTTGAGTAATAAGATAATCTGGATTGCAAATGAGAATGTCACCAATGTATTGTAGATATAATAAGTCAGGGTACAATGTAAGGTACTTAGATAAGATCATTTCTTCAAACTTGTTAAGAAAAATACAGGAAATGATCCCACTTATGGGAAATTCTGTAGGACAACTCTTTTCTATTTTATAATATCTGTTACTGAAAGAAACAGTAATTTCATTGCGTATCCAGGTTAGACAATTGATGATAAGTGCTTTTTGTGTTGTATGCAACTTGTTCTAGTACCTATTTGATAATCTGGATGGACACCATATGCAAAACAAACTAGGGTTTTATTCCCCTGCCTCTGTTACATTCATAGCTATGCTTATGACAATTCTGTCAAAAGCATGCTAAGCAATATAGTATTTTTATTGCTATTAAAGCTTTGCTCATAATACAGTTTTTGTATTTTTATTTTTATTGGATTGGAAATATAAAGTGAATAAACAATACAAAACTTTCTAACATCAGTATAATTTTCATAGAAAAACAGATCTCATTTTTATTATGAGAATTATATCAAAAAACATTTTAAAAAATGGCAGTGTCGATTGAATTTATTGGAAAGATATGCTGAAGAGTAGAATACATTAGAGAACTAAATTAAATATGGCATTAAATATGTAATAGAGAAATAAGTAATAAATATGGCCAAGGGAAGGTTAAAATAAATTCATTTATTAATCTGCTAAGTTAACTTTCAACACAGAGTGTCTGTTTCAAAGCATAACTTATAATGCTTTGAAACAGATACTACACTATTGAAAGTTAACTTAGCAGATTAATTAACAAATCTATTTTAACCTCACTTTGGCCATATTTATTACTTATTTTTTATTACATATTTTCTACAGCTTTAAACTTCTGATTTGCATGGGATTAAAATAATTTAGAATCGTTTTCTAAATTAAAAAACAATGTCATGAAATATCAAATTAACAGAATAATGGACCAATATGTTCTGTATGTAGACATATTTGAGGATCACAGACTGGTTTGTTTAGTCATCTCATAATTCATCTCTATTGTAACAATATTGGTATTATTTTTTATTGTCTTGTCATTCTTTTATTTTGAGTTGGAATGGATTTGTTTGCATGTGATTGTTGCTGATAATAATTAGTTTCACAATTATTTGTTTTAATTAACCAGACTCACTTCTTTAAACACTTCCTTAATTCCTCTCTTATACACCAGGAACGAACTCGTACTTATACTCCTTTTTGTAATTTCTTAAGAAATTGACTATGAAAATATTTTTGAATTTTTAAATAAAATATTATTTATTTTAGTAAGTGTATTGCTATTTATTTTTAAAGGGTTGAACTAGTGCTATATTTTATGCCTCTAAAATTAATACTAAATATTTTTTGCTAATTTCTCTACTATTTTCTTTACTAAATTAGGCAGTATTTTACAGCAATTTCATTGTTATAACACAAAGAAAAGTAAATTATAAATCGGAATTATTATATTTAATGTTCACAATTCATTTTCATTGTGACTAGCATAGCTTTTAGTATCATGAAAACCATTGTCGATTAACACCAGATATCAAGCTTGGATGGCTTTGATAGTGCCTACAATATCTTTAATTATATGAAAAAAAATTCTGCAAGCTGTTTTCTATATATAAGTCTTAGATTATAAACATCATGATAACCTTCATAAATATATAGATATATATTATTCTTCAGAGAATACAAATTTGCTGTCACTTTTATTTTTTACACATGCAACTTAAAAATGTTATTAACATTTTGATCAGGATTATATTGTACTTTATTTTTTATAAAATGTTTTGCAGATTTTTCAATTTTCCAATTTAATTATTAATTAGTTTGATATAGAGTCTTTCATTTACATTCCCATGATTTATTATTTTTCTTTAGATTTATTATGGAAGAATTAGTTTGTAACGTGTCATAATTTTAAGTGCAACAGATGTGTTTCAGTGATCAGAAAGAATAATTTCCCACTTGAGAATTAAAATGCCAGGATTATAAAATGAGAATATAATTCACTTGGCTTTATTTCAGGTAAAAGATATTAAAATATATCTAAATAATGTTTCTTATATATATGCGATAAACACACAGACAAAACTCTCCATACAATAGCCCACTCAGTACAAGTCATTGTAATTAATGGATGCAAGAAGGTTTGTGCATAAAATCTCTATCTATTGCCTACTCATCCAATATTCTCAGAGTAGCCTCTAGCTTGTGGCTTCCATCAGTGAAGAGCCTTGGATCTGAGAGCACTGCACCTAGATCTTAGGATCTAATGCAACCCTTTCTGCATCCACTGATTACTTTGGCTTGCACTGAGTGGCACTACTATATGAAAAATTTTGCTACTGTGTAAACAGCTCGTGTAAGCAAAACGAATGGTGATCATGTGATATATATATATCATCAAATAATATATTGATACATTGATGATAGGCCCTTGCAAATAGTGAGATTAAGGTTCAAACATTATAAATAGCATTGAAAAAATGTAGCAGATATAAAATAATATATGTATATACTCTTATGAAAGAGAATAATATAAAGAAATAATAAAAATTACAAAAAAAAAAAAACAGTTTATTATATTTGTATTTTTATATCGGACTACTTCCATCATCTAATATATGTATTGAATGTCTTTAGAAAAATTTAACTTTATTTAAATATTCCAAATACATTCAACTGTTAGTAATGGCACATCAAACAGGTTAGTTATAGAGTAGAATGAAAAAATAGTTAACAATAAAATATTGATTGGAAATAAAACATAAAACTATTATTAAAGAAAGCAAATGCACTGAATAGATAGCTTTATATATACATATCAATATATAACTGAAACAAGAAATCTTTTAAATTAAAGAAAGTCAGGTAGATAATAAAAAAATAATTTGTACAAAAATAGAGAAGTTGCAAAAGTGTCAAACTGAGATGAATTCTGGCAAAGTACAGTAAATTTATGATTTCAGTTGAATTATTAAATTCTATGTGAAAAACATAGTTGAAAAAATTAGTTAATGTTTGTAATGTAATTTATAAATCACAAGAGTAGCCAATACATTTTTTTTATCAATCGTTATGATTCCATTAGAGAAATGTTTAATTCAACAAAATGTGAAGATTTTAGAACAATTTATTTAATTTGACATAAAACCATAGTGCTTTTGAGGGTCTTAAGTAGATGTATTTTAATATATTAAACATGTTTACATTTGAAATGCAGCTTGGATGATGCAATTGCATTAGTAAGATCAATTGCTGAGGTGAATATAAAAAGAAAAAAAAGATTAATATTTATTTCATTACTAAATATCATTTTAATTAAACTATCACTTAATAGAATACATTAAATTAGTAAACATATTTAAAAATGATATATATTATAAAGAAAAACTATTTGTTAATTAACAAATTTATTTTTCATTTTTAACAAATTTATATATAAATGAAGAGATATTTGTAAGATTTTTTTTAAGAAAAAGTTTTATATAAAAAAGATATAAAGCAGACACATTGTCTAATCCTGTTTTGAGTAGTATATCATTAGATAACTCATTCAATATTTGTCATTTTAATAAATATAAAACTATGATAATGGAAAGGTTCACTGTATCAGACTAATTGGTGGCATTCCTATATTTAAACATAGTGAAATAAGTTAGGCAAAATATTATTCAGACTGACAGTGATAAAGCAGTGAATATGGATGATAAGAAAAATAAATAAAAAGTAAGTATTGGGCAGAAAATTTTACAGCAGTTTAGTATTTCTAAACATTTCAAAATTTGGTTAATGCCTGAAGAACTTATTAAATATATGAGTTTGTGGTTTATTAAAAATTAGATTTAAAATGGATTTTGTTAACAATTTGTTTGAAATATACAATCGTGGGTCATCAAAAAGAAAACTTGACAAGAAATAGTGGAAAAGAATGAATATTGGAAAAATGATATTAGTAATATAGCAGTGTTAAAAAAATAAAATATATTTTTGCAAATAAATTAAAAAAAGAATGAATTTTATTTTAAATGTATTTGGAGACAGAAAAATATGAAAGATATGTTGAATGGAAATATAAATCTTTTAGGAAAAATAATAGATAAAAGAAATTGTGTGACAATGAGGAAAATAGCTACAAATTATTACAAAATTGACCAAAAATAGTTTAAAAACAACTAGAAGATAGAAATTTAGTTTATTATATAAAACTCACCTTTTATCAAGAAATTAGTAATAATGATGGATGAAATATTAAATTTAAACTGGATCATAAAAGATGTATATGGAAATCATGTGTAAGATAGATGAATGAAATAAGAAAATTTGTTAGTGTAATGTGAAAAAAACTGCAGATTAGATCAGAGAAGTAGGATTAAATTTGAGGAAATCTTAACACCCTTCAGTGGATCAATAATGTTTGAAAATAATAATGATAATATAGTATCTACAATTTAGCTCTTGCACCCATAATTTTACTTTTGAACACTATATTAATAAAAGAGTATATATTGCCTTCTTATGGTAACATTTTTTTTTCAAAATATTATATATACATATGTGTTTAATTTTTGCACACATTTTTGGAATGTAGACAAAAAATATTAAAAAATATATATATCAAAAAATTTTACAAAGTAGGAATAAGTGCATTTAAGCACCATTAATTTTCTCATTTATAATACTAAAAGATAGATTTAGCTCTGTATAGTAATTACATACTTTGTTAATGCTGTATTATCACATTTAAAAAGTTTGAGATAAAATGCAAACTTTTTAATCAAAACTCAAAAATAATTTCTGTTTATTATCTTTACAACATTATGACATATTTTTTGTAATTTATAAGCATATAAATCATTGCTTGCATCTCAGATTTAAAACTATATATATATATATATATATAATTTATCTGTAAAAAGTACAAAGATTGTATTAAAATTTAACATACTAAAATCTTAAAATAAATCTTAACTTATAACAAGAATACCATCTCTCCAGTAATATTCTATATTTTGTTTTAATTATATCTACATTGTGATAATCAATTTGAAAATAATGAGATCAGTAAATAGATAACAGAAGAAAGAAAAAGTGAAACATGATTATATAAAGATATATTTTGATACAACAAAATATTTTACTGAAATTATATAGTGGCTACTTTTTTTATATACCTGGCAATACAATGATATACCAAATTAGATAGTAATAACTCAAGTTTAACTAAAATAAATTCAATTTTTATTTTGGAAAACAGGTTGAACTTAATCCAATGAATGCCACCAATTAATACAGAAAGAATTGATTTTATTTTATAACCTTTTTTCTTTACCATATGTCCATCATTATAATCAGATTTAAAATTGACTCATTTGAGATCATAAGCTTAGATGACTGATAATCACACAATTCTCTTTATGTATCAGTGACATATAGCCCAAAGCAGAAAGTATACAATAGAACAAATTAATAATAAACTTTTAGAATTTATTAACAATTTTATTAAATAAAAAATAAATAAATTATAAAATAAATTGCAACTATAAATATTATGGAAAAATGTACTTCACTCACTTTGCCCAATAATTTATTATTTTAATATTTAATATTTGTGCCAATCTAAGATGTACTAAGGTCATTATTAATCGCAAGATAAAATTTCTATACACATGACTAAGCTAAAATAAATATAATGTATTATTTTAAAAAAATGTAAATTGGCCTGGTAACGATCTATTTGTTTTTGACTAGCAACTGTGCCATCAAGTGGGATGGATTGTCATAAGTATGAATACCAAAAAAAAAAAAAAAAAATTCTTATTTGCAAATATTTTTACTGAAAATGTTTTACTAGATTGATATTAAATGGATTAGCATATTCTACATGTACAAGTATTTGTGATTCACAGATTGTTTTATATAGGCATTGCAAAACTAGTTTCTAAAAGTTTTTTCCTCTTTCTCTCTTCTTTTTTTTCTTTTTTCTCTCTCTCTCTTTCCACTCTCTCTCTCTCTTTTTGGAATGAAAATAACCATACTCATTTTTTAAGTGGCTGTTTGTTATTAATTATGACAGAAAGTAAAATTTTATCAAGTCACAGAGTAATTAAAATGGTATATATTTCTATATATTTAATATTTTACATCATACTGTTTGTGTATTTTAAAGAAATGTAAACATATACTTAAATGTAAGGATGGAATATCGCATATTTGTCTTTTATTCAAGATTTTTTTTTACCTTTAAATGTAATTAACTTGGAAAGATGTTTACTATTGCTTATTAAAAGATTTCGATGAATTATTTTTTTTGTTATCAATCATATTGTTCATATTGCTTTTAAAATGTGCTGTACACTGTATAGTTTAAATTGATCAAATTATTTTTCTAAATTAATTTTTAGTTGTTCAAAAATCTTTCATACAATTAATCTAATTACTTTATATTTTTATTTAAAAATCTCTAAATAATGAAATTGAAATGATTATTGGAAATATTTTACTGTCATTATTTGAAAGAAGTAAACCCAAACTAAAAGCTATGTTTAGTGTGGAAAGTTTATTGACATATTTTATGATTGCTATAATATTCAATGAACTAGTCTATTAATCTTATCATATTTTAATTGATTTATTTATAAGTTTTATTCATTTGTGCATTAGTTGAGATTACCCTGGAGGTTTTTGTTTTTGAATACAAAACAGAAGATTGGACAAATGTAATAAAATGTTAAGTATGTGTATTGATAAAAAAAAGTT
This sequence comes from Epiperipatus broadwayi, assembly GCA_028023455.1. NCBI lineage: Eukaryota > Metazoa > Onychophora > Udeonychophora > Euonychophora > Peripatidae > Epiperipatus > Epiperipatus broadwayi. The sequence goes on along the minus strand of JAQFVV010000082.1, from coordinate 1,227,363 downwards.
GAGAATAATAGATGAAATAAAGAATTCTATAAGTATGATTAGCAATTGTTATCACTTTCTTATTGTTACATTTAGAAAGATGTGATATGAGACATAGTAAGTTTAAATTCTAATGATGTCTATTAAAAACTCTCACTTTAACTATGAGGTTTTAGACATTTTTTTTTTTCAGTTTCACCAATTGCAATTTCTTTTAATAGTTTTTTTTTAATAATTCAATGGAATTCTTAGAAAAATTGTAATTGTGAGGAGTTGTCAAAAAAATTTTCAAATTAGCAGCTATTTACACAGTCAGCATATTAGTTTGCTTTGTATCAGATGAAATTCTGCAATAATATATTATATCATTGCAAGATTCAATACATTTTAAATAATGATGATAATGTCCTTAGTGTATGCAGTTTTTTTTTACATATTGCTACTTTTAACTAGATTTTTGTTTCATTTAATTATATGATTGATGTATTGCACAAATATAATAGCTGTGTAAATCTACCATTTTGATTTGAATTATTTAAAGAACTTCATATAATCTTTAAAGACTATCTTCTTCAGATATGTATGATTAAATGTTGTTGTATAGCCAAATTATACTTAAATCATAATATTTATCATGCATACACAAACAATATATACTGTGCATGTTGATAAAATATATAGATAAGTAGTTGATTGAGCAAATATGCAGATATATGATGGATAAATGGAAGAGTATTTAAGCAGACAAACAAATAGATAGATAGATAGATAGATAGATAGATAGATAGATAGATAGATAGATAGATAGATAGATAGATAGATAGATAGATAGATAGATAGATAGATAGATAGATAGATAGATAGATAGATAGATAGGTAGGTAGGTAGGTAGGTAGGTAGGTAGGTAGGTAGGTAGGTAGGTAGGTAGGTAGGTAGGTAGGTAGGTAGGTAGGTAGGTAGGTAGGTAGGTAGGTAGGTAGGTAGGTAGGTAGGTAGATAGATAGATAGATAGATAGATAGATAGATAGACAGACAGACAGACAGACAGACGGGTGGGTAGGTATGTAGGTAGACAGACAGACAGACAGATAGATAGATAGATAGATAGATAGATAGATAGATAGATAGATAGATAGATAGATAGATAGATAGATAGATAGATAGATAGATAGATAGATAGATAGATAGATAGATAGATAGATAGATAGATAGATAGATAGATAGATAGTAGGATGGATAGACAGAGGGAAAGAAAGAAAAGTAAATGGATAGATAAATAGACATTCACAAACAGAAATAAACATATGCATATGTATACAAAATTTTAAATATGTACAATAATTTTCTAAACTTGATAAATATTTTTTCATAATTATACAACAAATGAAGGGACCACACCTTTAAATTTTAGCTAGAATTTAGGTGGGGTTCTGGCTAAACTGCTTTATGAAGTAATAACCTTTACAAGATAACTGATAATAAAATGATGATAGTATGAAACAGATGAAAAATCCCAGTTAAAGAATAATTTTGAAATATATGAAAAAGATTTTAGCATAAATTACCTACAATTAATAAACATTTTATTCCACTGTATGAATATTAATAAAACAGTATGTGTATAGAATATTAAATTGTCATAATTCTTATTAAATGAAAAATAATATTTTCCATAAAATAACTAATATTGGTAAATTATATCTTTTCTAATTTATTATTATTATTATTATTATTATTATTATTATTATTGAATGAATGCGCACATACTGTCATATATATGTGTGTGAATGGATATCAATAACATATACTAGCAAATTAAATACTGGTTCAAACTTTCACATCACAAAAATATACAGTTGCATTGGTTTAAATAAATGCTTTAACTAATTATATGTTACACAAATCTAATAATGTTTTAATCTATAATGTTTAATATCGATGCTATTTAATCAATGCTAATTATTTTATACATTATGCATTATGATCTCAGATAAGAAATTACATGCTTTTATTAATGTATTCCTTTTTTAAAAATAATTTCATTTAATGATAATATCGTTCTTTTAAAATTAATGATAATATCTCTTTTTTAAAATCAAAATAATGAAGAAATTTAAATATTAATATGTAAAATTTTAGAATATATATTAAAATTCAAAATTTAACGGTAAATTATAATTTGTCATCAATTACGTATTCTGAAATTTTAGGAATAATAAGATATATTCTGGTGGTTAAGCCATACCAAAATTTATAATAGAATAAATAAATAAAAGCATGGAAGTGAGGCATGACATTCTAACCGGCAAGCATTTATAATTTGATAAAGATGAGCACCTTGCAAGCTAGATATTTATTGTACAATCAGGTGGATGTCACTTATTAATTCGGGTACAGTGACTTTATAGCCTGTAGTATGTGCATGCACTAGATATGAATGGTTTAATGCTTTATATAAGAACATTAAAATAAGGCTATCACAATGTATAGATGCATCAAACTCAAATGCAATACCTATCATTGACAGATTTTGCATTAACTCCAAAATAAAATAGAGAACTAAATAAATTTAGAGATCAGGGACACTGTACTAAATGATAATAATAATACTTTTATTATACAAAATATGCATTATGCTTATTATCATTAAAACACTAAATAAGAATAACAAATGCAATAAATTAATACAGACAAAACTCTCTATACGTATTGCCACTTAGTGTAAGCCAGAGTAATCAATGGATGTCAGAATGCTTGTGCATTGATTACTCTGAATTGCATTAATGGCAATACATATAGTTTTGCCTGTTTTAATAACAGTTATAAGCAAGCATAAGAAATGGTGATCATGTGATATTTATTGGCAATAAATTATTGATTTTCAATAGTAATTTTACAATCTTACAAGTATATTTCATATTGGTTATAATAGTATAAAATATTACTTCAAGCCTTTTATTAGAATTTACTCTTATACACTAATTAAAATAGTCATATTTATCTTTTACTATTCAGATTGTGTTTTTATGTTGGATGTTATAATTGTGAAACAGATCAGAAGTATCTCTCATTAAAAGTTGCCAAAATTTAATTCTCCCCATATGATAAAGATTAAAAATATATATTTCTATTCTATTTCAAATTATACATCTTTAAAGTATATCAAAAGTCAATACCTATAATCATGTTTATTGATTAAATATTTTTTATAGATTTTTTCATAAAATAACTTAACTACTATATAATGAGCATGCCAATAGCTCTTAATAAGTTTTTCAGAATATCCCTATCTTCAGACTGGTTTCTAGCTTTTGGCTTTTTTCAGTGAGGTACTAGGATATTCAAGCATTAGATTTAAAATACTAGGTCAAGTTCAGCACTTTATGTAATTGTTAATTATTAAGTAGAAAATCTGAAATTTTCAACCATCCATATATTTTCAAATCCAGCTATCTAACTTAAATAACTATATGGGACTAAACTAAGTTCAGATACATTATATATTAATAGCTTTAGCAATATAAATCCACCAAAGTCTTAAGAGCAAAAATAATAATTGCAAGGAAATCAAGTCATATATTACATGACTTAATTTAATAGGCTTGATAAATTAAATCAGTGATATATGACTTGATTTCCTTGCACTAACTTAACTAAAACCATCATCTTTATAATCAAGTTGCATATACATATTAGACATTAATTAATATGTTCTACTATTAATATTTGCTAAACACAAGTGTTATTAAGACTATACTTTAGAAAGTAAAACAAATATTACCATTATTTTATTTTCCCTGAATAAAGTGATATTGAATAAAAATTGTTAATTATCTGAATATATTTGTTTCTTTAGAGCCCACCAATAATCCATCAAAACTGACATAATAATAATGGATTTATTATTAATAAACATTGACTTTCTTTATCTGATTTTGTTTTTGAACAATATTTTTTTTAACTTTTGCTTCCTTATTGATCAAAAGTATTCCAAATTATAATATATTCATTAATTTTGAAGAGAAAAATCAGTATTAAGCAATACTTATTCAGTATTGGATTTTCAATGCTATACTTTTCATGCTATGACTTTTCGTTTATTTTGATACAGATTTGGGTTGTATAATACAACTATTTCACATTAATTCCTTTATTCAATCACCTGGAAAATATTATAGAAAATGACAGGATAAATCCTTCCTCTGACTTATTAATTTAGCAATCCATGTTTTTGATTTCTAATCAATTAAAACATATTATTATTATAGTTCAGTTTTAATAATGGGAGATTTGAAAATACATGTTACTCAGTTCAATGTATTCCTTTTTTTCCCTTTAAAATTGCACTCTTTTATAAAGCAGGCAATAATTTCAATAAATTTTTATTAATTGTTTCACCTTATGTCTAGCATTTTTATAAATTAACTAATTTACATAAATAAAAATAACACAAAGAAAAATATTTTTATAAATTATAATAATAAATATTTAATAATCTAGAAAAACAAACATATTTTTATTCATTCTAGATACCAATCAATGATATTAATTTTAGAAAAAAATTAATATTGATGGGTATATTGTCTTTTTTTTATAATTATCCACTTATTATGACAATCATATACATCACATATTGACCAGGTTATTTATCCATAGCCAATACAAATTTAATTCTTTATTAACTATACTTTAAATGAATTTTTTTAAACAACAATAATAATATAGCTTTTGTTTTTTTATTTTAAATACTTTCTAGCTTTCATATAAACCTCATAGTTTCATTTGCTCTTTCTTTTGAAAAATAAAATACACTGGTTTCTTTCAATATTTTCTTTTCATTAATTTATAATTTCTAAAAGAAAATTACATTTAATTTTTTTATATTAAGAATAAATTTAATTTATCTAACATCTTGAAAATGCATCTTATATTATTCTTATATAACATTTTAACTAATTATAAACAATATACAACTTTACTTCTTAACATTATCAAAATATTTGTTTGAATTAATCTCATATTTCTGAGAGTTTTGACATATATACATTTTTCTACAACTAGTTGTCCTTAAGAAATAACCATAACCCTATTGCCATTATTATTCATCAATATAGAAAGGTTTCAAACTTCTGCCATTAAAACAAACTTTTTAATTTTAGCATTTTTTTCACATCCTAAGATAATTTTATGTAAATCAATGAGGTGTCCAAGGTTTTCCTCATTCTGTTCTAATTGTCTAACATTGATCAGTAAATAGATATCTAGATAATTCATAGTAAATGATAAACTATGATTGGAAAAGTGATCCAACTGCTACTACTCAAAAATTGGCAATTTAACTGTGTAATTCCTTTTATCCACTATATCTATATGAGAGACTATTAATGAGCCTTTATCCTGAATTTCTCTATTTAAGATACAGTTTTACCTCAGATATATTTGGTTTATTTTGTTATTGCTTGTTCTTGCATATTAATAATTTCATTCATAACAAGTTTTTAATCTATACAGAGAGGTTGTTTTAAACAATAACTATATCTTTACTACTACTACTGTGTATAAATATTATTTTATAATTTAGCTGAAAAATTATTTAAAGAATATCTGTTATAATGTAATATGCACATTTCTGTTCAGACTTATAAGAGATTGAATTTTGATTATACAGGCATAAGTTAATTATAGTTTTATCATTATATGTAGTAATCAGTTGGCTACATAATGGCATTAAAATAATTAGATAGTTGGCAGCATGTTGGCTTAATGTAGGGGGAAAATTAGTATTTAATTTCCCCATCCATATTTTTTATAATAATAATGGGTCTGAAATTAGTCAATTATTTTATTTTTCTTCCCATATGATAATATAAACATTCATATATATTACTTTTTATAAATCTTCACATATATACTCCCACACAAATTTTTTTATATAATTCCTTTAAAACAGTTTAAAAATGCATTGGAGTGTATATGTGGAGATTTATAAAAAGTAATATATGATTATATGAAGGAATTCAAAAAAGTAAAGGAGAAGATATAAGAATAATACTTCTATAGTAGAAACATTCTAGACAGTTTTTTTAAATAATTGTCCAACCATTTTTTAAAATTATAATATGCATATTTTAACATGTATTATAAATTGTAAATATTAATAGAAGAGGGAGAAAGATATAAAATTATATAAATAATTTCTTTTATTCTCTTTCTTCAATAATTTTATTTAATTACTAGTTACTTTTAATTTTTTAAAAAATGTACCAAGAGAAAAAAAAACCTCTTTTTAGTAAATTGTTTAATATTTAATTTTAATCTTTTAAGAGGAATAAAATTTTATTAATAGCAACTTTAAAAAGAAAAAAATTAATAAGATTTTAATATTTTTGGTAAATTTTATTTTTAGTCAGAGTTGTTTTTTTCTTTTCTTTTTATCTCTCTTCAATGCAAAAATAAAATCAGTGCAATTAACTGATTATCTTGGGTTTTTTTTTTGCAAAAAAAAAAAAATAATTAGAAATAAATGCCAAGTTCTTGACTTGTTTTTCTGTGTCTATGAATAATGGGGGAAGTAGCTGAACAATTGTATTTGTAAAAATTTACCTAATCAGTTGTAATAAAAATTCTCATGTTAGAGACAGATTGTTATTGGCATATAGTCAAGATTTTTCTAAAAAAAATAGTAGGAGTAAATAAGTCAGAAGCATCAAGTGTTTGGTAAAAAGATGTTACTAACTTAGCTGTTGAAGAGAGAGCAGTCAAGTCTTAATCCAGATGGTAAAGAAAAAAGATGCTCAAATCTTAACTAAGATATTGTATAGAATAGCAGAAGTTTTAATCAAGCTTTTAGCATACCATAAGTTTAGTCATAAAAATAGTGTTTACAATGAAAACCATGGGCTAAATTCAGCTAAAAGCTAAACATCATCTTACTCCATGTAACCTGATTTCATGGGAATAAAAATGTAGAGAAAAAGTTACCACATAAAGTAATCTGCAACCCTGTCTTCAATCAAGAGCATGATTCTCCATCTGGGTTAGCCTTACCTGAAAAATTTATTAAAAGAAAATGGCTAAAAATTTTCCTGTTGCTAACCTAGAAATGAAATACTACACCCCCAAAAAAGAACAAATTTATCATGTTCATGTGTAGAAGCCTTCAAAAAGAAAATTCAACTGGAAACTATAATTGGAAAGAACTCTACAGAAAAATCAAATCATGGTTAAAGGTATTTTTGGTGCACACTAAATTTTCATGTATAATTAAAAAAAAGATTTCTTTTGTTGTTGTAAGAATTGATAATTTTAAATATTTTCATTAAGTTAATATTTTTTAAATTGTAAAACTGTTTTTTTTAATCCAATCAGTTTTTTTTTTTCAAAATTATAAAAGAGTTTTTTTTAGAAAATTTAATTTTTTATAAATTTATTTTTTTAAAAAACATATTTTTTTCTTTTTATTTATTTTCCCTTTTAAAAACTTAACAAAAGGATAATTAAGCTAAATCTAAGATTGTTGTCTTTGATTTTGAAAATGTTGTTTTTTCAAGTTTTAGTTATTTTAAAGAAATAATTTAATTAATTAAAAATTAATTTATGAATAGAAATCAACTGATTGATTATAATTTTTAATAAAATATATTTTTTGATGAAATGTTTAAAATTTTATACTATCGAGTCATTTTTTGTTTATTGTTAATCAATTAGATATTAAATGTTTTAAAATATTTTTAGTCTTAATTTCTTTATTCTATCAAATTCCTGTTTCATAAATTGCAATGTGTGTGTTTTTATTTTATGATAGCTTAGTGTTCTATGATTTTTTTAAATGATCCAAATAAAATTATGTACTTATAGTAGAGTAAACCTAGAAATTATTTAAATGAGTTTATAATAAGCTGCTTTATTTACTTATCTCTTGCTCACAGTTTTAGTTTATAGAGTTCTTGCTTCCTGAGCTAGATTTGTGCATAACAATTATATGCAATAAGGGTTTATGTTTAGTGTTATGGACATTCACATGGCAATGATCCTGGTCAGTACAAAAGAGATTATCCTTTAAAGTCCATGCACTACATTTCATTTTATTTATTACTTTTTTCAAAATTTAGTTTATAGTTGGCCAGTACATTAATGATACTAAGTGACCAGAACATTGATGACACTCAGGATGTTTTAATACCTCAGCAATATTTGACTAATTGTTATATTTTGCTGGAATATCACCTAAGTATATGCATCCAGATAATTATTGTTTGTATTCCTGCCCTTGGTTTGACAGTGGCTAAATAATTTAGTTTGGTCTATAGTGGACCATTTTCAAATACAGTCACAAGTGTTGATTTATTTTATTGTTGATCATTCATAAAGATGAATGGATATTATTTTTGTGTAATGCTGATGAACTTATAGTTAGTTCTGTACTGATCTCTCATGCTCATTTCTTTTATATTTCATTTTATATTTTGTTTATTTGGAGATGATGATAGTTTCCCATCTTCTCATAATTCAGGCCTAATGTGGTGTACTGTTACAAATGGCTAACCAATTGTGGGACATTGGAACATCAGATTTTTACCTCTCCATTTTCCATAGTGTTACAATATGCAGAATGTTTTATTAGACGTGATAAAATGAGATTGGTAAAAACTATTTTATTTTTAGCATGTAACAATAAAGAATACATTTATATATCTATAATATAACTGTTTATTAAAGCTGTGAGGAAATATATTAAACACACACACATATACATACATGCTATTCTGCAACAGTGTAATCAGTTTGTTCTATTTCAAAACAAGACAAATACAAAGTATTTCTGCTTAGAATTATTGTAAAGTACTTCTGTCTGAAAATGCAACTGTATTTTAAAAAATCTATAGAATCTTGATAATAACCATGAATCTATGTAACTCTGTATGGTTGTATATAAATATGCGCATGTGTATAAAATATTTTTATTATATATAGCAATATAACAATATTAAAAAATTGTAAAATTAAATTTTAACTTTCATTTTTTGTGTCATTTTCCTTAAAAATTAATTTAATCTCTCAAATCACAAACAAGCATATATTTTTTCCAAGTAGTTGGCTCAGTAGTAATTAATTTAACTATCTAATTATTGATTAGTAATTGGGCATTTATTTAAATTTTGGCTAGAAAGTAAAGATATCAAATAATCTGAATTGATATTATGAATGTTAATGTGCTGATTATAAAATTTTAAAAATATGAATAATGCATTGTTTTCACCATTATAAAAGGAGATATTATTTATCATGGTTACTAACCATTTTAATTAAAGGTTTTTTAATTATTTTATTACTTTCCATTAAAAATTGTAATTTAAATAGTTTTGTATTAGCTAAAAAAAATATTATTTTATGTTTCATCTGTTACATTAATTTTTTGCTGGAATTATAATTTGCTTACATGACAGTCATTTTGACTTTCACTTAAAAATATATACACTAATTGTCTATTCGTAAGATCCTTCTTTCTTATTTCCGGATCACTGCATGAATATAGATTTCAATTTTAAATATAAATTCAGTATGACCATTAAAGTTTTATCGGGTAATTTAATTGGATAATTTTTAAAATGTTTACAAATGGATCTTAAGAGTAATCGAATTAGATACAAAATTAAGCTAATGGTTTAGCAAAAATAATCTGAGTAATCATTAGAAGTAATGAGAGAGAAGATAATTATAATCTTTTGTAAAATAAACAATACCTTATTTGCTACTTTTGTTTGCAATTTAGCATTGAAAAAAGGGAGGGTATGATTATAAAGAAACATTAGAAAGTATATTCTAGGCTTACAGAGTGTGTCAAGTAATGTTCTATTTGAGCATGTATTTATAAATTTATTTAAATGCACATTGATTACGTAATTAATATTTACTAAGGCTGTAACCACAAGAATGTGCATGTAAAAATGTGCACATTCTTGAGTTTACAGCCTTAGTAAATGTTAAACTGTATTTATTAATAAAATTAGTAACCATCCTATCTGAACTGTAGACCCATTGCAGACAATACTTGTTATCAACAGCTCTAACTATTGCCTGTATACACAATTATGTACCTTGTTCAATAAATAAAAAAAATATATATATTGAAATGTAGAAACTTTAACTACTAATATACCGCTTTGAAACAATAATGTAATCATCAGAACTTTACTTTAAAATTTGTTATTTTGGAAGAAACTACTACTACAATTTGATTAATATAAGCTCTCTCAAAGAGTAAATTAGACAAATAAATTAAATACACAATAGTTTTTACTCATTTTCTATTCAGATTTTTTTTTGTCTAATTTGAAAATTATAATATTCTCCCATTAAAAAAAAATAGTGTTTTGATCTCAAGAGCTTAAGGTATTTGATTGAAGCCAACCTGTCTTAATTGCACTCAGTAAATAGTGATTTCCGTGATATAAACTTAATCTTAATAAATTCTCCTTTTGCAATAATTTAATACATGATATTTAAATGCCACTTCATTTTACTTAGTAATTTTATGTTCAAAATCACTCATTTTTAATATTTATTCATCCATCTGATAAAGCATGTTCACATTTATATTTATATAAATAGCACTCTATTACAGAATATCTTTAAAACTATCTAATAGCAAATTATATACAAGACTATCACAACAGAACATACGAAAATGCAAACAATATAACTGATGCTCCAATGCAGATAAAGAATAATTCGAATTTGAAAAACTAATGTGCAGGTGGATGTGTAATTTCTATAATTTATAAATTTTATCTATAATTGCAACAGAGAATAAACTTTCTTTGGGTTTGTTCTTAATATTTTTAGGTAAGAATTTGAGAGTATCTCAGTATGTATAAGTCATTCATTATTTTTATTTTTTTAGAATGTTGCAATTTTTATTATCAAAAATGATAGAACAGATTTAGTAAGTCATAATTCTAAGATTATGAATAATTACAGTATCAAGAAGAACAAAAGAACTTAATATTTGTAAAAAAAATATATATATATATAAATTAGCAATCGATAGATTAATATTTTCTAACACTGTAATCCATTGTAGATGCATTGATTTTTTTTTGTAATTTTCTCAATAAAAATTGACAATACACACACACACAAAAATATTTTCTAATCAAACGGATAAATGTATAATAAAAAGAAATTCTGCATAAAAAGAATATCTTATAAACAAACAGGCAAATATAAAATAAAAGAGCTAAGTATATGTATATATTCACATAAAATAAATAGAAATTAGTAAAATGACATTATATTTGTAAAAATAAATGTATGTGCATGTATGCCGAAAGCATACACATTATTTAAAAAGCACTTACATTAATTAAATAGATTTATTTAATAAATTTTATACTTATATATAACATTAGCTATATTGATAAATAATCAGTAATAGCAGAGACATTCATCTTAAACTAAAGAAAGCCACCGAAACATTGAAATGTTTTGTTCCTGATCAGATTTGTTGATAATGAAAACTCATTGCTAAAAATAGATAATTGGAATGTGAACTGCATTATCTGATCACAAGAATTGAATATGGAAACTCTAAATATAAACCACCATGTGAGCAATTGATGGCCAATCAACAGAGACATTCTATGACACCCAGGAGTGTATGTAGAATAAAAAGAATAGGTACATGCTAGGTGAAGCTACAGGAATGCAGATGTGACATCTTATGGGTGCTCCAGTCACCCTTACTTCACCTTAACTTTGCTGAGAAATTTATCTCCAGACATATGAAAGTAAATTTAGAGACACATACAAGGTTGTATCAATTTATAATATTATTTTGTAAACCTTCAGGCTCATTTATTATGTTTAGTGAGATATGTATATAGAAGATGAATTATAACATATATAATTGCTAATGATTTATTACCTTCATGCTTAACTCACTGTAAATAAAATTCTCTTACATTTAAATTACTTGCCATGCCATTTCACATTTATTCTTAATATTTCTTTATTTAATTGTGTTTGCAATCCAGAATGCAATAGAGTGCTCCTGGACACAGCAATTGGAGCAGTCTTGATTATGAATCTCAATGGTCTTCCCAGCATAGGCAATCATAATCTCTGAGGCCAATCATCAACAAATTATGCATTGAACAATTAGAAAATGGACAGCCAAATAACCAAAATTGTGGAGTAGACAATTTAATAAGAAAAAAACATGTTTTTGTTAACTTGACTAAGTCATCATAATGCAGCTGGATATAGCAGAATTTGAAGTCAGAAAGGCAAGTGAGCAGCTCTTGTATATCCAGAAAATAGAGAACTCAGAGTGCATAGAAGATAAATGTAAAACAGTGACATTATTATGTTTCACTGGAAAAAATCATTCAAATAGCAAATAGGCTTTGTGAATTCCAAACTCCCAAAGTGTTAATGTTTAACCAAGTCAAAGATTGTTTGGCTGACTACTTTAACCATCATGAATCTAGGCACATCACCAGACTCCATTTTAGAAATTGCTGACAAGACAATAATGAGAAAATGCAAGATTATGATACTGCCCTTTGTGAACTTGCCAAAAATTGCATTTACAACTCATTCCTGAAGAAAGCCCTCCTTGAACAATTCTTATATGGAATGAATAGTAACTGTCTGAGACAGCAATTATTGGCAGATAAGTACATTAATTATAAAGAAGCTATCAAACATGGAATAGCTCACATATTGGTTTTACAGCAAGCCAAAGAATTTACTGACATGAAAGTAGTAGACAATGATTCACTAGAAACCCACAAAGTTGACAAACTTAAAAGGGTACTTGAATAAAAGGAAATAAACAATAGAAATAAAAAGTGAATAGTGTTTTTGTTGTGGTAAACATGCTCACATGGCTTGTGAGCATTTTTACAAAGATGAACATTGCAAGCACTGCAATGAAGTTGGTCATTTGGAAAAAATGTGCAAAAACAAGAGATTCGACCATTATAAGGGAAATACTATCCAAGACAAAACCTACAAAAGATACCTACTTCACCTTATCCTTGTGAAGAAAGTGGACATAGGGACTCACAGTAGGTTGTATCAACCTATAATATTATTTTGTAAGCCTTTGAGCCATATATTATGTTTAGTGAGATTAATATACAGAATATGAATTATAGCATATATAATTGCTAATAATTTATTATCTTCATGCTTAACCCTCTATAAATAAAACTCTGTTAACTCTGTTATCTTTAAATTATTTGCTGTGCCATTTCAAATTATTCATGATATTTCTTTATTTAACTGTGTTTGCAATCCATCAGGCAACAGAGAGCCACTGGACACAGCAAAAAATAAAACATGTAAAAAAAAACATAATTACTGCAATGGTTCTTGACAGTCTTTAAAATTAAAGATCAAATTCAAAGTGAAGAAAGTCTGCAAGAATCCTTTAAATTTATAATAACATTTTCAGTAATAGTTTTAACAAGGCTGTAAACCTTAGCAATGAGCATCTGAAAAAATCGTCACTAGGGACCTCTGTAGGTCTTTAAAACACATGCTTACTCTTTTCTTCATAGCGTAAGCATGTGTTTTAAAGACCTACAGAGGTCCCTAGTGACGATTTTTTCAGATGCTCATTGCTAAGGTTTACAGCCTTGTTAAAACTATTACTGAAATAATAGTGAGCGTTTAATAAAATTTATAATAACATTTTCAATAAATTTGGAATTAACAATATTTGAAAAATAAATATAATTATTTTGATTATCAGAATTACCATTAAATAATATATACCCTGATGCAACTTTACTATTTTTTTTAAAATTTACATCACAGTAAGCTTTTTTTTAAAAAATTTCATTTATTTTTTAGTGTAGAAAATTATACTAAATTTTAATTCTAGCTTAATTCTATGGGTTTAGTTCTTTTTGTTGAAGAATAAATAATTAAACTCTGAATGTCATTCTAGCAAACTTTATGCACTATGCTAGAGACAATTACCCCCCCCCCATCTTGTAGTTGTATAATAAACAATATCAATGCTAGAAATTTGGTATATAGTATACTGCAGAGAAAATTTAATGTTTCTAAAAATAATTTATTTACTATAATTAAAAGTACAAGATGGTGTGATGAACCCATTTATTTCAAATTTTCTCCCTAACTTCTTGAAAACAGACTGAACTTTTAAAATAAGTATTTTAGAACATCTTAACTTGTTCAAATAATGTTATTAAATAATGTGTAATTTTTTTAAGTTACAGTTATACTATAAAATGAAATTTTTTTAATTCAAACATTAAGTCATAATGTATTAGCTTCATTCTTGCCTTGTGATCAAGGAGGCATGTAGTCTGAATGAGATAAGATGAGAAAGATTGTCATGAACATTCAGTTGAACAAAACACAACAAGATAAAATATACACTTGTTTGTTAATAGTTACAATTGACTTTTCATATATATATATATATATATATATGAAATATATATATATATATATATATATATATATATATATATATATATGAATTAATTGTTCTTTTCTTTTTGCAATTGAGTGCCATAAAGTTTATACAGGACTTAGAAGATTATGATATCTAAATCTCATAAATTTTCGTTCTATCATATTCATATTCATTAGTTATAAAAATTACAGTCAATTAATATGATATTATACGAATTATTACTATTAAAAATAGAAACATTCTTTTTTATTTATTTTTCCAAATATTATTACCAACCACTTTACTATACCCATAATTCCTTCTTATCAAAAGTATTTCTTTTTGATCTATTTACAAACTATACAATATATATTCTAACAAAGACAACAGGCTACAAGATTCTTTTTAAAATTCTTAAATTGTGATTTCTATTTATGAAAAAAATAGGAAAATTCATTATGTTTGAATATAATGTAATATAGTAATAATGAATTTATTATACGTTAACCAAATGTCAAAATATTTTAAATAGAGATTAATCTGTTTAATTGATAATTTGTTTCACTTCCCATTGAACAATGATTATATAGTATAATATTGATTCTACAAAACTTCATTATTCATTTTTAAGGGTATTATAAATTACATCATGTTTAACATTATTCTGTCTTTTAAATTAATTACTATTAATCTGTTATGTAAAATAGTTAATATTAATGAATTTTGATTTACAAACTATTGAATACTAAACTACATGAAATTTGTTTCTCTATTATCTCAATTCAAATCAAATGTAATCTTCCATGGTATTATGTACAAAATATATTATTTATGATAATTTAACATTATACAGCAGATTAGTTAAATTACACACAACCCATAAATAAGTATATCATTAGGCATATACAGAGTTATAAAAATAGATTCCATAGAATTATTAAAATAGTTATCCATCAAAATCTTTTAAATATACTCAATAGGCTGGTATGCATTTATACATTTATCTCATATCTTCATTGTAATACCATCATAGTATCTGAAAAATTACTTTTAATAACTACATTCTGGTAGTTTATTCCAACTACATTAAAAGCAAACAATAATATCTCAAGATTATTATCAACTGCATGACATCTGCATAATAATGGCACCTTTTTTCCATACTTTTGAAGTATGACATATTAAATATATTTGGTGAAATCTTTTCAGAATCATGGAAAGAAATATAAAATATATAAAAAAACTTGGACATCAATTAATTTCTTTATTCCCCTCTTAAACAAATGCACTAACAAAAACTCTATTCTAGTTGTGATTAACTTTTAAAATGTATTGTTATTATTATTATTATGTCAAATATAGGAAGATACAGATGAAAAAAATATTATTTTTTTTTACATAAAACATAAAACTACAACTTTTCATTAAACTTTTTTATTCCTTTAATATGTAGATGTAATACTCACCAATATATAATGTGAAAGCAATTATTACCATGTATAATCCACATTATAAAATTGCAGATCACAATTATCCTTTTGGCTTAAAGTCTATTTATGAATAAATACTTTCTATTTAAAATAGTAATGATTTTAAAACATGAAATATATACTGTATCTTCTCAAGTATTTAAACATATTGATAAAATTTTATAAAATTTTGCAGAGGTGAAAGACAAAGCTTAGAGATTAATATTTCCATCAATAAATTATTATTTATTTGTTTTTCTATTACTATTGTTACACAATGCTTTATTTACCTCCCTCTTTTACAGTTTACAGTTTTGATTGCCCTATCAATCTTCTTCTGAACTTCAATCAAAACTGTAAACTGTAACATAGGGTGGTAAATAAAGCATTGTGTAACAGTAGTAAAGTGCATGGATGATTTAGTATTATATGGTATACATTTGGCAAGGTGATAAGAAAAAGTAATATATAAATTTACATTATAAAGGAAACAAAAATCAATATATTGTGAGAGAAAGGGAGAGAGGTAAGAAGATAGAGAGATAGATAAAAATATAGATAGAGAGACAGACAAATAGGTAAACAGAAAACTATTATAGATATAAAGTTGTTTAAATAATAATAATGACATAATGTATCTAACCACTTTTGCAATTATAATTTGTAAAATTTTTACACACAATCCCAGGGGATCAAGTATTTCACTTACACTCTTCTATAGTTGTCAATAAGTTTACCAAAAGAGAGTTTTAAATTATGCATGCAATTATGTTATTAATTTTTCACAAGTATATTCAATATCTTCTATCTACTAATCTTAAATATTCTACTAAAGTTAAAAAATATTCATAGACTTAGTTATAACATAATGATACATAATTGTTTAATTTTTTTCTCAAAAAATATTATATAAAATACCATATACTCCTTAAATGAACACTTCATAATGCCATTTATAAAATAAAATTTATACTAACAATAGAAAGGATAGAAAGATTAAAGAAGTTATCTTAATTAGAAGCATAAGGACACCTTTAAATTAAGATTTGATTTTGAAGACATTAATTTTATAAAAATATTCTTAACTAAATAAATGTATATAGATTGAAAATTAAAATAAAATGTATGTAATGACATGTTAGACAATTTCCATCATCTATCATTAAATATCCAATGTGGAGAAATTTTTAGACTTTATTAAAACTTTTCAAATACAAGCCACTTGTTAGTAATAACACACTAATGGACAACACAGGTTAATAAGATGTAGTTTTAGAAGATGATCATAGAGGATATAAAATATGACAAATTTGACAATTTTTAAATTAAAGTTGTTTAAAGTTGTTAAAAGTTTAAAAGAAGTAAAGTTATTTACAAAGAATTATAAATTTTTAACAAATAGAATTATATAATTATGTTATTAATAATTGATGCATATTTAAAACTTCAGTGAAATAATTAAAATGATAGAAATAAATTAAATTATTACAAAATTTAAAAGTAGTAAGAATTTATATATATATTAAAAATAGAAAACAATTTATGTAAAAGAAATAAATTAGAAATAAGAATTAGATAAAAAACTAATATTTATAAATTTAATAAAAACGTAGAATCATTGAAAAATTACATTTTTAAAAAAATCCATAACATAAGGATATTATATATAATATT
Organism: Epiperipatus broadwayi; assembly: GCA_028023455.1. Taxonomy (NCBI): domain Eukaryota; kingdom Metazoa; phylum Onychophora; class Udeonychophora; order Euonychophora; family Peripatidae; genus Epiperipatus; species Epiperipatus broadwayi. The sequence continues at coordinate 1,209,804 of JAQFVV010000082.1, read as the reverse complement.
TTCTTTATATAAGTATATATTAAGTGTAATAATACTCAAGGTTAAATGTGTTTATAAATAATCATTAAAATCAATCAACACTCAGAAAATCCCAATATCAATAACAATTGACAATCTCTTTCTGTTGACAAGGCAACCTCCTTTTAACAATAAAGGTTGGATTAGTTGGATATCACCTTTATTGTTAAAGGAGGTTGTCTTGACAACAGGTTGAGATTATCAATTGTTATTGATATTGGGATTGTCTAAGTGTTGACTTATTTTAATGATATATAAGCATTATTTATATGGGTATATATATTTGAATATTGTAGCTCTGATGACTTCTGGGCAGTTGAAACTATAAACAAGAAGGAATAAATTTTATTTTATAGATTACATTGTAAAGTATTCATTTAATTTTATATGATATTATATATGTCTCTGTAAATCATTGCTGAATAGGATAGAAAGAAGAAAAGAAATTAAAATATATTATAATTATTAACTCACTTTTACCACTCCATGGCATTTTCTTTTATCTACATTTTTAGAATTTCTAATAAATAATAATTTTCTTTGCTAAACCATATCTTTTCATGAATGAATGAAATTTTATTCAATTTTACACATCCTTAACTCCTTATTGGGTTCTTTGCAGTTAAGTTTTATCTCAACTAAATTATTTTATTAAAGAAGTAAATTCATAAAGATAATACACATTACAATTCTTTTTCATGTTAAAATAGTCAACACCAATAGGTTGTTATAATTATAACTGTAACATTTGAAAGAATTGATGCAGTTTAAATTTCCTGAAATTTTATTATCATAGAATAGATTTTACTTATTTAACCATATTTGTATTTCACTAGAATTTAAATTATAACCAACAACAAATTAAATACATTTTTTTTCTTTTCATAATACACAAAATATATATTTAAATTCAAAATTAAAACATAAAATATGAAAGTTACTCTTAAGAAAAAAATGTATTTTATTAAACAACAATATTTTTCTTTTAAATGTACTTTTTTCTAGATTTTTATTCCCTAGCAAAAGTTATATGTATATTTTGAAATGGAGATTTTAAGTATTTTCAAAACTTCAGAAATTGTTATGTAATTAAATATTGGTGTCATGGTATACTATCTATAATGTTTGAGACTTTTTTTACTGACTGGCAATAAATAAAATAGCTTGTGAATAAAAATACAGTAAGCATAATTTTCCTGCTTTGTAGAAGATATTGAAATTCAAAGAATTACCTTTCATATCAAGACTGTTTTTGCTATTTGATGGAGTTAAACTGGCATCTAATAGTTTACCAGGTAATAAAATGCAAAAGTTATTCCATAGACTCATCATAACATTACTGTGAGAATACAAAAAAACTGTTATATGTGCAAGTGATGTCAGAGCCTAGAAAGGGGAACTTTAGGTTAATTACTCAGACATGACATATTTAAGCAAATTATGATTGTCTTTTTATTTTATCAGATTTTAAATGCTTTTTTTTTTATTTAATATCAATATATTTGTTTTGAATAGATAAATATTTTTTTAATTTTCTTTTTTGCTAAACTTTTGATATAATTCAGAATTATGATAAACAAAGGCAAAACTCTCCATACAGTAGAGATGGTGATCATGTGATGTTCAGAATTATGATACTTTGACTTTATTAGTTCTTTAATTTTTCTCTGATGTTAAACAAATGACTTTTCTATTTCTATAGTATTTTATAAAAACATCTTCCATTCAAAAATTTAGTTACAATAACATCAACTTAATACCAGCTGGATAATTATAACAGACAAAAATAAAAAAATATCCTAAATTTCTGCAATAGAAATAATAAACAAAAAATTTCTGCTTTTAGTCTTAATTTTAATTGTTATCTGTTTTGATATTTTTCTTTAAATAAAGATTGTTGATTGTTAATTATTTTGTCCAATATTATCAATTAACAACTGATGTACATAATCATACTTTAATCTAAACAGTACATTCATTAATTATATTTTGAAAATAAAACAAGATTTTTGATAACTTATTAATGAGTTTTGTAGTTATAATATATTTATATATGAATCATGTTGTATTTTATTTAAATTAATTATTATTATTATTGTAATTGTAATAAGACATTGGCTTAGTGTTAAGTATATATCTTATTTGATTTACCAGGATTTCATTCTGTGTGGAATAGATCTGAAGAGTCAAACATAATTTATTTGATGATTGTAACAATCATATTACTCTGAGATATACTTATTTATTTCACAAACCACATTATTTAAAAATTATTTTGCTGATGAAAAAATGAATCTGTGGCAGAAGTTTAAGATAACCCTTCCAAATTTTGCAAAACTGAACATAATATTTTATCTGATCATAGCACTGAGATATTTAAAAGATGCTTATGATGCTGATAAGAAAGATGGTAGAGGTTCGAGATGTGATGAGAGAAAGATTTTTAAATTTAACCTAAATGGCATATACTTGCAATATCAATATTCTTTTATTTGTATTATTGTGATTATTTTATATTTTGATACTGTATTATAATTGCTTACAGCTGTATCTCATCTTGTTGTGGAATAGGACATTTTTCCTGAACTCACTGAGCTTAGCCAGTTGGCATTGCTGATATTATGCCTATTTTAACAATTTGATTATGTTCTTGCCTTTCTTCTGGTTACAATTCACTTCATATGAATTTTGAGGGTATAATATATACATATATAATGCATATATGTTATTTATAAGAAACATAATTATAGTGTGATATTAAATTTAAAAATGAATTTAAGTAAAATGGCAAATTTTAGTGTAGTCAATCTAAAATTAAGAATTTTATAGGTATTATATTGTTTTATGTATTTTATAAGTCTGTAAATGGTCAATTGAAGGATAAAAGCTTCCCCAACATTCTTTTCCCCCAAAAATGACCTTAGTCACAAAATTTCTGGATAATGAAAATTTTAGTTTTTAAATTTTTTGTTTTATCCTCTAATAAAAAATATCTAGATTTTTTTTATTTATCAGCCACTGGATCATTGGCAGGAGCCATTATAGCCATGGCTATCTGAAATACATTTCTTAAACTGGACTGGTATTTGGTTCAAACTTTCAAATTGTGAGTTAAAACAAGAAGATATTATAACCACTACATCAAAACAACTTTTATATAAATATGTGTGCATTAATGTATTATTTTTAAAAAAATACAGTGTATCCACAAACTAAGTTGTATCTAACTACATGATTTCAATTACACATGCTATCCAAAGAAAAATGTAAATAAATAAAAACATTAAAATCACAAATTTTATGATTTTGCAGCCATTTTTTTTCTATGATTGCCGTATGAAAATACATTTTTAAAAAGGTAAAATTTGTAAATATATTTTACAATATGCTAATAGCCATTTGTTCATCTCAGCTTTACACATGATTATATATATTAATAAAATTTCTTGAGTTTATGTTGAAAGCATATAATTTTATTCATTTATATTCTTTTGGAATTTGATGGGCAGTATTTTGTGTAATAAAATATTTTCTAAGAGTAATGCTAAAAGTTGTATAAAATTTCAGAACCTACTTAAAAGTTAGTATTGATTTAAAAACATTAAAATTAAAATTAGAGATTTTAATTTTGTGATTTAAAAAGCACTAGTCTGTTATGTTTCTGTAAGAGAAAAAAGTTATTAAAAAAAGAATATCATCCCCAATATGTTCAATAGTAATGAAAGTTAGCCATTTCATTATTTACTCTATGTTAAAATAAAAATATAGTAGTGTTATTTTTTTTCTTACATTGGTTGCTTCAGTGAAAGCATGAATGAACACATCCTCAGTAAAATATAAACAAATGTATACCATCAATTTATTTTTAATAACTATATTATATTTTTAAATTGTATTTCTATTATAATCTTAATATTAGGCATGTTAAATAGATGTACATGTTGTAAAGTACTATACACTTGCAGTTCCATAAGCAATGTGTATTGCATTCTAATACAAATGTGAGCTATTATATATTCTACAGCTAATTAATGTACATGTTGTAATAAGTTCATTTAAAATTATTAAGAATAAAAATTTCATAAACAATGTAAAGGTTTAAAATTAAAATTTTAATAAATAAAATCACTGCACAATAAGTTACAGTAAATGATTGAATTAAAATATCTCATTTAGAAAAAAGAAATAATATATAAAAGTTTAAAGAGTTTTTATTATTAGTTTAAAACAGTTTGCTAAAAGTCAGAATAAGTTGAGAGAGTTGTTGTTTGTAAAAGTTTAGAGCTTTTTTTTTTAAAAAAAAAGAAAATATAGTTAGCCCAGGGAAAAGTTAAACCCTGCATCATTCGTAAAGTTTTATGAATTAATTTAAGAGTAAGTCAGGGGAGAAAATTTAACTGAGAAAATTTAAAAGTTAAAAAAAAAAGGAAATTTTAAAAACTAAAAGAAAATCTCTTTTCATTTATTTAACATAAAATAAATATATGTGTGCGTAAATAACGAGTTGATTTTAAGTATAAAGAAATTAAAATGTGTGCATGTTGAAGAAATTTCCTCAAAGATTATATATACTCATAAGCTATATAAAAACAGGATTAACCTGGCTATTAATTAAAATACATAAACAGCCGGATTAATTAAAAGGCATCTTAAGAATATAATCAAAGCAGTGGACTAATTTAAAAACCAATTAAAGAAATGACAACAAGGTCATAATATAAATAGGGCCGAAAATTTTGACAGTCAGTCTTCTTTACATATCTAGAATTACTCATGTATCTTAAGTCAATCACTTATTAGACATTTTCCAATGAATACATTGCAGTGCTAAACAGTTTGGGACATGCGATAAGCTCCAGCCTCAGTCCGATAGAACATCAGCAGACTTCCCAATAGATGCAATGCCCATTTAATAATTGGAAGCTTCCAGGAATGTCTATCTGCCTGAAATAGAAGTAGCATGGAATAGCAATCATTAGAACCTCAACAGAAGCCTAAAATCCAACCAATTGGTAAAACACCCATGCTTCAGTAAATAATTTGAAGCCACCATGTTCAAAAATCCTATAGTTAATAACATTTTCTTATTCCAATTCTGATATTAATATAAGTAGCCATTGCAATCTTTGAAGCCTCCCAGAGTCACTTTAATAAATGAACTCTATAGCCACATAAAATGAACTATTTATGTGCATGTTTGAATGCTTGTAACTATCTTTAATGCTTTATGTTTATATTACATTACTATCATATGTTTTATTATATGTGTGTACCTGAGATATTATAAATTATTGTTTATATTTAATTAAAAGATTTATAAAATTAGTTACAAGTTATATTAAACATTTGCCTGGAGTTTCTCCAAAACAAAAAAGTGCTTGCAATGATAGGTGTTGAATTTTGCAGCCAAGAAGATCTGTGGCCTTGAAACATAGTCATAATTATATATCTTATATATAGCTCTGGCTTGGTTACAGGTACCTCTGGGTATTATGCTTCTCTGCCTAAGGGACTGGAGTGGAGCAAGACTTAAATTACAGTGGAGTAGATCAAATTTTTAATAAAGAATAGTATCATATGTTATGTATAAAAGTAAGTCTTACAATTTTGCTTTTCACAATTTCTATTTCTATTAAAGAGTAAAAATTTTATGTGTTTTTGTTTCCTATTCATCTACTACCCCACTCAGTTCAATACATACATTAGAACATGAAGGTGGCTTGGAACAAAATATAGTGTTGGTCACAGATCCATAGCTGAATAGTTCATTGTTTTGGTTTCTTACAAAATATTGCACCAGAATTGATAAAACAGATACAATCCATAGACCTTTAACACCAAAGTCTTCAATTTTATCACTGTACCAACTCATATAGGGCATTATAACCAATAAAAATATATATCAATAATTAAAGAGCACTAAAAATAATATGTCTTAGATTAGATATTTAAACATTGCAACACAAATATAATGTCATGAAATCAAATGAATAAGATAAATTAATGTCAATCATAATTATCAAAAAATAATAAATGAATGAATATTTTATTGCTCAAAAGTTCACAAGTAAAAAATTTAAGCATTTAAAGTAATACCTCAAATTACAACTGGTGGATTATGATTATATTTATATATTGGACTATTTCAATCATTTAATATAAGTATTAAATGTCTTTATAAAAATCTAACTTTATTTAAATATTTCAAATACATTCAAAATTTAGTAATAGCACACAGGTTAGTATATACACAATGTTTTCAAAAGTATTATTTCTCCCTCTTCTTCATGTTCTGTTGGCCTGACCAATGATAGGACTAGCATGGGAATTAAACCTAGACCCATAGATCTTTGAATATTGAACTTTAAGGTAAAGCTCTAATCACTCAATATCTATATATGAGGTTCCTCCTGATTTCTCCACTTTTTCACAAGGACAATGTTGATTAGTGATTTCCATATATTATGTATAGCCACACTAGGTGGATTTATGGGGTTGTTTACCACTGCCAAGTGAGCAGCTTTTTTAAATTTTCTTCTTTGCATTTTTTTTACTTTATCCAATATTTTTTTTTCCAACTGAACATATGTTCATAGTTTTTACATTGTCTGCTACCTTAGACACATTTGTTTTTTATCTTCTAATAATCTGTTTGTATTTTTTCAAGTGCTTTTTAATGGGATGACTGATGTCACCAATACAGGTTTTTCACATTCACATGATATTTCATAGGTGCAGTTTTTTTCTTTTCAGCATTTCAAGTTTAGGTTCTGAGGATGATAGAATTCCTTATAATGTGGATATGGAAAGCTGTTCTGATGTTATTCTGATAACACATTTTTCTTAATTTTTCTGCTATTTTTGGATGTATGGGTACACTACCCTAACAATACTTGTTTTTTTAGTGGTTCTTTTTGTTATCTATTTAAGATTTTCTGAAGAACAGCTGATGTATAAACATTTCTCTTTTATTTTTTAAAATCACTGGTTCTTGAACAAACCCATTTTTTTCTGTTCTATAATAATAGTGTAACTCCATGTTTTGTGTTTATGGTGTGATTGGATATATAGGCAAAGTATTTTCTTCTATGTCAGGGTTTTCTGTAAACTGTCATTTTGATTTTGCCATGAGGGTGTCTTGTCACAAGAACATCTAAGAATGACAATTTTTGTCATTGTTTTGATTGTATTGTGAATATAACTGAATACATTGTTGTCATGTTTTTAAAAAGTTTATAGTAGTGCTTCACCATATGGCCATACAACAAATTTATTATCTACATAGTAGAGCTAAACCTTAGGTGGATAGGGAGTAATCTTCCATATTAATATTGCTAATCAGGTTTGACAATGGTTATTTCATAGCCATTTCTGGATTTTGTTGAAAGAATTCTATATTGTATTGAAAGTAAGTTGTTTTTATGAAAAATGTTAATAGTTTTATTACACTATCAATAGGAACAGTCATTCTAGTTTGTAACCTATTATCATCATTTAATCTTTTTCTTACAATAGATAATGCTTTTTTCACATGATATATTTGGAAATAAACCTTCAACACCAAAGCTTACCAGTAGGCCAGTTCTTCAATTTTTATGTTCTTGATTAATTCTAAAAAGTGCCTAAAATCTTTGATAAAGAGCTTTGAGAAGAAATCTTGACAAATTTTGGCAAGGCAAGTTTCTAGAACTAATAATAGGTTTTAATGGAATGTGATCCTTATGGATTTTAGGTAAATCACAAAGATGAGGAATGTTTCTGAAATATGATGTTAGTTTACTTCTTTGAATCACTGAAGTCTCTGCAATGCTTTTGAGTAATGTTTTTTCTGTACTTGGTATTGGATTTTTGGCCACTTTTCTGTATTTGTCTGCTATGAGGAGTTCTTTCATTTTGTTGTCATAATCAGTTGTATCACAACTGTTGCATTGCATGTCAGCAAGGATAATATTTATATATTTGAGAGATTTAATAGCTTTCCTCTCATCATAAGAAATTTTTGAGTTCAATTTTTGTTGCTTGTCAAGCATCCTCTTCATTTTCCAGCATAATTATGCTGTCTTTGCTAAAGGCTATTTTTGAGTGACTTCTTTAATGGCTGCCATTATATCTAATAAATGGATATTATGGCAAAGATTAATTCTTTTTTCAAGAACAGAAACTTCATCATCTGCTATATTTTTAGAACTGAAACTTTAACAGAGGGACCTAATATGCTGCTTGGTACATTATTAATTTTTATATGGCAATGTAAGTTTGCAAGTTTTTTCTTTTGGCATTCTTATAATTTCCAAGTAATATAAAATATGATTTTCTTACTGCTTTATAAACCTTTGTGAAGTTTTCAGCAGTAAGTTTTTTTATAGAAAATATTCTACATTATTAATGGAATGCAATGTTTGATACTTTGAAAAACTTTGAGCATTTATTCTTTCTCTTAACAGAGCTTCACTTGTTCTCTGAATAATTTTCTCAGCTCTCTGGGAGTGAATTGGAGGTTTTAGCTGCAAATATTTAGGAATTATCCTTTCAAATTTACATAAGAAATTTTACTTTGGCCAGCTTTAGACATAATTTTTCACAATGTCCAAAATTTGGTATAGTATCAGGTTTATACTAAATACTTAATGTTTGTGATGATGGTATTTTATTTGTATTTATATATTGAACTATTTTTATCATCTGATATAAGTATTGAATGTCTTTAAAAACAACTTTATTTAAATATTTTAAATACATTCAACTAATATTTAGTATATGTAGAATGTTTTGAGATATATTATTCTCCCTCTTCTTCAGGTTTTGCAGGCTTGACCAGTGTCAGTATTTGCTAGAAAATTGAACCAGGACTTTAGATTCTTAAATATTGAATTTTAACATAATGATCTAACCAACTGAGCCATTCTACCAAATGCAAATGTCAGTAGAAGATTCATACATTTATTTATGATGTTTCTTCTGATTTCTCCAATTTTTTTCTAAAAGCAAAGTTGATTAGTGGTTTCCATACTATGCATAGTCACACTAGGTTGGCTTATGAAATTGTTCAACATTGTCATGTAAGCACCTTTTTAAAAACAATTTTGTACCTTTTCTTCTCTATACAATATTTTTGTATTTTCCCAATTGAACATATATTTACTGGTACATATATGGTCTGCTTCCTTAATAACATCTGTTTCTCTACTTTCTATTTTTGTACTTCGTAATTGAACATATGTTGATTCATACATTAATAGTCTGCTACCTTAGATGCATTTAGTTTGTAATCCTTTAATTAACAGTTTGTGTATATGCAAATACTTTTCAATGAGATGGCTGGTTTCAGAAATATACATTTTTTCACATTCACACTGTATTTCACATATGCAGTTTTTGCTTTTTAGAATTTCAAGTTTAGGCTTTGTAGATACCAGAATTCCTCATATTATAACACTGAAAACTATTATGATGTTTTGCTGATTGCAGATTTTTTTAAATTTGTCTGTTATTTTTGGTATGTATAAGTACACCATAGTACAAATAATTGCTTTTTTCTTTTGAAGGTTATTTTTTGTCTATTTAAGGTTTTCTTAATAAAAGCTGATGGATAACCATTTTTTACAAGAGTTGGTTGTATACAGAACTTTTCTTTTTCAAATTGCTGGTTTATGAACAAAACTCTTTTAGTCTGTTCCATAGTGATAGTATAACTCCATGCTGTGTGTTTCTGGTGTGATTGGGTGTTTAGGCTAAGTATTTTCCTGTATGTGTGGTTTTTCTCTAAACTGTAGTTTTGATTTTTCCATGAGGGAGCTTTGTCACAAGAACATCTAAGAATATCAATTTTTGTTTTTGTTTTGATTCTATTGTGAATTTAGTTAAAGGAGATATTATTTGTGTAATCTGAAAAAGTTTGTAGTAGTTCTTCACTATGCGGCCACATGAAAAATGTATCATCTACATAGTTAAGTTAAACATTACCTGGATATGGAGATTTTATGGCTGTTTCAAGTTCTTCCATGTAAATATTGCTTATTAGTAGTGCCAATGGTGAGCCCATATCAATTTCTTAATTTTGTGTGGAAGAATTCTGTGTTATATTGATAGTAGTTTGTTTTTATGCAGAATGTTAATAGTTCCATTAAACTATTAGTAGGAAAACTCATTTTAGTTTGTAATCTATTTACTATTTATTCTTTTCCTTAGAATAGACAATGCTTCTTCATATCTTTCAAGTATAAATAAACTTTTGACCTTGAAACTTATCAGTAAGTGAGTTTTTTTTAATTTTCATGTCCTAGATTAATTCTACAAAGTGTCTAGAATCCCTAACAAAATATTGGGTCTTGTATGCCAAAGGATTAAGAACATTAAAAAAGAAATCTTGTCAAATTTTGGCAAGTTGAATGTTTGGAACTAACAATAGACCTCAATAAAACATGATCCTTATAAATTTTAGGTAGACCATAAAGATGAGAAATTTTTCTGAAGTATGATGTTAGTTTGCTTTTTTTAAAATTATTAAAGTGCCTATGATGCTTTCTGAGTAATGCTTGTATCTTTGTTTCTGTACTTGCTATCAGATTTTTTCCCCATTACTGTATTGGCCTGCTGTGAGTAGTTCTTGTATTTTGTCATAATCAGTTATATCTATTACAACTGTTATATTGTCTTTTTAGAGTGAGAATAATTATATATGTATTTCCTTTAGAGATATAATTGCTTTTTTCTCATTAGAGCATATATATGATTTCAATTTATGTTGCTGGTCAAATATTATTTTTATTCCCCAGCATGATTCTGCTGCTTCTTCTAAAGGCAATTATTGAGTGATTTTCTCAGTGGCTGCTTTTTATTTAATAAAATGATATTAGATGATGTTAAGGCAAAATTTAATCCTTTTTCAATAAAAGAAATTTCAGTATCTGTTATTTTCAATATAACACACAATTCTTCCAACAAAATCAAGGAATGACTATGGTCTCACCATTGTGACTCCTGAATAGAAATATTTACATTTAAAACTTGAAGACTACTCCATATCCAACTAAAGTTTAGCTTTGCTATGTAGATAAAATATTTGCTGAATGGTCACAAGATGAAGTACTACTACCAACTTTCTGGAAACACATCAACAATATATTCACTTCAATTAAATTCATAATAGAATCAGAACAAGAACAAAAAATAGCATTCTTACATATTCTTATGACAAATCAAATCTACAGTTTACAGAAAACTCACATATGTAGGAAAATACTTAACCTTTACATTCAATCACACCAGAAACACAGAACATGGAGTTATACTATCACTATGGAAAGAGCAAAATAAGTTTGATCAGAAATGAGTGATTTTTAAAAGATTTATATAGAACAAACTCTTATAAAAACAGTTACCCATCAGCTATTATTAAGAAAATCTTAACTAGATAACAAAATAAACTTTCAAAATAAAAAAAAACAATTATTGTTATTATAATGTATCCATACATATGAGAAAATATCTGTAATCAGTATAACATCAGAACACCTTTCCAGAGTCATACTACACATGAGGAATTCTAACATCTACAAAGCCTCAACCTGAAATGCTAAAAAGCAAAAAATTGCATCTAAGAAATGGTATGTAAATGCAGAAAAATGTACATTGGTGAGACCAGTGATCCTAACAAAAAGCACACACACAAAAAACAAGCTGATGTTTAAAAAAGAGAAAACATATGTTTATTTGGGAAAATAAAACAACATTGGAGAGGGAAGAAAAGGTACAAAGAAGAAAATTAAAGAAACTGCTCATATGACAATAGATAACAACCTCATAAGTCAATTTAGTGCAACTGTACATAATATATGGAAACTGCTAATCAACTTTGCTCTTAGGAAAAAGTGGAGAAATCAGGAGAAACCTCATAGATAACTATATGAAATTTTCACTAACAGTTGCTTTTGGCAGAAAAACTTGTTTTAAAATTTAATATTCAAGAATCTAAAGGATCAGATTCAATTCTCAGGCTAGTATTACTGTTACTCATCTGACTAGTAACACCTGAAGAAGAGGGGGAACTAATACTTCTTCAAATGTTGGGCATATACTATCCTTTTATTAACAGTTGAATACAATTGGAATATTTAAATAAAGTTAATGTTTTCTAAAAACATTTATATTAGGTGATGAAAATAGTCCAATATATAAATACAATTATAATACCATTAGCACAAACCTTCAGGAAAACAATAAGTATTCAGTATGTGTCCAATACTATATCAAACTTTAAGCATTATGAAAAATTATATCTAAAGCTGACTAAAGTAGAAAATCATTTAACTTTTTTATATAAATGAAAATCTGAAGGAATAATCCCTAAAGTTTTGCAACTCAAACCTCCTGTTCACTTTCAGAAAACTGAGCAAATTATTCAGAGAGCAAGTTAAGATCTGTTAAGAGAATGAATAAATGCTCAAAGGTTTTCCAAATATCAAAACTTGCATGCTATTAGGAATGTATAATGCTTTCTAAAAAATAAACTTATTGATAAAAACTTCACAAGAGTTTCTGAAGCAGTAAGAAAATTATATTCTGCATTACATGAAAACTAAAAAAATGCCAAAAGAAAAAACCTGTTATCTTCCATTGGTATATCAAAATAATAATGTACCAAGCAATGTACCAGCTTGATCTGTTAAAAATCTCAGATCTAAACAACTAACAGGTGCAGAAATTTCTGTATTAAATTTTGCCATAGTATCACTTTATGAGATATAATGGCAGCCACTGAGGAAGTCACTCAAAAATTGATTTTCAGAATTCCACAGAATTATACTGGAGAATAAAAAGGATGCATGATAAAAACAAAAATTGATGTCAAACATATCCTATGGTGAGAGGAAAGCAATTAAATCTCTCAAGATAAATAAATCTATAAATATTATTCCTGCTGACATAGAAAATGTACTAGTTGTGATGCAACTGGTTATGAAACAAAATATAAGAACTCTTCACAACAGGCCAATACAGAAAAGTGGCAAAAAATTCAATACCAAATACAGAAAATGATTACTAAAAAAGCATCACAGGTACTTCAGTGATTCAGAAAAAAGCAAGCTAACATCACATTTCAGAAACATTTTTCATTTTTATAGACTACCTATAATTCATCACGATAATGCACCATTAAGACCTGTTGTTTGTTTTAAAAATTTGCATTGCCAAAATTTGTCAAGATTTCTTTTCAAAGTTTTTAGTTCTTTAGCGTACAAGACCCAATGTTTGTTAGAGATTCTAGACAATTTTAAAAATTAATCAAGAACAAAAAATTGAAACAATTGTCTTACTGGTAAGCTTTGATGTTGAAAGTTTATTTACTAATATACCATACAAAGAAACATTGTCTACTGTAAGAAAAAGAGTAAATGATGATAATGGCTTACAAACCAGAATGACTGTTCCTATTAATAATATCATAGAACTATTAACATTCTGCATAAAACAATCTATTTTTAATATAATACAGAATTCTTTCAACAAAATCAAAGAATGGCTATTGGTTCACCATGTCCACCCCTGATTAGCAATATTTACATGGAAAAACATAAAACCATAGCCATGAAGACTACTCCATATCATTCTAAAGTTTGGTTTTGCTATGTAGATGATACATTTATTGTATAGCCACATGGTGATGTATTACTATAAACATTCTGGAAACACATCAAACTATATCCCCTTTAATTAAATTCATAATTGGCATTCTTAGATGTTCTTGTGACAAGACTCCCTCATGGAAAAATCAAAACTACCATTTACAGAAAACCTACACATACAGGAAAATACTTAGCCTATACATCCAATCACATTGGAATTCAAAACATGAAGTTATATTATTATTATTGACTAGAGCAAAAAAAAATTGTTTAGAAACCAGCAATTTAAAAAAAGAAAAGATCTATATAAAGCAAACTCTTGTGGGAAATGTTTATACATCAGCTGTTAATAAAAAAAAAACCTTAGACAATAAAGAAAAACCAACTATTGTTACTGTAGTATACCCACACGTATTAAAAATAGCAGACAAATTAAGGAAAATCTGCAATCAGTATAACAGCAGAAAAGCTTTCCAGAGACATGCCACACTATGAAGAATTCTAACATCTACAAAGCCTCAACTTGAAATGCTGAAAAGCAAAAACTGCATCTACAAAATACAATGTAAATGTGAAAGAATGTATAATGATGAGACAGTCATCCCATTGAAAAGCACTTGCAATAATGCAAGCTGATGGTTAGAAGAGAGAAAACAAATGTGTATACAGTAATAGAGCATGCATGTACCAATGAACGAATGTTCTATTGTGAAAATACAAAAACATTGAATAGAGTAGAGAAGGTACAAAAAATTTAAAGGATGTTGCTCACATGACAATGTCAAAAAGCCTCAATAGTCAACTTATTGTCACTATACGTAATGTTTGAAAACCACTAATCAACTTTACTCTTAAGAAAAAGTGGAGAAATCAGGAGGAACCTGATAGATAAATGTATAAAATTTCCATTGAGCATCACCTTAAAATCCAATATTCAAGAATCTGAGGGTCTAGTTTTGATTCCCATTTTAGTACTGTTGCTGATCAGACCAAACACCTGAAGAAGAGGGGAAAATAATACCTCTCAAAATCTTCTGCATATACTAACCTGTGTGCAGTATTAACAGTTGAATCTATTTGGAATATTTAAATAAAGTTAAATTTTTCTTAAGACATTCAATACTATATCAGATGATGGAAATATCCCAATATTGTAGATTATGAGCTTCCAAATCTGCATCCTGTTATTGCACTAAACTACAAAGAGTTAAGAATTTTGAATATGTTAGTTAGTTACATACTAATTAATCTTTTGTGCATATGGCTTAATATTTTCAAAAAGTCTTTTAATTAATCAAGCAATTAGGAATATTATATTTCATTTACTTTGAATAGTATATAAATTAATAATTTTATTTAATGATTTATTTAATTGCTTGTGAGATGATGTGAGATTTTATGTCAATTGGCTGAATTTTCCTCCCCATTTTCTTTAGTTGGGAATCAATCCAAAAATGTCTTATCTTTCAGCAATCGTTTTAAATCAAATAAATTATTGATGCAGTAATTTTATATCAAAAAGTAAAGATTCATTTGTAAATGTTAAAATTAAGCAAAGTAATATATAATTTTAGAATGTTTAAAAATCAGACTTAATAAAAATTAATATTGAGAATTGAATATTTTTTCCATTAGTATAACTATTTTTATAAAAATAAGAATTAATTAGCAATTTGGGGCAGGTGTGCATTTAGAAAATTGAAATGTTTAAGTTTGTAAAATACAATAGAAGTGTTATTGTTTCAAATATATAAAGTTCTAATTTCAACAACGAATGAAATCAGAAAACTTAGTAGTTATAAATTTTTACATCTGCTTGTCTAGCAGTTCTTAATTAAAAATTCAAATACAGGCGCCATAATTTGTAGATAAAAAAAGAATTATGAAAAGTGAAAAATCTAAGACAAACTATGCTACTAATTTAATTAAAATAAGATATATTTTAGCATCCAAAATAAATGAAGATATTAATTTTGATATACGAATTAATTAATTAATGTTATGTTTTAAAGCAAAAATGAAAAAAATTTAAAGATATGTAATTTAATTATGAAAGAGTCATTTTATTATTCAAATTTTAAAAATAATAATCTTAAGTGAATTTCCACACAAATAAATGACTAATCACTAAAACGATGTGATATATTGTACATATTAATAAAAAGAATTGATAAAAAGCAAATTATACTCTTAATTTATAATGCAATATCCATAACAGAAAAAATAAAAATATTAGCAATGGTCTTTAAACCATTACTACAAATAAGAGCAAAATACATTATTTGAATAAATCTAAGTAGAAGTCCTTTTACTTTCAGTTTATAAATATCGCGCTATATAAAATAATTGACTTATTTACATACATTTAATTTCAAATAAGAATGATGTATCGGAAATTCTAGTAAATTTTACTAGCGTCATTCATTCAAGCACGTAAAAGTAATTTAAAGTGATTATTTAATATCTTCACGCTTTCACTTTCAAACACTTAAGATTCGCCCATACAAAAGCGTTTGGGTTCGAAAAGATAGATGGCCATTCTATCTTTTCCAAAGACTTTATCATGTGGTTGAAGTGTTAGTATTCATTCATTTTTTTTAAAAATCCAAAGCGCATGTGCAACAGTTTAATGCTGTTTAAATATATTTCTTTTTTTTTTTAAATGCAATTACAAAAGTAGGTAATACCCATGCATCCAGCTATATAATTATAAATACCTGTCTATGTGTGTTCATATTCATATATTTCTAATTAAGAAAATAAATATGTTATTCTAGACCACATAAAGGCTAATAAGTGAAACTTTATTGAATCTTATAAACTATATATAAATATATAATAAAGACATCCGTTAAATATCACATTACAGGTAAAACTCTCTCCGATTGCTCCTTGTAGAAGAACTGGCTTGAGAATTGCTGGATAGTAAAAGTTTGAACAGTTTTTCAATTTTGTTTTACTTCTGATCATCAATTAATTGACCATTATTAGATAGGATCTGTGTTAGTTGTAGAACAGCTATTTGAAATAAAAATCTTACATCTGATTAAAATCTAAAAATAATTTTCAAGTTTGAGTAAGTCTGAATTTAAACCCAAGTTATGGGTTTAGTAGTTAAATACGCTATCACTATAGCCAAGATGCTCTTTGGTATAAGTATATATAATGATGAAACTAATGTGTACATGTAATAACTATTTATTTGATTATTAAGTTCAGTGTTACTATTTTATTTGGCGATTGAATAATTTCCAAACCGGAAAAGATTTTCTAAAATACTTAGTTTATTTTTTATTTTTTGCATTTTTAAATGTTTACAATTTAAACAAACATCTAGCAAAGATTGTTAGCTGAAATATTAATAGAGAGTTATGAATTTCTATAACACTTTTGTATATACTAAATTTAAATAATACTTCCGTTTATATAAGAAAATGAAAGAATAGATAATGATATTTTAAATTTTCAGTTTAAAAACACTTTTTTCATTTTTTTCAGAAGACGTAATAGCACTTAAAGAAAAAGCTAATCAGGGAGATAGACAGGTGCATAACTGTTAGATTAAACACATTAAAACGCGTCTTTTACTATTCTTATTAGATTTTTCATTAAAATAAAATACATTTCAACTTTAATGTACTTTTATTTTCCATAATTATAATTTACAAAATTTCCGACAATGTTTATTTTTGACTTACAAAATTTAGAGATCTTACTTATCAGGAAAGCTGTTAATCAACTCCAAAAACATGTCAAGAATAACAGATACTTTCTCACAGATTTGTCTAACATTTCATTAATAATGAATTTGGTTTCTTGTCAAAATAAAAAAAAAAGTATCTTGATTAAAAGAAAATTACTAAATAAATTTATAACAAATAATAATAAAAGCAATAAGGATGGCATCATTTGTATTAAAGTTTATTTATGATTCTAGCTAATTTAAGTATTTCATTTTAAATTAATTTAGTAATATATATTGTTAAGAAATATCTATCATATAATTTGATGCTAACAATATGAGACCTGATTTAAAACCAAAATCCCTGAGAGGAGAGTGGATAATTATTGTAAATAAGACCAGGTGAAAAAGTATAATAAATAAATAATCAAAGTTAAATGAAAACGTCGACATGAAGTAAAGAGTTAAGGTAAATGTAAAGTAACATTAGGTAAAGAGGCAAGTGGATACATTGGAAAAGAATTCAAATTCAGTGAGGTAATAGTTTTAGACAATGTTGGGTATTGAATAGGACTTCATGGTGAAGAAAAAAGTGAATATATTATTTAATGAAAATATGATTATATTAGAAATTAGGAATATATAAACAATAGGAATAATTTTAGAGATTAATTTAAAACTGAAATATTATGACAGGGTAGATCAATGACAACCAAAGTTGCATTAAAAAAAAGAATAAGCAGATGAATCAACCAGAAATTCAACAAAAGTTTTAACCCGACATCTCATGATGAAATGACAACTGTTGCAAAATCAGTCAATTTGATGTGATGCAACAAGTGGTGATGCAAGATTTGATGGATTGCATGAAAACCAACATGATACAATAAAGTGATGAAAGATTTAATGAATTGTAATGTGAATGTGAGGAAGGATTTAAGAAAGTACATTAGATTCTGAAAGAACTGCTTGAGGAGATGAGAGCAGAAAGTATAAACAGAATTGAAAATCTTTCAAAAGATTGGAAAATGGGCTTTAGTGAAATGAAAGAGAAACAAGTGGAACATAAAGTACAGTTAGAAAAATTAAGTTTGCAAATAGTAAAAAATAAAAAAATGAAAATGATCAATCAATGATGTAAGTGCAAGAAAATGTGAATGAATTAATGATAAAAATTAGAGATCTAACAGTACTAACTAAGAAAATAGTTTCTGAGAATAATCAAAGTAAGCTTAAAGAATTTAAGCAATCAATTAACTATAAGACAGAGAACCTAAAAGCAGAATCAGAAAGCCCACCAAACAATAATAATGAGCTAATGAATGATTTCAAATATTAGGATGATCATAATATAGGCAAAGAAAAACCTGAAATGTTGAAATTTAATACCAGTGGTCTTGGAGAAATGCATGCTGACATTAATCATTTTCTAATAATTATGGTGCTCAGAGGCCAAGTTGGCAACTCACCAACAGTGTATCTAAATAGCTGGGGTAGATGTCTTAGTCTTAATATAATGACAAAATAAGGTAATTTAGCCATTACATGCAGCCATTTACAAACTGGGGCTCAAGCATGATAAGATCCTTTATTTCAACAATGTAAGATATTTCAGAATGGTGAACAACTTTTCATGGATAAACATCAGGAGGTTTTCAGATGTCAAATAATGCAGAAGAAATTTCATGCAGACGGTGCAGAAGGCTATTCTCATTTCTTTATGATGCAAGTAGATGAGCTAAGAACATTGGGTTTATGCAGATTGACAGAGTCAAATTATAAGAATAAGTTATTATCTGCCTTTCAGAATCAAGCAAATTGGCAGATTTTTTAGATGCAGTAGATATGGGCCACCATAACCAACTGAATAAGCATTGGAAAAGATCCAAAACATGCACAGGACATGCATTGGAAAAGCAGTGAAAGAACATCAACAGTGATGTCAGATTATGGAGAAAAAAAAATTGATCATTTGAAAGTTCAAATTTAGGCAAATGAATTCACAGAACAAACAGTAACATTCAAATCAAACCTAAATCTGGCATTGAGTCTCAAAGTGTGTTACCCAAAGCAAGCTGTAGTTACATTCCTAGTGTTAAAATGAAAAAATGAAGAGAGATTTTTTTTTAATCATCTCAAATAGAAAACCACTAAAGAAATATCAGGAGACAGATAAATAGTACTTTTTATGAATAAAGACAGTCCAAAACACTGATGGCTATGAATCTACAAAAATATAAAAATATTTATTTATATTTAATATATATAATATTTAAATATAAGTATATTATCTATACTGAACTTAATGTAATTATAAGGGATTAAAACTCAGACTTTTAAGCTCCCTACATCTCATTCAATCTGATACAACCAATACATATGACCACATACATGTGAAAAAGGTAAATGATCTCAAATACATGTATTTTGTGTTGAATCAGAACTCATTAGTTGGTCCAGATTACCATTTCCCACAGACATACAAGTGATCAGTGCTCCGATTGGCCAATGGGTCTCCCTTTAAATGGGATTGTTTCCAGCATTGTTTTAAATCATTTCGAACAACAAGTGCTTCTAAAATTCCAGTACCAGATACAATTTATATCAGATATGTGTATGACATATTTATAGCAGCACTGGAAAACACAACTGAAAATATTTTACATGAACTCCACATTCTTTCTAGCCTGATTTTTAATTGTACATATGAGGATGAGCAAAATTTAGTCAATTACCTTGATTTAAAAATCAATAGAGAGAATGTTGCACTCAACTATTCCATAATGATCAAGTCCTTGTGCATTAGAGGTTACCTCCATACACTTCCAAAATCCTCCAAATCACATAAAATTGCAGGGCTATCTGCTTTCATATTTTGTAATCACCAGCTACATCAGGAATTTAATAAGCATGAGCTTTAATCACAGAACAATAGTCAACAGGATTGAAGGCTTTCATAAAAGACTTCAACAAAATAAAAAAGAAGAGACAACATTATACCATATATACATACAGTAGCAAAAAACTTTAGTAAAACTTTACAGAAAGAATTCAAACTAGGATTTAGAACCCCTCCAAACACTAATAGGCTTATTAATAATGCCAAAGATAAAAAAAATATTGAAACAACCCCCCAGGTAGTATATAGAATTGTGTGCCCTCAAATGGGGTGTGATGCTGTTTATTATGGTGAAACTCATGCCACACTTCACAATAGATTAGCTCAACACAAATACACATATACAAGAGCAATAATCAAAAAAGAAGGCAGTTTTGTATTTGCTGACCATCAGCAAGAACTCAACCACAGATTTGAACCCTACAAGGCTGATATATTATGCACAGAAAGGAATGACATCAAGAGAAAAATTAAAAAAGCTTGTTTTATCACCAGTGATATCAACTCAATAAATAGAAAAGACACCTGTTTTTTTCATTTCCAGTAAATGGATAATATAGGAGATAGTTTTGCATACATTTGCATATAATGATGTTAATAATCAAAAGAGGCTATGATTATGGAGTAACAAAACTCTGAAAGTGCTTAGTCTGCAGAAATTAAGATATAGAAAGCCTACAGAAATTATTATATAGAAAAGTTTCACCACAATGCATCAGCGTATTATTAATTATATTAAGATAGCAAATCTTAAGATTTTAATAAACAGTTTGAAGTTTTGTTATCTTAATATAAACTGAGCACTGTTTATATGTAATTAGAAAATAATATGGATTAACTGATGAGTGCTTGTTCAGCACAAAATACATATATTGGAGGTCATTTATCTTATTATATGTATGTGATCATGAGTATTCAAAGTATAAGATAGAATGAATAGCTGTGGCAAGCTTGAAAGCTTGAGCTTAAATCCCTTTCAGTATAATCAATATTTTTGTTTTTAAATATTACTTATACATTCTGTCCATTCTTTATCTGTGTATTCAAATGGACATATTAAGGTCCTATGCATTAGGAGTCAGAGTGCCCTTAGGTCAACATGGGTATAACAATAATATTGGGATCAACAAGGGCTTTTGAATGTTATCATCAGATTTTCAATGATATGGATGGTTGAAGAAGCGGGTGGAGAAGATTGAAGCCTGTCCATTAAAGTTTGAGAATTTGCTATCTTAATATAATCTGAACACTTATTATATATATATATATATATATATGTGTATGTGTGTGTTGGAAATGATAATCTGGATCAACTGATGAGTGCTGGTTCAGCGTGAAATAAGTATATCAGAGATCATTTATCTTTTTCAAATGTAAGTCGTCATGTGTATTGGTTGTATAAGATGAAGTGGATAGATATAGGGAACTTGAAAGTCTGAGTTTAAATCCCTTCTAATATATTGTAACCCTACTCCCTACAATACATTACAATTAAAACATGACAATAGAGGGAACAAGAATTGCAATCCCCTTATACCTTGAGTTTAAGTCACACTAGCATGAGAGCAAGGCATATAAGATAGTATTAATAAAATAAAACAGAAAAAACATAAATATAAGAACAGAGCAGGCTGGCTATGATGAATATGAGCATGAATAGGAGAGGTTATGGTGCATTAAAGACATTATAGTACATTGATCTGAAATCCTTTCATTCTAACATTATGTACAGTACATGGGTTCAATTATCTTTTTATACAGAATAGGTAATAATATTAAGAGACATGTTAAACTTGCAATCATATGAAATGATTAATAGGCAGGAAGATACCTGCCTAGGCAATGATCATGAAATTAGCAGATATGAAATGAGGGACAAGTGAATAAAAATGTAGGAGATTAAATGGGGAATGAATAGCAAATAATAGTTAACTAATGTAAATGAATAATGCATAAACCTAAGAATGGGAAGATGTTATAAGGAATGTGTTAAGGTAATGAATAGTTAATTTAGTAATGAAATAGGAATTGATAAAGAATGAATAAATTATGCTGGTGCAGTAAAATAAGATGATGGTAGAACTAAAAAAAATGAAACATGATTGAACTGTTACAACAATGTTGGTGATGATGAATGGGATCATGAAATACTAATCTGACACTGCTAAAATAAAAGCAAGGGGTTCTAAGTTTAAGTAATCAAAGAAAATGATTTAATTAATTGATAAAACAAGCAGACTGAAGATAAGAGACTAAGGTAATGTATACCAGATAACTTAAGAAGTAGAATCTAACAAACAAAATTAAAGTTTAAATTTCTTAATTAATAATTTCTCAGGGTTTATAAAATTTTAAAATTTCATTAATTTTATAATGTAAATCTGGATCAGTAAGATGGATTTTACAGCTATCCAAATATAGAAATAATATTAAGTTATACTACAAAATCGAATTACTAAAGGATATCTAATTCCTTTTATTAATAATACTAGAGACAAATTCTAAACTTTATATTAACTCAATAAATCCATAATAACAATGTAAACATAACGATCATGTTAACCAGTAGATAATCTAAATATTTTAATTACAATTACAACAATAATGGGACAATAATAACAGCATCTAAGGATAATTTATATTTAATCTCTTGATCAGTATGACTAAGTTTAGTGAATGATTGTATCTTATAATTTGTTAAGATATTATTATTTAAAATCAAATATTTAGTTTTTAAGACATCATTTTAAACAACATGTCTACACAATATCAACAATATTTTAATCAATAAATAGTATGATTTTATATGCTCTAAGTATAAAAATTTAGTAAAATCTATTGATAATATATTAAACATATAATAAAATTAATTATATTGAGTAATGGTGACAATAGAAGCAATGGTAATAATAATATGGCTAGTGTTTAGCAGTAAGGTTACTGACAACTTGATAAATTTCAAGAACAAATTTTATTTACAATATTTACACATTCAACAATATATATATATATATATATATATATATATATATATATATATATATATATATATATATATATATATATATATATATATATATTTGTGCCCTTTTGTATGGGTCTCCATAAATTGTTGTATCCATCTATTTAAAAAATTTTAAATTTAAGATATATTTAGCTATATGATGTTAATTTTGTTTATAACAATCTTTTAAAAAATGTAATTAAAGTAATTTATGAGTATTTGATATGTAAAAATTGTGCTGATGTTTGAGAGAGACGTTTCAATGGGGATGATAATAGTATATGGTTAGGAAAACTGGCCATGATCAATACTGCATTAATAAATTTAATAAATAAATGTTTAAAGTTAAAGTTTTAAAAAAAGACAAGTTAAAATTAAATGCATATATTTATTGTTGATAAAGATTAATATTTAATAAGTGAATATAAATATTTTAATTATTAGTAGTACATAATAGAAGATTAATATTTGATTTTAATAATATCGAAGTATTATTTTAAAAATTGTTATAATATATTATTTATTTTAAAAATATTTATTTTTAAAAAATGAAATTGTTAGTTTATTTTTAGATTATTACAAGCGTTTGTAGCTTTGTTGTAAAACAGATGTTAGTTAGACACATACACACATGCTTGTGAGTTTTTTTTAGTAAAGTTGCAAAACTATTTTAAAATTCTGTTATAAAATTTATAAATATTATATTGGCTATCACGAAATAAAAATAAAAATAATTAATGTGAAATATTAAATCTGATTTTTAAAATACTGCATAAAAACATAACGAATAAAAATAGACTTAATTTGTTTATAAAAATAGGCTTATAAAAGTTAAAAGTGAAATAAAGTAAGAATATTTTAAAAAAATGTTTAATGGATTTAAATAAACGATAAAGATTAATTTAAGAATTTAATAATGTGATAAATAATAAATATTAAAAAAGTCATTATTTATTTTTAATTCTGTCTTGTTGGTAAAATATGTAAATAAGCTAGCAAGTTGATTGTTTAATTTACCAATCAAGTGGGGAGTTTCTTTCGGTATAAAACCAAGGTTCAATTGTTCGGAGGGGGATTGTGATTGTAATTTTTAAAAGTAAAGTGTGCTATTTGAGATAGCTAAGTAAAATTATAGACGCTCTCATAATCGTTTTAAAATTATAAGAGAGTAGTTTTTTAAAATAATTTATAAAAGTTACCGATAAATATGCAGTGCTAATTTTAATTATAGTTTCCTATTGATCGTCTCGATCGAAGCTCAATTTACTATCAAATAGTCATGAAAACTTTGTATAAGGATGAAATGTATTGGAGACTTTATACTAAAAATTTAACAAATGCTGGATTAACTAGGAGAGTTACTAGATGCATAAAAGTAATATGTTGGACCTTGTATAAATTTAAAAGCTGATGGTAATTAATTTTTTATAAAACAGATATTTAAAAGAATGAGAAATACTTCTTTATGAAGAAAGTATTTATAAA
Source organism: Epiperipatus broadwayi (assembly GCA_028023455.1). Classification (NCBI taxonomy): domain Eukaryota; kingdom Metazoa; phylum Onychophora; class Udeonychophora; order Euonychophora; family Peripatidae; genus Epiperipatus; species Epiperipatus broadwayi. The sequence continues at coordinate 1,185,091 of JAQFVV010000082.1, read as the reverse complement.
TTATAAATCTAAGTATATAACTTAGTAAAGATGGTAAATAATAATGATTACATAAATACTTGCCTTGTTAAGTCTTTATGGTTTAAAAGACTAAATTTTGATATTTTTAAAAAAGGCAAATAAATCGAAAGTTTAATTGGCAGAGACGTACCTATAAATAAAAATTATTATATTATAAAGTCTGAACGCTGGTCGTACAGAAGAATCTAAAATTAATCTTACCTAGATGTTTGTTAAGGAATGCGCAAATCAAATATACGTGGATATCCAAGTCAATTTAAAATAATTAAATAAGAACTTTATAACTATAGACTAATTCTAAAAAATAATAACTTTAAATAATATATTTTTTTTTAAAAAGAAATGAATCCAGATTTCATAAACTATTTTAAATTTATTTTGTTTGTATGGTGGGACTGACTTTTATTTTTATTTTATTTTTTAAAAAAAAAGAACGTTTTCATTTATTCCATAAAAACTTTTAAAAACACGTGATGTACCGGAAAAGGAAGTAATGTTTGGTGAAAATTTGTGCCTAGGAAAAAGAACAATTATAGTGAAAAGAAGACACCGTTGGATTTTATGTAATATGTTTTTATTTATTAACTAACATAAATATTTAATTAATTATTGATTTATTAAAGATAGGAAAGGTACATTTACATTTTTTTTAAAAAAATAACTAAATATTAATATAACATTTCATTGCATAAAGTTTATTTTTATAATTATACAACACGTAATATTTTAAAGAATAATTGTTGAGTGTAAATGTGAAATTATTTTGTAAAACTGTAATCCTGGAGGACATCGTGTGATGGACTGTACATTAAAGTAACATTTATGGTAAAAAAATTATGTGATAATAATAATTTGATGTATTTATTATGTTTTCTTTAGATCAACCAAATGTTATTTGATTGTTGAATGAATGTATTAATATTTAAATAATATACACGCATAAGATTAATAATAGCAGTTTTATTTTAATATGCATACTTTAAATTGATGATGTAAATTTAGTACAACGTAATATGAGAACCTAGAAATAATTATATGATTCTTTCGTGAATAAATTTTAATGTTTCTGTTACAATATTAGGAATTAGATTTATTATATTAGTGTAAGTTATTTATTTTCTTTTCAAGGTAGTAAGAAGTATATAAAATCTATATTTTTTATTTTATTTATTAGATAAGTTAAGTTAATTTTATGTAGAAATTTATATTTTGATTGAAGGTTTATCGCATATAGATGATAAGGCATAAGAGAGTTTGGATAGTTATTATTTTTTTTAAAAACTGGTCATTTGTTTTTTCTGAAGTTGAATAAGGTTAAAATGATATTTGTAGATAGAAGTTTAAGAAGGAGTAAGAATAACAAGTAAAGAAGAATAATAGTTTAAATATAAAAAGAGTCATAGAATTTTATTTGATATAATACTTTATAAAAATTTGAAATTGTTGAATAATTTTAAAATATTATTTTTAAAAGAACATATACGTATTGCATATTTTGATAAGACATGTAGTATGACATTATATCGGAATGAAATAAATAGTTATAATCAATAATTGTTATTATATTACAACGTTATATCAGTTTATACATTAATTAATATTTGAGTAATACTGATAGTAAATGTAATACATAGTAGTACATTATAATATAAATAGCAGTAAAACTTAAGTGAAGTAGTATTTAATTATTAAAGTCTGTTTATTTACATATATGCTACATGAATGATATCTCACATAAAACCTTTTCTTGTATTAATTGATGACAAATGATGTTTATTAAAATTTAAAGTTATAAACTTAATTAAATGTTATTGATAGAACATTTAAGAAATGTATAAATTATCTATTTATGATTATAGAAATAGTAATAGTGTAAAAAACTTGTATTATTATTTTCTTATTTTGTTTTATTTTCTTTAGTTCCATTTGTAATGTAAATAGTGTAAATAAGTTATTTGTTAAAGTTGATGTAAATAAATTTGTTTAAGTTGTTTAAAAGTGTGTCGAATTCATTATTTTACACCACAGTATTTGACAACAGATAATTTGTATAAACATAATATTTGCACAATATGAATTTATTATTTTATTATTTTAGAAGGAAACACAATATTTTCTTAATATAATTTTATAGAAATTGATTGACATTAACATATAACATTACAATGGTCACAAAGTAATTATAATGCACAATATAAGAATATAATATTATTTATTGCCACAAATTGTTAAATTATAAGATTTTGGTCTATTTTAAAATTAAGATACTATATGGAAATGAAAGACATGTATATGATTTACTTATTTTCTTAATGATTAAAAGTATAATCCAATAGATAAGATTAAGATATACACTAAAGATTATTATTGTTAGTTATTGTTATTAGAATAAGTTAGGTGTATTTAGGTTTGATATTAAATCCCTTATCATTCCTATCTGCACGAATTATTATTACTTTAAGATAATTAGAAGAACCTGAGATCGTTTAATTATATTTCCTTAACAAAAGATTGAGATTTATTTATCTATTATTATTAAGGATAGTTCATTTATAAAAGTCATAAGAGTGCTGTAGAGTTAGTAATGAGATAATAAAGAAGTAATAGTATTCTTATGCCATTGAGACAGTGTATTGGAAAGACATTGGCTCAATGTAAATTCAATTACCAATTGTAACTTCACTTCACAGTCTCATGATTTTAGTAAATACTTATTTAATTAGTACATAATATTGAACTATATTAATTTTTTGATAAGTTTGTAATAAATCTGATAAGATATAGCATTATAAAAATATATTAAAGATAGTTATATATATTTTAGCCGAGCATAATGATTTCTGAAAAAGCTTGTATAACTGCCTTTGCTGATATGGTATTTTTCTTGAGTAATTTGGTATCTAATGCAATCTTGTTTATCAGAGTTCCAAAAACTCCCAACAATAAAACATTTAAAGTCGCCGTAAGTTATTGGTTTCTCAAACAGTGATTGCCACCAATCTTTGGCAATTCCATACAAATGATTACTACAAACTGCCACTTTTTCTTTTTCTGACAATGAACATATGGAAAATAATTCGTCTAAATTATTTAAGAATTCTGAGGGATTTTCCATATACTCTCCTTTAAATGGTTTGACTTTCATAAAACGTAAAGCCATTGAATTATTTGCATTTCCTTCACAATTAACCACTTCTCTACTCGGTCTACTATCAATTTCTTTCACAACAGTATTTTCTGACTGATTACTATTACCCTTCCTTACCAATTCTACTTTATTTATTCGTGATGAATTAACATAATCTTCATATGCTTTATCACTTATTTTCCCTTTTAATACTTCTGTCTTTGTATTATTTACATTTTTTATCTCTATTTGGTCATACATCTGTTGAAATTTTCCCTCTAAATCCATTTGTTCAAGCACTTGCTTAACATACCCTTTCTGTTCCTTCCTAAATTCATCCAAATTTTTATCTAAGATTTCTTTATACTTATCATTATTTAGTTCTAACATACCTGCATGCTCTTTTATATCATTTTGCATACGTTTTAAATTTTCTCCTACCTTTGATCGATATTTATGTTCATCGATTCTTTTAACATCTAAATCCTTAAATTTTTCAATTAGTTCCTTCTCTATTTCATCCTTTATATCTCCTTTAGTCTGAACTATTGCACTCCTAACACTTTTAATATCTTCACTAACATTATTAACATGGCTTTTAACCTCACAAATCTCACTATCAACTTTCAATTTATAGCTATCAATTTTTAAAGCTAAATCATTATTATTGATCCTACATTGATCAATAGATTCTGCTATTTGATCTTTCAAATTTTTAATCGTACTCTCTGAAAATTCACAAAATTTTCTTTCCAACAATTCCTGATTTTTATCATCAATTTTTATTACTTCTAACTTTAAAGATTCAACTACTTCTTCATTTTTACTAAATCTTATATCCAGATTATTCATTCTATCTTCCACTTCTTTTTTAAAATTCTTTACAATTTCAGAATTATCATCAATCTTTTTATTTATATTGTCTATACAAAATCTGATTTCTTCTCTATCTTTACTTAAGTCTTCTTTAACTTCTTTAATATTTTCCTCAAGAGATTCTACTTTTATATTATTCTTATTTATATACTCTCTAAGAGTATCAAACTTCATATTCATATCTTCTTTAATAGAATTACTCTCCTTTTTCATTTCTTCCTTGAAAGAATCTTTCATTTCTTCTTTAATAGCATCAAATCTAATACTATTTTTATGACTCTCCTCTCTCATTTCTTCTTTAATATAATTACTCTCCTTTCTCATTTCTTTCTTAATAGAATTATTCACTGAATCAATAATACCTTGACTCATTAATTCAAAATGCTTCATAAAATCAAACATTGAGAAGTTCTCTATATCTTTCTCAGTTTTTACTACTTCTTTCTCTACTGTTTTAAAAATTATCTCTTCCTCCTCCTCTATTTCACTATCCATATTTTGAGTATTTTCTAATATTGTCTCAAAATCTACTAATTTCTCCCCTTCTTTTCTCTCCTCACAATTATTATCCTCAACAATAAAATTAGACATCTCAACTTCTAAATCTTTATCCCAGTTATTCATTTCTATATTTTTTAAAATTCAATTCTATTAGTATGCAGTACTTATTATCAATATTTCAAAAATAATAATTCCCTATCAACCTTTCCATCTCCACTCAATTCACTTCTACAATCAATCACAAAACATCATCTTTGAAAACTCTACACTATTTATTATAAACTAATTATATAACTACGAATAACAAAATTGTGTCATGTCATTATCTTCACACCTATGATCCACAGACAATTTGCACATAATATATTATATTAAATATACATTTAAAATATCTTAAGAATTGACATGGTCATATTACAAAATAATTATTTGCCACATTTTCATCATTTACATATTTATTTGCTTATTAATTTAAAATTAACCTAGTATTTAATTTTTTAAATAATCATATTATAGATACCACATGAAAATATAATAACTTTACTAATAAGATTTTTATTTTAATTTTACAATTAACATCTAATCACTTATAACTACTATTATAAAAATACTAAACTATTTATATTTAATAAATATACTAATCATTAATTCCTAAATTATACATTTTAACCCATACACTATTTTTACTAACAAATCTATACCTATCACTCTATTCCCCTAACATATACCAACCCTGAAATTATGTATATCCTAATCCTTAACTAAATATCTAAGCCTACAACGTTTGGGCGCCAAAATCCTAACTACCGTTTGTACCCTCACTTCTCGATATATGATATAATTTAAAATATGACTAGCTCAATTAAATCATTATGCTCGGCTAAAATATGTATAACTATCTTTAATATATTTTTATAATACTATATCTTATCAGATTTATTATAAACTTATCAAAAATTAATATAGTTCAATATTATGTACTAATTAAATAAGTATTTACTAAAATCATGAGACTGTGAAGTGAAGTTACAATTGGTAATTGAATTTACATTGAGCCAATGTCTTTCCAAGACACTGTCTCAATGGCATAAGAATACTATTACTTCTTTATTATCTCATTACTAACTCTACAGCACTCTTATGACTTTTATAAATGAACTATCTTTAATAATAATAGATAAATAAATCTCAATCTTTTGTTAAGGAAATATAATTAAACGATCTCAGGTTCTTCTAATTATCTTAAAGTAATAATAATTCGTGCAGATAGGAATGATAAGGGATTTAATATCAAACCTAAATACACCTAACTTATTCTAATAACAATAACTAACAATAATAATCTTTAGTGTATAGCTTAATCTTATCTATTTGATTATACTATTAATCATTAAGAAAATAAGTAAATCATATACATGTCTTTCATTTCCATATAGTATCTTAATTTTAAAATAGACCAAAATCTTATAATTTAACAATTTGTGGCAATAAATAATATTATACTCTTATATTGTGCATTATAATTACTTTGTGACCATTGTAATATTATATGTTAATGTCAATCAATTTCTATAAATTATATTAAGAAAATATTGTGTTTCTTTCTCAAATAATAAAATAATAAATTCATATTGTGCAAATATTATGTACATTCAAATTATCTGTTGTCAAATGCTGTGGTGTAAAATAATGAATTTGACACACTTTTAAACAACTTAAACAAATTTATTTACATCAACTTTAACAAATAACTTATTTACACTATTTACATTACAAATGGAACTAAAGAAAATAAAACAAAAAATAAGAAAAATAATAATACAAGATTTTTACACTGTTACTATTTCCATAATCATAAATAGATAATTTATACATTTCTTAAAATGTTCTATCAATAACATTTAATTAAGTTTATGACTTTAAATTTTAATAAACATCATTTGTCATCAATTAATACAAGAAAAGGTTTTATGTGAAATATCATTCATGTAGCATATATGTAAATAAACAGACTTTAATAATTAAAATGCTACTTCACTTAAGTCTTACTGCTATTTATATTATAATGTACTAGTATGTATTACATTTACTATCAGTATTACTCAAATATTAATTAATGTATAAACTGATATAACTTTGTAATATAATAACAATTATTGATTATAACTATTTATTTCATTCCGATATAATGTCATACTACATGTCTTATCAAAATATGCAATACGTATATGTTCTTTTAAAATAATATTTAAAATTATTCAACAATTTCAAATTTTTATAAAGTATTATATCAAATAAAATTCTATGATTCTTTTCTATTTAAATTATTACTCTTTTTTACTTGTTATTCTTATTCCTTCCTAATAAACTTCTATCTACAAATATCATTTTAACCTTATTTAACTTCAGAAAAATAGATGACCAATTTTTTAAAAAAAATAATAACTATCCAAACTCTCTTATACCTCATCATCTATATACGATAAACCTTCAATCAAAATATAAATTTCTACATAAAATTAACTTAACTTATCTAATAAAATAAAATAAAAAATATAGATTTTATATACCTCTTACTAACTTGAAAAGAAAAATAAATAACTTACACTAATATAATAAATCTAATTCCTAATATTGTAACAGAAACATTAAAATTTATTCACGAAAGAATCATATAATTATTTCTAGGTTCTCATATTACGTTGTACTAAATTTACATCATCAATTTAAAGTATGCATATTAAAATAAAACTGCTATTATTAATCTTATGCGTGTATATTATTTAAATATTAATACATTCATTCAACAATCAAATAACATTTGGTTGATCTAAAGAAAACATAGTAAATACATCAAATTATTATTATCACATAATTTTTTACCATAAATGATACTTTAATGTACAGTCCGTCACACGATGTCCTCCAGGATTACAGTTTTACAAAATAATTTCACATTTACACTCAACAATTATTCTTTAAAATATTACGTGTTGTATAATTATAAAAATAAACTTTATGCAATGAAATGTTATATTAATATTTAGTTATTTTTTTAAAAAAAATGTAAATGTACCTTTCCTATCTTTAATAAATCAATAATTAATTAAATATTTATGTTAGTTAATAAATAAAAACATATTACATAAAATCCAACGGTGTCTTCTTTTCACCCATAATTGTTCTTTTTCCTAGGCACAAATTTTCACCAAACATTACTTCCTTTTCCGGTACATCACGTGTTTTTTAAAAGTTTTTATGAAAAAATGAAAACGTTCTTTTTTTTAAAAAATAAAAAAAAAATAAAAGTCAGTTCCACCATAAAACAAAATAAAATTAAAATAGTTTATGGGATCCGGATTCATTTCTTTTTAAGGAAAAAAAAAATATTATTTAAAAGTTATTATTTTTTAGAATTAGTCTATAGTTTATAAAGTTCTTATTTAATTATTTTAAATTGACTTGGATATCCACGTATATTTGATTTGCGCATTCCTTAACAAATATTTAGGTAAGATTAATTTTAGATTCTTCTGTACGACCAGCGTTCAGACTTTACTAATATAATAATTTTTATTTATAGGTACGTCTCTGCCAATTAAACTTTCGATTTATTTGCCTTTTAAAACTATCAAAATTTAGTCTTTTAAACCATAAAGACTTAACAAGGCAAGTATTTATGTAATCATTATTATTTACCATCTTTACTAAGTTATATACTTAGATTTATAATTTACAAATACTTTCTTCATAAAGAAGTATTTCTCATTCTTTTAAATATCTGTTTTATAAAAATTAATTACAATCAGCTTTTAAATTTATATAAGGTCCAACATATTACTTTTATGCATCTAGTAACTCTCCTAGTTAATCCAGCGTTTGTTAAATTTTTAGTATAAAGTCTCCAATACATTTTATCCTTATACGATGTTTTCATGACTATTTGATAGTAAATTGAGCTTCGATCGAGACGATCAATAGGAAATTATAATTAAAATTAGCACTGCATATTTATCGGTAAACTTTTATAAATTATTTTAAAAAACTACTCTCTTATAATTTTAAAACGATTATGAGAGCGTCTATAATTTTACTTAGCTATCTCTAATAGCACACTTTACTTTTAAAAATTACAATCACAATCCCCCTCCGAACAATTGAACCTTGGTTTTATACCGGAAGAAACTCCCCACTTGATTGGTAAATTAAACAATCAACTTGCTAGCTTATTTACATATTTTACCAACAAGACAGAATTAAAAATAAATAATGACTTATTTAATATTTATTATTTATCACATTATTAAATTCTTAAATTAATCTTTATCGTTTATTTAAATCCATTAAACATTTTTTTAAAATATACTTTCTTACTTTATTTCACTTTTAACTTTTATAAGATTATTTTTATAAACAAATTAAGTCTATTTTTATTCGTTATGTTTTTAAGCAGTATTTTAAAAATCAGATTTAATATTTCACATTAATTATTTTTATTTTTATCTCGTGATAGCCAATATAATATTTATAAATTTTATAACAGAATTTTAAAATAGTTTTGCAACTTTACTAAAAAAAACTCACAAGCATGTGTGTATGTGTCTAACTAACATCTGTTTTACAACAAAGCTACAAACGCTTGTAATAATCTAAAAATAAACTAACAATTTCATTTTTTAAAAATAAATATTTTTAAAATAAATAATATCTTATAACAATTTTTAAAATAATACTTCGATATTATTAAAATCAAATATTAATCTTCTATTATGTACTACTAATAATTAAAATATTTATATTCACTTATTAAATATTAATCTTTATCAACAATAAATATATGCATTTAATTTTAACTTGTCTTTTTTAAAACTTTAACTTTAAACATTTATTTATTAAATTTATTAATGCAGTATTGATTATGGCCAGTTTTCCCAACCATATACTATTATCATCCCCATTGAAACGTCTCTCTCAAACATCAGCACAATTTTCACATATCAAATACTCATAAATTACTTTAATTACACTTTTTAAAAGATTGTTATAAATAAAATTAACATCATATAGCTAAATATATCTTAAATTTAAAATTTTTTAAATAGATTGATACAACAATTTATGGAGACCCATACAAAAGGGCACAATATATATATATATATACAATATATATATATACACTTCATCAAACTTATCAAAAATAAAATAAAAAAATATATGTACTTTATTAACATGACTTTGATGCTAACACAAGAATATTTCTTTAAATCAAAATCAAAAATATGATACATTATCATCTTTTACATTATTATTTATACTTTCTTTAGTTTACATTTTCTATATACTGACACATTTAATAAATTTTAGTTACTACATATAGGTTTATTAAATTTCTTTATCCAAATTTAAAAAATATGTAAAGTAATCACAGGGTTACTATTAAAATAAATAGTATGCAGGCAACAATTAATGCTAGGCAATTTAAGATAATAAATATTTTCTAAAGCATTAATAATTATGCTCATTAAGAGGGTTATATAATTTCCTATTTTTATTTATTCAAGATGTTGGACTAGTAATATTATTCTAATCAGTTTTAAATTAAATCAATATCACTATAGCTCTACATTTGACTCCCTAATATATCATAAAATTTCTCTATAATACTATTGAAAATTTTGGTATATTAATATTTAACTATAAATAGCAAATAACAAATGCAACATGTACATCTGAGGTCACTGAGTAGATAATATATTAGTACAATAATATAGTACTATAACCCAATATTTAACAGGGACATTATTATTGGGTATCATTCTTTGTCTGATGCTGGCACAATTCATATATCTCATTCATATCTTCTTTAAGGATGATTCTATTGTCACTAAATATTAAACCATCAAGAAATGTAATGCCATATGCAATATATCCATAAGTATAGCAGTGCTGAGCCAAGGTAAATAAGTAACTGAGATCATGGTCATTTCATAACTACAAATGGTCTGCTATTCTGATGCCAATATCTGAACTAGCTATGGTGTTCTGAGGAGAAAGGATGGTTAATCCCTTAGTCAAAAAATACACAAAAATCCTCATAACAATATAGGTCTTGATTAGCTCAAAAGTCCATGGGCATCATATGCAATTTACCCATGATAATGTTTCACACTTCCATGTAGGGTAAAAAAGTACACCTCATGTGAGATGGCATAGACATAAGAACAAATGACAAATATAATAATGGATAATATTATAATTATTTAACATGGCAACAATCAAATCTCATAATAAATAACATTTACCTTATAAGGATGAACACCAAACAAATGGAATATAATCATCAATTAATACTTGGAAATTAAAATAGTAATTATCAACTTCAAAGCAATTTATAATGGATAACAATTTATCAATGGTAACAAATTGCATAAAACAATATACAAGATAATAATAAATACAGCTAGTCTTAACCAAACTTGAATTTCATCTTTGGTGATTGTTTAGTAATTATAGCTTTACCAAGAAGACATAAAAATATATGTAATAACATAATAAAGTTTAACAATTTATCTTAAACTGATCTTATCTTTCCTTGTGATCACTATTTTTGCAAATCTCTTTTGTTTCATGAGTGAGCCTATATTCAATTCTAATCATTTTGGATCCTTTTATTTTATGAGCAAACCAGTTTGGATCTATAATATTAAATATACATAGAATTATAATAACATACAAATTAAAATAATAAAAAGAAGAAAATTATTAGATGAGGTTTCTTGACGTTTCTTCAGTGAAAAAAGGAAAAACTCGAGCATAACAATTTAAAATTGCAGAATTATTTGAAGGTTTTGTAACATTATTTGCTGTTTAACAATATCAGAATTACTCTACATTTTTCATTGCATTTCTCCTCCATAATTATTGTGGTTAACTACTTTTCTTTCTTGCATGCACCAATTAAATTATAGAAAGATATCAACTTCCATTTTTAACTTATAATATATAATAACTAATGTGGAAAATTATTCTCCACAATATTATCACTACAACTTTTATTATTTTTTGCAGATATTTGTAAATATGCATTTTCAAGGTATTTTATCAGAATCACAAAATTCTGGTAACATCAAATAAAAATTTATCAATCAAACTATTATTAAGAGAATTTTCAAATCACTAAATAATTATGATCTCTTCTTTTAAAACTTTTAATATTTTAAAATGGAAAAAAATAATGTGAAACTGAACATTGATTAATTATTATTGTTATATAATTATTAATTTTAGGCATAATTACTATCATAAATACTACTTTTCAAAATACAATATCATTAATATAACAAATTATACATTTGGAATTATGTTGAATTGTGAAGTAATATTGGTAAAATATTATTTTATTAATAATTATGACAAACTGAACAAACAAATATAATATATCAATAAAGAAAAGGGTGAAAATAAAATTTCAATAAAATATTTCTGAGAATTTTAACATTAGTAGTACATTTGTTCATAATTAATGAAAGTAATACCAATATGAATTATTATTATTATTACTAATTCTAGCAATAAAATAATTTTAATTATTCTCAGCATATTCCATAAATTTTATAATGTTAGGTAGAAATTAATGGTGTATATGCTTGTTTTAAAATAGCATTCAATTTAATAAAAACCCATTATACTTGTAATAAAAAAATTATTCAACACTAAAAGTCATGTATAACTCTTACTATAGTTCACTTTTAATCTTACCTTTTAAAGGAAAGCTCCAAACTTATTTTCTATCATGGTTTTAAATTCATAACAACAATATTTATTGTGTATTTTATGAATGTTATAAATAAAATAATTATAAAACAATTTGTGAAAATTTATGCTTATGAATTCCTTATGCTTTTGGTTTTATGAATTTCAATTTCAAATTATCAGATGATAGTTCGAATGTGTTCTCTTGTGAATTCAGGTTATTTAAAATCTACTTCATATTTTATGAATTAAGAATAACAAATAATTTGTACTTTTCATTCAAAAAATAATAAATTTCACATAATTTCTCTACTTTAAACAATAAAGAGATTTCCTTTCCAGTTGGAAATGATCTTCATATTCTTTTAAAAGTTATCCCTCTTTCTTCAAGTTTTTACTAGCCATTGTAAACTTTTAGCCAAGGGGCTGACTTTAAATTAATAAACCAATTAGATTCTTGATTGTCATTAGAGAACTTTGATTAAAATTAATTAAATTTTGTACTAATATTTTAGAACACAGTAAAAATATTTAATGATTAATTTTATTTTTTAGTTTAAAATAAAAATAATTTTCATTTTAAGTTTGTTTATAAGCTATTGTTTAACAGCAAAAACATTGAAGTAATTGCATGGTTTTACTTAAAATAATATTAAATTATGATACCATAATATTGAAACTAATTTTATTGATAGGTTGTATCTGTGCATGCCCACACATAACCTGGTCAAGAGCTGACATATATGTTGAACAATCTGACTATTCACTCTCCTAAAAAGATTCATCTAAGTTTATTTATTTTCATCCACTAAAATTAATAACCATTAGACCACATTGCTAATTCAAATAACAGATTTAAATAATCAAATCTACAATTTATTAAAAATTAAATTTTTGTTAATAGACTGATAAAATATGGATTGATGGGCATCAAGCCTAACCATATGGTAACCATATATATTGTAACCAATTGGCTTACATAACATCCAATAATACAGTGTGTGTGCATATATATATATATACATAAAGTAAAGGAAAAGTAGAAATAAACACAGACATAAATTTTTTGTAGATATTTTTCTATATTTCCTAAAATAAAATAATAATAAGTAAAGGATTAAATAATAACTCTGATTTAAAATATTATTTTATAAATTAAACTTTTAAAATGTCTAAATAAATATAATTATTTGTATTATTATTATTATTATTATTATTATTATTATTATTATTATTATTATTATTATTATTATTATTATTATTATTATTATTATTATTATTATTATTATTATTATTATTATTATTATTATTATTATTATTATTATTATTATTATTATTATTATTATTATTATTATTATTATTATTATTATTATTATTATTATTATTATGTTTCAAAGAAAATAACTTTATTGATGACCATAGGGTTACATTTGCCATAAGACACTTCATATACATATATTTACATTGCTAGTGAGTAAACCAAGTTTAAGTTTGTATCTGTGATGTACAAAAAAAATTAAATTAGGAGGGAAAGATATTTAAACATTGTTAAGGGGAGTGAAAAATACATATGTATGCGTTACATTTGTGAGCGCTGTTTGCTGTAATCAGAGTTCTCAAAAGTCTTGGGTTATCATTGTTCAATTTGCAAAACTTCAACTTGTATGTATATTGCAGTTCTGAGTTTAGTTTGCTTTCCAGTATTTGAGTTCTGATTTTGTTGTTCCTGTCCTCTATATTAATCATATGCAATCAAAGATGACATTCTGTTTTTTATTTGTAGATACTTGCCACATTTATTTTTTATTTTTTTAAATATTTGGTTGATGGCATAGATTGTTGGTTATTGGGAGCCATCTTAGAGGTTTGATTGTTGTGTTATCAGTGACCAGGTTGCTGCGTAGATGTCTGGATGTGCAATTTTATTGTCTCTGGCTCGTAGTTTTGCCAGTTTGATATTGAAAGTTGATGGATGTCACCTTGTGTTGTTACCTAAAGTGAATGTGCATCTGATTCTGAAATTTAAAATCAAGTATGGTATTTTTGAATTTTTTTTAATTAATTAAACAAAATTTTTATCTATTAGAAATCTCCTAAGTAAAAACATGCATATCACCCTGACAAAAATTTCAAGCTTGTTTTCAAAAGGGATTAGAGAGATAAAAATAAAACTCTTTTTTCAATCAAGGTGTTGTTATCACATCAGATAATTTTATAAAAAGGCTGATAAAAATAGCAGCTGCAGTCTGGGTAGTGATTTTTGAAGAGAACAGTCTGGATAGTAGTTTTTTGTAAGAGCTGAACAAAACAGCTTGGCTACTAAAATGTTTTGAGTAAGTGGCAGCAATTAGCTGACCAAAATAGATAGCTGCAGTTTGTTGTTGGCTTTATCAGAGAATTGGAAGAATAGATACAATGAACTGATGTAGCTGAAGACAAGACAGTAGATCCAGGAGCTGCTACTATTTTCTTTCACAGGAGTTTTGATTTACTTGAAGCTGTGTCACTTCTGAATCAATAACCTGAAAAAAAGACAAAATAGCTAGCAGAGTTATACAGAGCTCCTATGAAGATCTAAGGGAGTACAATCCAGTAGCTGCTCTATAGTTTACTGCAGAGTTTGATTCATGAGGCCAGGGTCACTTCAAATGGATCAACTAGCTGCTTAAATAGGTTCTAGAAGACAGCTTGACAATTACTTGGACTACAAAAGGAATCTCATGGTATGCCAACAAATTACTTGAATACTAGCCCAAAATTATATTTTGTGATGGACCAAAAACCAAGCTTACCAAGAGAAAACTTGAAGAAATTTGGGTACATATGCTGCAGTTTATTTATAAATGCAGGGAAGCACAGATAAACACATCGCATCTATATACAGTGAGTTATTTTATTTTAATATTTCTTAAAATAGACTTAAAATTATAGATTAATAACTTAAAGTTAAAACAAACAAGTAAATTTTGCTTGAGTTGAAATCTAACAGCACTTATATATAATAATGAAATTTTAAATGATATCTTTTTGTCTGAAGTGACAGATATATGAAACGATTTTATTTTTCATTTATTAAAAAGAAGAAAAAGAGATATTTCATATTTTGAGACTTTGATAATTAATCAACAAGTACCTGTCAAACAAAAGTTGACTTTATTTAGTTTGATAAAAAAAAAGAATTTATAAATTGAAACTAAATTTTAAATTATATATTTTGTTTATACACATGGTATATGTAAGAAATTTATGTGTGTTTTCCAAATGGAATTAATTATGAAAAATATAATATTATTATAAAAAATTAGAATATGTAACTTTTTGTCAGTGTGCGAATACATGCACTCACACACACATGTAAATTTTTTAAGCATTTATAGTATTTTTTTTATGTACAACTTAAAAAGGTTTTTTTATATAACAATTGTAATATAAGTCAATCATATTGCATATTTGCATGTGTGCATATATGTCAATGCTTATCAAATAGAACATATATGCAAATTTTAATCATTTTTTTGTCATTATTAAATACCAATTGAAATACATTAATTGTTTGTTATAAATCGCACGACTGTATGCACATATAGGTAAATCCATTTAACAATTTGATTTTGAATAGTAATTAGGTAAATCACAATGTGATCATTTGAAATTTTGTATTTTAATCAAAATCAGAAGGCTTAATTGATATGTGAAGAGCCATAATACCATTTTTTCTTGTTATTAATAAACTCATTTAATTGTTAAAAATTGTTTGCATCATCTCTTGGTCACATACAGTTATAGAGCTTATGTTCTCTAAGCTAGATTCGAGCATGGGATGAATATATAAATGGAGATATATATTAGTGCTTTTGGGGCATCCAGCGATGATCAATCATTATCCTGGGTTCGTGCGAAAGAGAATACTCTTTAAAGCCCATGCACTATATTTTATTTTAGTTTAGTCTTATTAGAAATTTAAGTTTATAGTTGGCCAGTGCATTACTGGTACTTAAGTGCCCAGAGCAAGGATGATGATCAGCATGTTTTAAATATTTCAGCATTATTGTTTTGATTTCTGATTATTGTGTATTCTAATAGATGAGCACTTAAGTGGTGCATCCAAATTAATGGTTAAATAATTGCCAAAGCTGGCAAAGGCTCAATAGTTAGCCTGTCCTATAGAAGACTCATTTCCAATCCAGTCACAAAGTTGACTGTTGATTTATATTTTTTATGGTTCAAATCCAGTCACAAGATGGACTGTTGATTTTATTATATTTTAATTTTTGATCATTCATGATGATGAATGGTGTTTTGAGTAGTACTCATATTTACTTAGTCTGATTTTTACTTATACTGCTGGTTGATGGTTAAGTATGCTTTTAGTTTCTCTTCTGATCTCTCAATGATCTCTCAGAGATCTTTGGATCTCATGCTCTTATAAAATACTATATTACTTATATATACTTTTTGTAAATTTTTGATATTTCATTTTAAATTTACTGTGAGTGATGATGATTTGCTATCACCCCACCTTTTTTGATACCCCCCATCCCATTACAATATATATATGAAAAAATTCTATATATTAAAACCATTTAACATTGAAATTCAAAAGTTTCAAAGTATTTGCCAGACTCTGAGAATCATGTGGATGATAGATATCTGTAGTGTTGTGATGCTTACAGGTGAGTGGATATCTACTCAGAATTATAGTGAATGGCATGTTAACTTGCCATGAACTTTACTAATTACATGTACAAATCACCTGCATTGATTTTGCAGAAAGAGGATATATTCTCAGTATAGTAATTCTGAAACTATCTATGATATCAGTCAATATAATATTTAATTATTAATGATTTTATAAATACACATGTATTGCAGAACTACACTTATGGCTGGGTCCCAATGTGTATGTGTGAGGAGAAAGGTTTAATTCTTTAATATTTTTAATTCTAAATGTATACTTACTTTAGTATGTATTTTCCTACTGAATTCATGCATGATATCAGTGGAAAGTATTAGAGCAGAACTATTCATACAATGAGCCAATAATTTTGGAAAATTATACCAACGCTAGATTAATGGCATGGGCATTTAGGTATTTAATACGTACATAAAAGACAAAATTTAGACTGCAGGGGGGGGGCATATAATTATGATCTAAATATTTGATTCTTCACAAATGTATGTATGTATGTATATGCATAAATGAGTTAATATTTAGTTTTAAAAAATAAAGACCTATAATAAAAAATTGAAATTTGGATAAGAGTTTTCTCTTATCATAAGCAAAAGCAAATCTATGTGTGTATGTAAGGAATAAAGATTAATTAAATTATTTAGATAATAGAAAATTTATCTTTACTTTGTTGTTTTTATATAAAAATTTTAAAAAAGTAAAATAATAAAAATATATAATTTGTATTTGTAAAATAATTAATCTACATTCCAAATGCAAATTTTAATTTATTTAATTATAGTTTTAAGATAAGAAGCATTTTTTATATGCAAAAAAAAATTGTAAGAATTTATTTATTATATTAAAAAATGTTTTAATTAAATAGAAAGACTAAACAATGACTTTTAAAAAAAGTTGTAATTATAGATGTGTGAATAAAGAGATATTTGTCATGTGGTGGAAAGTTTTTTAAAAAGGAAGACCACCTTAAATTAAAGTTATTTTCAAAAATTTCTTGAAGAAAAAAGCTAAAAAAGTTTGACCAGTAAAAATCTAATCAGCAATAGATCTCAAAGATTTAATACTTCCTATGATTGAAAAATTAGTCAGTTATGGATGAACAATAAATTATATTATGGCTTTAGTCAATAATAAAAGTAAATTAAATAGCAATTTGTGAAATAGAAAGTTATGTGCTAACCAATGCTACTAGTTTTCTTCATAACGTGCTTCATGGGAATGAAATAAATGGCTGATTAACTTTTTAAAGTACATCTAGAAGACACTAGTCATGTAACCTGTCAGTATCAAAAGATTGTTGCATCAAGTTGTGCCAATGCCAAAGAATATCAATTAATAAGGTGACCCTTAGCACTAACTATCGCTGAGAATATCACATTCACCTAATTTTAAGATTTGACTATGGAAAATTTGTAATTAATTTGTTTACTAAGAAGATGATTTTTTTCACTCCCTCTTTTATCAAAAAACAGTGAAACTCACTGTCCAGAAAGCTACAACAAAGAAGAGGGAAAATCCTTTCAAATATATACATTTTATTAAAGTCAAAGACAGTTACTTAAAAACAAGAAATTTTAAATAAAAATATTTATTATGATCATGCTTTTAATAACTGAAAGTACCAACAAATCCACAATAAGTCATTAATATATATATATTTACAATTATAAAACTTTTACTAATTATCTATAAAGTACCAACAAATCCACAATAAGTCATTAATATATATATATTTACAATTATAAAACTTTTACTAATTATCTACCTGATTAATAGTTATTGATATAATGTTAAAATTATATTATGAACTGATTAATTTATTATATGGGCATTCACTATTGCATATTATTGGGGTAATTAGAACATTATATTTAGTATTTTATTAGCATATAAATCATATTTAATATTTTGTGCACACTTATATTCATTCTATCTGTATGTAATAATTTGTATGTTTGTTCCAGATTCATATATTATTTATAAACAATGTATGAAGCTTATATGTAATTTATTTGTCTAGTGCGTGTCTTTATTTAATAAATAAATAAGGTTAGCTACACTATGCCATTTTCAAACTTATTTAATTATAAACTATAATATGTCTTATCTCTAGAAAAGCTTGCCCAGGCTGAGTCTTTACCTGATATGATGGTGATTGAATGGTGACTTATCCAGAATAGTCTTTCCATAGGAAAGCAGTGTCCATGTCTAACAATTAACCTATACATGTATGAGAGTAAGGTATGACCAATTTCCAAAAATAGATAAAAACAAAAAATATTTTGAAATGACATATAATTAATTTGATCACCAAAAATAACCATTGGGATACCATCCTAACTCATGCACTTGAAATAATTTGAATCCACTTCCCATTACATTATATTACTATTGAATTTATAAGAAATAAACAAAAATCTAAATCTAAAGTATTAATTAACTAAATCAAATATTTATAATTTATTACAATTAGTCCTGCTATTATCAAAAAAAGTATATAAAGTAATAATATTTTTAAATAATCCACTGCTTGGCGAAGACTTCTTCAAATCCATTCACATAAAAATATTGAAAAAGTCAGTACTTATCAGGTTAGACAATTGCTAGGTGTTAGGCCCATGACAATTTTTTATCAGTGATTCTCTGGATTAGTATTCTTTGGACAACACATTTGGCAGTCTGACATATAATAATATGCTAGAAATTAAATATACAGATCTTACTTACATTTTATATATCATGCCATATATTTTAAGATAATTATCATTACAATTTCTTCTTTTTCAGTGATGAAAATTGAAGAATATTTTCTGCTTTTTCAGATAAAGCTTGATTCTTCCTGAATTAGTCAAGATCTTGGATTATTTATATTTAAAAAAAAGGTCAGCATATTCTGAAGGTTAAAGTAACAGAATATAAAAATCAGGTAATAGTATATGATCATCACTGATAGTTTACCATATATATATATATATATATATTGTAACAATATATAAATATGTCGTTACATTAATTTAAAATAAAAACTTAAAAGTTCGCAAATAAAAGTAAAAAAACTAAACGCTAAAATTAAAATGTTTGTTAAACGTATATACATTCGCACAGATGCCAAACTTTAAAAATATTTTTTTTTTAAAAAAACAAATAAATAAGTATTTGAACGTACTTTTTTATAAAAAAAAAAAAGTATAAGATTTAAAAATAAAAACAGGTATTAATTAATTCTTGTAATCTGTAAATGGAAATGATTGTTTATAAATTGTTTGAAAAGCAAGCTAGCCGTGGGCTCTTGTATAATTAAAATGATCTGATGAAAGATAGATAAGAAAAAAAGAGAAATTAGCTTGACCAATGGAAGCACTAAGCCTTGGCTCGGACCCTAATGAAAGTGATGGATTAGTGACGTTTTGTTGATTGAATCCGTGTGGATTAATATAAAAAGGGAAATACAGTTTTTTCTGGAGTTCCAGCGTTGTGTGTTTGAGAGGTGGTAGGACGCACATACCACACTCTCTATTTAAAAAGGAAAAATGAAAAGACTGTGATACCTTGAACCAGCTATTGCCATCTCCAGAACATTATCTTCCAATGGAGGTGTCACGGGAATTAAAAGCAGAAACCTGGACTCTTCTACCGTGAGCTATGAACTTTACAAATTAACAACAACCAAAAAAAGTAATTAAGAACTTTCATCATTGATTTTTTTTTAAAGATTCAGCTAATTTAAATTTTAAAATGAACTCTTATTTGATTTTCAAATTAATAATTGATTGTTTAAATTTATATAGTTAAGTTTTGCTAAAATCATTTCCATTTTATTATTTTTATTTGTAGTAATATTTATTGTAGAAATTATTAAATGCATTACATTTAAGTTGGGTATAGACGTTGCATAGATTCGTTAGCGGTTGATTATGTTGTGGTTTTCACATTCGATTAGAATATATGGGTCAACGATATCACTGCAAGCATCTTACGATGAATGCTAATGGGATTTGTATATTCCCTATGCAAGTGACATTTATCGATGACTTTGTATTTTGATCGGTTGTGTTTAATTTGGAATGTTTTTGCCCATGGAATCTGTGCAGCTGATCTATACTCAACATTTTAAAACAAATTTTATAAAATTCATTTGTGCGAACGTATCTAAATGTTAAATTTAAGTCGGGCGTGAATGGCTATATAGTTTTGTAAAGTTATATTAAGGGAGGGTAATCTTAGGTTATTCGTTTTGTAGTTGAATTGGCTCAATGGATTGGATATATTTGTGTAATTAGTAGATGTAGTATGAGATCCGCTTCGGGCAGGATTGCATATATATGCCACACACCTTCTGTTTGCCTATGGATGGGTTGGTAAGTCGGCAGAAGACCGCAGTCCATTCCTATGGAGTTTTTTGTTTATTGTTCTACTTGCCAACAGATGTGACATTCCTGTTGGTGGAGAGTCAATGTCTTCTCTAATTCTACTTACTGTTCAGATGTACTTTCCTGACAGTATAGTATTTTGTGTTGTCGTATCATGCTACATTGAATACATGAATGTATCAGATGGATTGGCGCCAGTTTGGTTGCGAAATTTGTGGCCTAAGGTTAAATCAGGGAAGAATATTTTCTTTTCAAATGCAGATCTATGTAGTCTATTCATACTTGACTATCTAAATAAAATATTAAACTCATTGAAACTTAGTTAAATGTAAAATTAAAAGTTAATATAAAAATCTAAAATGTTAAACTTATTCCTCAAAATTTAAATGTTATTTTATATGTGCGTAAATAAATATTTTTATGTGTTAATTTCTGGCAGTGGCTTTTATTTATTGATATTTAAGATATAAATTAAGATATAGATTTTTATCTCTGCGTCTCCGCTGAGCTAGTGACTTGGGCTAACGATCGGAATATTTAAATAAAGTGGAATCTTAACAGCGCGTATCTTCCTACTCTATAAATTTTTCTAGGCTCAAATGCCTAGATGGCGCCCTGGTAGTTGCAGATATTGTTTTTGCGGTTAGATTCGATCTTCACTTTCATTTCGATCATTATAATATATATATATATATAATTGTACAAATTAGAGGAGACAATTTCACAAAATATAATTACCTGTTAGTCTTTAATTTTGTTAAAGATTAGCCATTAATATATAGACATTGCAGTTAGATAATTCTATAGTATGCATTTTGTATAAATAACACAAAAGTCATATTTTTACTAATGGCAAAAACATTGCTATCAGTTTAAAGCTATCAGGTTTTTACAATCTCTATACAAATTATATATGTGATATATTTTAATTTAATTTTAATTATTTAATTGCAAACTGCATAAAGGTTTAAAATCTATCTATAGAAATGAGAACAGTTGTAGAACTTGTTATTACTTCCTTTATATTGTAATAGGATTTGATAATGAAGTCTAATCCAAATATTGGTGATGAACATATTGAAGATCTTTATCAATTAATAGGTCTATTGCTGATATGTTGCCTTAATAACAGTGATATTTTCTTCTCATCATCATTCAGATATACATATGTACCATAAATATGCATATATCATTATATATAGAATGTTGAGGGTTGCTTAAAAAACATGAGCTTCCTAGGATTTTTTTTTATTCAGACTTGTACAACTAACCAAGATTTATTAAGGTGCCTATATTTGTCTGAGTAATGTTCTGAAATTTATGTACAAAACATTATCCTTTAGATGATAAAAAATCTCATTCAACACAAAATAGCAACTTGTAGACATATTACACTCAAACACAATATTGCACAACTATTTAATTTAAATCCCTTATTAAAATGATGAAATTCTACAATGGTAATTGAGACCAGAAACTATTTTTAAACAATGATTATTTTATTCCAGGCAGTAACAATAAAAATATAAATGTGTTAATACTTTCCCATTAAGCAATTGACTTTACAAATTTCTAAATAAGATATAATATCACAGAGCAGGCATTAAATATTATGATGGCTTTTAAAAATTCCCATTATTTTCATTTCTCAATACTTTAAACTAAATTAGAGATATGATTTCCCCACTTCCCCAAATGCTTGATTAATGTCTGAATTAGTAGCATTTTGAAATTAGTAAAATAATTTTCATAAGAAAATATATACATGTTTACACTTAATTGAGAAGAAATATACAAATATATAATTCCTTTTAAAGCAATGATTAAACCTAAACCTAATAATACAATATTATGGTAATAATTATAATTAAATAAACAGTGATTTGTAATTTTAATTCATTACTATTCTCTCATATGTGATATATATTATAACAATCTGAGTTTCTTAAGTAATGAATGTGCTTATTTCTGTTTATCATCAGAAATTCCTGTTTGTTTTCCAATATATATTGTTTTATAGATAATCTTAGAACAGTTTGTTTATAGTTCATCCTTTAATTAATTTGTCTTCTGACTCCCCAGTCAATATTTGTAGCTAGTTATTAATTCTATGATGTGTTTATTCACTTCCAAAAAAGGTCTAATTCATTTAGACTTTAAATAATAAATCACTGAGCAATGCTTTCAATCTAGAAGGTCATATAGTTATTAACAGTGGGTTTTTTTCTTTCCATACAATCATCATTTCCTTTTCTTCTTGATTAGGCTACACATGAATGATAAACTATCTTTTCTTTGCTTATCACTTTAGGTTGATCACTTCCTAGTATACTCCTTTTTTATCACTATATAATTACAGGTTGGTTGTCATCAATTGATGGAAATTTTGGATGGGGTAAGCAATGGTCACACTCATCTCTGGATAAAAAAAATATTATCTTTGATAATAATGAATGTCAATGCAGTTTTCATTTTACAATAGAACTGCACATTGAAACTTTTTTTCTTCTTACAGTATTGCATACAAGGGAAGAGGTGATTATGGAAGTGAATTAGCCATTCCCACTAAAGAAACACAAATCATGACTATTTTGGTCATTTTATAATTTTTAAAATACTGAGAGTATTATTTTCTACTGGTAAACATAGCTTGCTATATTTGACTTCGCTTTGGAATGTTGTGATAACAATATGTTGTTCAGCTATGCTTCCACTTTCTGTATAATGATTTGCTTTAAATTCATGACTTTATTCTGCTAGATATTACATTCTGATCCAAATTAATTATTTCAGTCACTGTATAATTTCATTATTATTGTTTTTTTGAAAAGGGCTTTTCAAAAAAATATTTTATTTAATATCAAGCTGTCTGCCCTCAAAATTATCTTCTCTATCTTAATTAGTCAATCTTTAATCCCATTTTTTAAACAAACAAATATTCTTTTCAAAAGACAAGAAAAAGAGAGAAATGAATTCATGTTTTAAAAAATAGTCTATATTTAATATTAATTTAATAACTTAATTTTTTATTTAATATTTAATTTTGGTAATTCCAATTTGCTTTTTTTTTTTTTTTAAATAAATGATATTCTGTTATTTTCAGTTTCTCTTCAGTGCAATTGAATACATTTTAAAATGGATTGTTACTTCATTATCAATCACGATTACATTCTACTTTTACTCAAATAGAAATAAAATAGATAAAAGAGAATGTATTGACATATTCTGAAGCTAAAACCAAACTAAATTCACATTTCTTTACCTCAGCCTATATACTTTTCATATTATTCTGCTTTTAATTTGTAGCTACTTAACAAATTTCTTTAATATATATATATATTACCCAAGTTTTTCTTTTCTTTATTAGTAATATAATATTACCAATACTAATAAGGGAGGGAGGAGGTTCTGAACATATGTGCAAATAAAAATATGAGTGAACAGTTTAATCTGAAATTTATATGATGTATTCCAGTGCAAAAATAACTAGTTCTTCCTCCAAATTTTCTGCATTGGCATCTGAATTTATACATGTGTTGCATGGTGATATACTTTAGATATTCATTATAAAAAAATTATAGTTTCTAATATATCTATATCACAAATTATAACATGAAATATGACTGTGTTGTCTTTTATCATTGTAGAAAATCCATGATGAAAAATTTACTAACATTATATTTTGTATTAAAGTGGGCAAACTGTTACTGAAGCATTTTAAATAATTTAAATTGTGTAAAGTAATAAAGAATTGCAATAATGTTTTTATGAAGTTTGTAAGATATTATAATGACAAGAAGAGCATTGAAGATGATCCATAGTCATGCCTATAAAAACAATTGAATGCAAATAATTACTGAAATTCTTCGAAATAATCACTGTATGTTTGTCAGATACATTGAAGATTTCACTGACATTTTATAAAACACTGTCTGCTGCATTTTAATAGAGAATCTAAAAAATCAGGAAGTGTGTAAATGTTTTACTTGTTGATAATTGATTAAAAAGATGTCACAATAGAACATTGCAAAGAATCATATCTGAGGATCCAGAATTTTTGCCAAACATTATAATAGAAGATGAGAGATAGTGTTTCCAATGATCCATTAATGAAGTGCCAGAGCATGTAATGAAGATTACTAAAAGAAGGAAAACCAAACAATTGTTAATGAAACAGCTGAGTTAAAATATCCATAGTTACACTTTTAATGCAATAGTAGTAGTCACCATATATACATTTCTGAAGATTAGACAGTAAATGTTAACTAATATATGTATGTTTTTTAATCATTTTTCAATCAAAGTTTTGTACAAAAGATGTGAATAACATGAACAAGATGTGCTGGATCATAATACCAAAAATCAGCATTACTTTTTGGCCAACAAAAAAGCATTGTTGTTTTTAAGTATCTGCGCTTGTTTGCTGAATTAGCTCTAACTTTTAACTAAACATCACATAATCACCATTTCTTATGCTTGATAATAACTGTTATTAAAACATGCAAAACTCTCCATAGAGTAATGCCACTCAGTGCAAGCCAGAGTAATCAATGAATTCCAGAAGGCTTGTTCATAAAATCCCTATCTAGTACCTACTCATCCAATATCCCAGACAAGTTTCTAGCTTGTGGCTTTTATCAGTAAGGAACCTTGCATCTGAGTGCAAATGCATACTCATCCAATATCCCAGACTAGTGTCTAGCTTGTGGATTTTGTCAGTGAGGAGCCTGGGATCTGAGTGCTATCCAGGGCTCTTCACTGATGAAAGCCACAAGCTAGAAACTAGTCTGGAATATTGGATGACTAGGCACTAGATACGGATTTTATGCACAAGCCTTCTGGCATCTATTGATTACTCTAGCTTGCACTGGTTTGCATTACTGTATGGAGAGTTTTGCCTGTTTTAATAACATTTGACTATTTTCAAAATTAATTCAGAAGCCTTATCAAAGTTTCAGCAGTCACTAGGAGGAGAGGATTTCAAGAATTGCTTGAAACAATTTTTGCAATAATTTTCAATTGAGTTCAAAGGACACTATCCTTTTTTTACTAGGACAAAATATGTCATTATAATTCATTATAATATTACACCAGATATTTAAACTCATGTAAATCATATATTTATTAACTTAGCTTTTTTTTATGTGTCATAGCATCGGCCGCTAACCCGAGACAACTGCTTGTAAAGCAACTGTGCTGACCACTCGAGCTTAGCTTATTCTATTAACCAATTCTTTTAAAATATACAAGAAAAGATTTAACTAAGATGTCATTTTTAATGCAGATTATCTGCATGAAAACTTAATACGTTCATCAACATGAAATTGGATTGTAATCATTATTAAATATCTTTTATTATCTACTGTATTATTCATTTTTTATTTTGATTAATGTATCATAAATTCTTGTAGTTGTAATTAGTTCATCATTAGATACAACACAAAATCTTCTCTAGCTTTTAAAACTGAGCCAATGAATCAGCAAGACTTTAAACACTATTTAGTAAACTGAATTATTATACTAATTTACAAATAACGGTTATTTATTTAAATCCACAATCAATATATTATAAAATAGGATATGTAAATTCATTTTTTTTAGAATCTCTGTTTCTATGTAATTATTTTAATTGCATGAAAGAATAGACTTGCTTCAGCTATTAATTTCAATATTGAAAATAATGTAATATGATTCTTCAAGCTTTATGTTATCTCTACCCTAAATAAATGTCAAAAGATCTAAGTAGTTTAACAAAAAAAAAAAAAAACTGGTTTAATAATTGTTTTGAAATTTTATAAAAATATATTTTATTTTTGTTCATTTTAAAAATAATATTCAAATCTATTTTTTTTAAATTAATCTAAAACTAATTGATGCAGTCGAAATTTCATAAAAGTTGTAATTAATATATATATATTTTTTTAAATTATAAACCTATGTCAATATCCTTAGTTGACCTTTAAACTTTAATCTGAAATGGAGGTCAAGAAAATTTTATTCATTTTATCGTAAGTTTTTATTTATAAAAAAATAACATTGGATAAAAGTATAAATTTTTAAAAACATCAGATAGTGATTATAGAAATTGGTTTTGTTTAAACTGGAGTGACCAGAAGTATAGCGTTTGTACATTCTAAGGTCCCGAAGCCCAATTCCAGTTTCTTTGCTCCTAGAGGGAGCAGGTTATTTCAAACCTTAATAATTTGTGTTTACCATATGTACTACAACTTCAAACGTTAATTTTATAATGAAATACTGATCAGCTGTTCTTTGCAATATAATCTGTAGAAAAAATGATCAATTGATAATAATTAAGAAAGTCGTGTCACTGTAGACTCATTATTTTATCAATTGATCATAAGATTTTTTTTCATAAAAGTAAAAAGAATAAAATTCTGCATTCTTTGTTTTGAAATCAATTTTAAAGTTTTTAAAAAACAAAATTAAAATAAAAAATAGTTTTAATGAACTTTAGTTAGTATATAGTTTTAAGATAACTAGATATTTATTTTCTTATAAAAAAATATGTAAAGATTTAAACCGTTATATAATTCCTTCAAATTCTTTTGTTATAAATATAAAGAGTGTAATCATTAAGGAATTGAATCATAGTTTATGTTTGTCGTAGCTACTTTAATCAGATTCTATTAAATTGAAACAAATAAACACAACCATGAGTGTTTTAAACCTGTTGATGAGACTTGAGTAGTATATAAGAAAATCAAATCCATCATAAACCACTGTAATGCTATTCACATTTTCAGAAGACTATTCTAGAAGTTATGATAGATTCATTCTGAATAAAACTTGTTAAATTATGGTCTTCTGTGCTAAGTAATGTGAAATGCTTTTTTGTTTCTATTTGTTATTACAAATGTTTATGTTTAATTTATGAGATAATTTCTGACTCTTTGTATGTAAAATGGGTTGTAGTGACTTTGGGTAACAAGCATAACATTCCAGTATTTGAAAAAGATTTCCAAATCTTATTAAGAGTCTTTTTAATTCTAGAAATATTCTCATTTATGATGTCAACACTATAGATAAATTCTCTGCATTAAATATAGATCATTGAAAAATATATTAAAGTAAATTAATTCCTGTGAGAGACTACTTTGTAAAATGTACTAGCTATGATTATTATTTAGTCACTTGAATTTTTTAATTGGAGAGCATTTTATCTGTTTTACATTAAAAATTTTTAGACTTTTAATTTCTCATTTCAGCCAGAGACATATGATTCAGTCTTTAATTTGTTTTGAAAACCCTTATTAGTAGATAGTTTTTGTTATATTTTTATTCCCAAATTTTTTAAAGAATGCAAAATAATTAGATTTACTTTAGTATTATTTGGTTTTAAAATAACTATAGTTTTGCTTTTTTTTTGGAATTAATTCTATATGGATAATGTTGGTAAACAATTTATCAATTATATTTTAATTTCATATCTTAGTTTATTAAAAAGCTCTGGAAGTTACTTATATTCTTTTTAAGTTTTTTCTACTTTAAAATACAGTCATCAATATCTATTGGTTTTAGTAAAGTTAGAGGAGCATTATGAAAGAAAATCCTGTAATTGTTCTCTAATGATGCTTCTTTTTGTTTCTGTCAAATCTTGGACTTTAGGCATCTGATATATAGGATATGCAATGGAAGTGAGAGTTTACTAAGAGATGTTTCCATATCCATCAAGTCTGTACAGAAATATGCATAACTTTTGACAAAGTGTCATAAAATTTGTTTTTCCATAGTCTGTTCACCTTTTTTTTAGTAGCATCAAAATACTTTGTAAGTTTTTAAGCTATTTATACAAAGATTATTATTAGTTTTATTCCAAATTTAAATGAATCACTTTCAGTGGCTTTATGTATCTGATTTCATAGCAACTATTGTTCTAATTGTTTTAAATTCAGCACAACAAGATAACATAGAAAGAATTATATTTCTAATTGCTTCCAAGATATCTGGAATATTGACTCTAATCAAATTATTTTATAAATTTTAATTTCCATCTAAATGATTTTCAACTGTAGGAATTTGAATTCCAATTTTGGCAATAGAAGATATGATTTAATGTTAGTAGACAAAGGCAATTGTGAACTATTTTTTGATGAAAAAATGACAAGTCAGGTTTGGTCTTTTATGCCTCACATATAAGAAATAAAAAATCATATGCAGGCTGTTTTAAGCGATCCAATCTATTAAAAGTTTGCTTTATTATCAGTTGCATATCCCTTGTAAGGCTGCAATAAGAATTAAAATTTATGAATGTAGAAGATACATAAAAGATCCGAAAGATGATAATATAACCAGATTGTGTAATTATGTTGCAACGCTATATATATATATATATATATATATATATATATAAAGATCATATAAATGGTGATTATTATATCAAATTATTTTAGAGAGTTATAATTAGTTATTAAGCGCACAGGAAATCAGCAAAATAAAGATATTGCTTGATTATTATAAATTTCAAGGCACCTTTGATACAGGTTAAAGCCTGTCTTAAAAGTATTTATGAATTATTTTCTGTAAAATTGTCTTATTGTTTTCCTAGATAGTTTGAAACAAAGAAAGCCATATATTTTGCATGCATTCAACCTAAAGCCAATATAAAGTCAAAAATTATAAGATGATGAGTTGTAATACAACATGTTTTTTTTTTTTTTTTGTAATTGCTTTGGAAAGAATAATAAATGATTTCTTTATTAAAATAATTTAGAACCACATTAAAGATCATGGTAACTTTATGTCAAGATATTTCTTATATTATTTTTAATAGTAACTTATTATAAAAAAACTGGTGACTAACTATGATATTCTGTGTAAATATAGAACACTATACAAATATTTGTCTAAGATGTCATATTATTCTATTCTGATTCAATTCAATCTTAGTATAAGTACTGACAAAGGAAGTGGTTATGGTTATTCTTTTAATATCTTACACAAACAATACAACACTATCTTTTTTTTTCATAAAAGATTTCTAGAAACTAAAAATGTAATCATTAAATAAATGTCTAGAGCTATTGTTAATAAGTAATCGTCAATATATAACTTATAGTTATTTTGGAACTTATAATATGTATTCCAAATGTTAATTATAAAACAGCTTGTTAATATTAGTTCTGTCTCAATAGAACAATGAATTTTGACTTATTTTTAACCCTACAATAATTATTTTAAG
This sequence comes from Epiperipatus broadwayi, assembly GCA_028023455.1. NCBI lineage: Eukaryota > Metazoa > Onychophora > Udeonychophora > Euonychophora > Peripatidae > Epiperipatus > Epiperipatus broadwayi. The sequence continues at coordinate 1,154,555 of JAQFVV010000082.1, read as the reverse complement.
TTATATTTTTCATCATAGTATATGGGAGAATTTTACAATTGCTTTCTATTGAATGCTTGAAATAATGTTATCATGACTAGATTATAATAAATTGAAAGTATGCTAGCCTTTCTCACATGCGCAATTATAACAGAGAAAGCCAATCAGATTTTAAACAGATATCTAATAAATAATCAAGCTTAGACACGAGACAGAGATTTTGATAGAAAAGGTTGATACACCTTTTCTAAACTTAACTTTTATATATATATAATTGTATTTGATTATATATTTAAAGCTTTCGGGCTAAGATGCTTAAGACTGGCTTATATATATAAAAGTTAAGTTTAGAAAAGGTGTATCAACCTTTTCTATCAAAATCTCTGTTTCGTGTCTAAGCTTGATTATTTATTAGATATCTGTTTAAAATCTGATTGGCTTTCTCTGTTATAATTGCGCATGTGAGAAAGGCTAGCATACTTTCAATTTATTATCAATTTTCAACATGCGATTTAGATAAATATTGTTTACAAACATTGCTGCTATGAAAATTGCGGTATAGTAAATCTGAAATTTCGTGCCGTAATATATATTTATAACACAATGAATAATAATTGTATTTGTTTATATATTTAAAGCTTTCGGGCTAAGATGCTTAAGACTGGCTTATATATATAAAAGTTAAGTTTAGAAAAGGTGTATCAACCTTTTCTATCAAAATCTCTGTCTCGTGTCTAAGCTTGATTATTTATTAGATATCTGTTTAAAATCTGATTGGCTTTCTCTGTTATAATTGCGCATGTGAGAAAGGCTAGCATACTTTCAATTTATTATCAATTTTCAACATGCGATTTAGATAAATATTGTTTACAAACATTGCTGCTATGAAAATTGCGGTATAGTAAATCTGAGATTTCGTGCCGTAATATATTATATTTATAACACAATGAATGATAATTGTATTTGTTTATATATTTAAAGCTTTCGGGCTAAGATGCTTAAGACTGGCTTATATATATAAAAGTTAAGTTTAGAAAAGGTGTATCAACCTTTTCTATCAAAATCTCTGTCTCGTGTCTAAGCTTGATTATTTATTAGATATCTGTTTAAAATCTGATTGGCTTTCTCTGTTATAATTGCGCATGTGAGAAAGGCTAGCATACTTTCAATTTATTATCAATTTTCAACATGCGATTTAGATAAATATTGTTTACAGACAGACTAGATTGGTGTTATTTGTATCATTCTATATGATATCTTCCTGATTTAGATATTAATAATAACCCATAATATAAAAGATGTGAAATAAATGACAGATTCTCTTAATAAAAACATGAGAAGGAAAATTAATCTCACAATAGATATTAATATTTAAGATAAGAAGTGTAAATCAGCAAATAAAAAACATTTATCTAAATACATTGCATTTTTCAAACCTGTATTTATTAATAATCTAATAACCACAGTAAATGTAGCAAAGTGTTTTAACTTGTTATTGTATTTTAGCAAAGTAAAAGCTCCCACAAAAATCTCTTATGATGATGTTAGGTTATCAGAGATATTAATAAGTTCTGAAACTGAAATCTCTATCAACTGAGTAAATAAGTAATAGAAGTTCTAATGACTAGCATCAACACAAGGGATTTTTTCTGAGGAAAATATGATAGTTTTTATTTTGCTAAAAATAGGATGATAATTTAAATCACTTGGTTTATCCGTTTTGTATTTATTTACTCATGTGATCAAAAAAATAATAAGAGCTTTCATTTACCTAGATATTATTTACTCAAAAATATTAACAAATATTTATATTCTCAAGAATTATAAAATAAGCTTATCTTTGTGAGTTCAAAATTGAAAAAGCAAACAACCATTATTATATTTTATCAGTATTTTTTTTAACATATTTTTTTTTTTTTTACTTTAACGGAATCACAAGGACTCATTAAAATAGTATTTCAAAGTTTATTATTTACATTATTGTTTTGTTTAAAGTTTAATTTTTTTTAATAAAAAATAATAATATTTAACTAAGTAATAACGATATTTGTGATGATGTTTTGAAGATGAGAAAGTATATTACTTTTAGAAAAAAGATTTGTCGTTAATGAGTTAATTTCAAAGATTAATATCAAGATAATTAATTATATTCATGAATATTAATAAAATTAAAATGCAGAGAGCATACCAATGGCTCTTAATTGATAAATGCTGTAGGAGAAAATATTTAAAACATGTAACCAAAATGCTCTTATCTCCAGACCAATTGGTTTCAAGCTTATGGCTCACCTCAGTGAAGAGCTAAAATATTCAGATACTAGATCTAAAATATCAACTCAAAACCCAGCACTTATTTTATACATAATATTTAAGTAAAAACTCTAAAGTTTTCAGACATGAAAATGTCTTTTTCTCCAGCTAACTAACTTAAATAGCTATATGGAACTAAACCAAATTTATATCTACCATATATTAATAGCCTCAACATAGCTAAAGTCATAAAGGTAAAATTATAATTATCAATAAAGCAAGTCATATACAATGTGACATTGCTTTTATAAGCTTGTATTTACAAAAATGAAATACTACTGCAGTGAGCCATAAGTTCAAAACCAATTGGTCTGGGGGTAAGAGTGTTTCAGATAGAGATTTTAAATTTTTTTTCTTACCGCACTTATCAATTAAGAGCTTGTTTCAGCTATTGGTACACTCTCTGTATTTCATTTTTGTAAATACAAGATTATAAAAGCAATGTCATGTTATATATTACTTGCTTTATTGATAATTAATAAGATTATAAAAGTTTTTTTTTTTTTAATTTGTGTGTCTGTTTAGTTTTTACTAAAGTCATATTTTTAGTGAAAAATTGCACAATTAAATATTATCAAAATTCTAAAAAGTTACCAGACTAAAAATAAGATAGACTAATTTAAATAAATCAACTAAAAATGACTACTACCCAGATATGGTTTTGTTATCAGAAAAATGTAAAAAAAAAAACAGTATGAATTTTATTTTTGTCATTTGATCAAAGCATTTGATTCTGATAATCACTGTTATAGTATTTGAAATTAGCTGGTTGTCCATTAAAGTTTATTCATGACATAAAGTTTATATACAATAAAATGAAAAAATATTATGACTTACTAGAAAATATTATATTTCATCTTTACTTTTATTTTTATGATGATAATTTTAAGAACAGTTTGTGACTTTGTAAAATAGACACCAAGATAAGATAAAAAATTGATGATGAAGATTTTTAATTTTAATTCATTAAAAAAAAGTCAAGAATGTTTTCTTCTTAACTCCTACTCTTATAATATGCTGTCTTATCATCAATTCTAAAGATAAAATATTGAATGTTCTTAATGTTTTAAATCAGTCTCTAAACATTTTTATTTAATAAATAACATTAGCAAAACTTAAATATTTTATATGTCAGTGGATGGGGAAAAATTTTTTTTAACAGTTTTGGATTGAATTGTATCAGTTTAAGAAAATGAATTAGTTTAAATTAGTTTTAATTAGAAAAGTGAGTTTGGATGTTGAAGTGTATTACAGATTAAAATTTTCTGCTGCATTTATAAAGTTAGAAAATAAAATATTTCATCCTAATGATATAATCATGTAAAATAAATTAATTCTAAATAAAGCAGGTATTCAGAAAGACATTATACAGAGGCTAATTCCTTATTAACAAATCAAAAAGTTATTCAATTTTTTTTATTTAAGTATGCTTGGTAACATAAGACTAACTGAAATGTTCTTTAACTTTCTGAGTCTGGTATTCATGAACATACAATTATAAAAAAACAACTTGCTAGAACTGAACATATAAAATACAAAGATGATTTTTATTGAAAAGGCAGTATAAAATGGCTGCAATATTTATATCAATAGAATAAATAGCTAAATATCCTGCCAAAGAAATAATAAGCAAATAACTATCATTTGATATTTTTTGCATTTTTATGGTACATGGATTGATTTTGCATACTCAATGCAAAACATGTTTAACTCTTTGTTTTTAACCACCTCTTTTTGTTCTATGTACTTAAAATAGCTGTACTTGTATATTAGTGATGACAATAATATATTTATAAATAAATGTAATATTTAATTAGTATTCCGTAAATTTTTGCCCTTGTTTTAAAATCCTAATTTTAATTACTTGTATTTATTAATTTTCAAATTATTCCAGACAATCATCTAATATTTATATAATAAATAATATCTTTCACATTTTAAAATATTTGTTTATAAATAAAAATATTACTGCATTGTAGTTTATAATACTGAAAGCTTATCATATCTGATAAGAAAGGCAATATTATTTGGAAGGATAAATCTTTTATGGTAGGTAATTAATATAAAGATTTATGATATTATTTCACATATTCCTTCATTGGTGATGTTTTATTACCAATTATAAAATAGATTAGAAAAAATAATATGTAATCAGATTATATGATAGGCTAATAAACACATGAATTAGAAAGAATTTTAAATAGAATTAGTAGATAGGGATATTAAATGTAATCATAAAAGAAATGTGATAAATATATAGAGAATATATTTGCAACACATTTCTAAGGAGTAGAAAAGAGAATAGATATATTAATTAGAAAAAAAATAGAATTATAAACATTAAATAATTAAAGAGGATTTGGTCACAGACTTTCAAGTTCCCTTCAACTATCCATTCTATCTCATACAACCGATACACATGACCACATGAAATTCATATATTTGAGATCATTTATCTTTTTCACATGTGTGTGGTCATGTGGATTGGTTGTATGAGATAGAATGGATAGTTGAAAGAAGCTTGAAAGTCTGTGTTTAAATCTATTATAATTATATCTAAATTCCAAATATATACTTGTATTCAAATATTAAAAATTAAATAAGAATATAAAATATAGTTTAGAATTATATAAGAATAAAAAATATATAACTTAAGAAAATTATTGTTTGGTGCAAAAACAGTGGCTTTGGATATCAAAGTAGAATAAAAATTTGATCATAATTATGATTTGTATGAAGGAAGCAGATAAAATATTAAACATATATTTTTTGAATATAACATGTTGAAAAAGATTCAGTAAAAATTATATGAATAACGATATAAACATAAAGTTGAAAAAAGTAAAGGAATATATTTCTGTTGTTTTTATTGTTTATGGTTTAAATCTTTTAAACAAAAATGGAAATATAGGGATATGGTATTATAATTAATAAAACACTTTTTATAAAAATCAGTTTTATACAAAAATTTTACCAAGATAATTACAACTCATCTACAGAGAACATTGGATTTCTAGCAACCAAGAGAACAAGCTGGATTTAAAAGTGGTTTTAGTACAGTAGATCATATCCAGGTATTGAGAGAAGTCATAGAAAAGACAAATGAATATGAGTCGCCATTATGCTTTGGATTTGTAGATTATGAAAAGGCATTCGATTCTATAAACATTTCTTCAGTGATTAAAGCATTGGATCATTGAAGTATAGATCCAGGATATTGTCATATTTTGAAGAATATTTATAAAAATGCAACAGCAACAATTATATTACATAATGATTAAGACAGGCAAAACTCTCCATGCAGTAGTGCCATTTAATGCAAGCCAAAATAATCATTAAATGCCAGAAGGCTTGTGCATAAAATCCTCATCTAGTGCCTACTCATACAACATTCCTAGAATAGTTTTTAGATTTAATACGAGTTATGAGCAAGCATAAGAAATGGTGATCATTTGATGTTTAATGGTTACATAATGATACTAGAAAAGTCAACATTGAGAAGGGTGTAAGACAGTGTGACTCCATATCTCCAAAACTTTTTGCAGCAATGCTGCAATAAATATTTTGTGAATTAAAATGGGAAGTTAAAGGAATGAAAATAAATGGAAATTATTTAAGTCATTTAGATTTTGCATATGATGTAGTTGTTTTTACAAATAATGCTTTAGAGCTGCAAGAAATGTTGCAGAAGTTATCAGATGAAAGTAGGACTAAAGATAAATGTTAAAAACATTAAAGTAATGTTCAATGGATTTTTTTTCAAAATTAGAAAATAAAGATTGATTATGATGAGTTAGAAGAAGTTAACAGCTACAAATACCTTGGTCATATTATTAATACATATGGAAACATAATGGATGAAATTAATCATAGAATTAAACTTGGTTGGACTGCTTTTGGTGGAAATAATTTGATAATAAAATGAAATATGCCTATGTGTTTGAAAAGGAAGGTTTTTAATAAATGTGTTTTACCAGTTCTTACTTATGGATCTGAGACTTGGACACTTAATAGAAGAGCAATACGGATACTTCAAACCATTCAAAGAAGTATAGAGATATGCATGTTAGGACTAAAAAGATGAGATCAATATTAGTGAAGAAAATTTAGAAATGGTTTTAAATTAGAACATCATTGAAATATTAATATTAACGAATGAAATGACTTTAGAATTTGACCTACTAAAGAAAAATGCAAGTTTTTATATAATTCAGTGGATATAATATCTTTTAATTTATTTAAAGATTTTTATAAACAAGATTAAGAAAATGGCTATATTGAAGATATGCCATCTGATTTCTTTCAACTCTACTGACATTTGGTGTGATCAGTGGTTTCTGATTGTTGATGGTAAATTTTATAAACTGTGTCCTTGAATTGTCATAATTTTATGAAGCCTTTACTATTAAGGTTAAAGGATGCTAAGTTTCTGATTTTTGCTACAAGAATCCATGAAGTTGAGTTGTAAGTTGTCAATTAAGCATTGAAAATTTTAATAATTTTTAAAATTTAATTTGAATAATAGGTGTATACTAAGTTAATATAAATCTTGTGACTTTTTGATTTATTCTAACATCTTGAGAAGGTTCATTTTGAATGAAAATCGATTTGATGTAATAAATTTATTATTTATTAATTCAAATGTAGTTGTCTATAATATTTGTTTATATTTATATATATATATATATTGAAATAATAAATTTAACGGTTTACAAACTATTACAAACAATCCTTAAATCTGCAGAAGTACTTTTGGTTAATTTCTTAAACCTGCCTCAACTGCCATTAAATTAAAAAAAAAAAAAAGCAGAAGCAAACGCCATCAATTCACATACATAATCATTTTGCCTTCAAACAAAATTCAAGTAATATTTCAGTAAGAAGTATCAGGTAAATGAAAAGAAAGATCATAGTGTTTTTTCTTTTAAACTCACAAATAAAACACCATTAATCTCATAATGATACTTGATGCATGTTAGTGAGAAATTGTTTCCTGTTCATGTACCATATAAATAATCATATAGCAAAAACAACTGCAATAATAAGAATGTATGGACATTAGAAATTTGTCATACTTAGATCTTTTAAGGTCTCCAAAGAGATTTCAGAATTGTCTTTGATAATAGTAATTTTTTTCTGTATCATCTATTATATATATTTGAAAGTTTGTTTGAACTCAACAAATACTGCAATGATCTTGATGAATCTTGTCATGATTTTTTTTCTTCTTGGAGAAGGTGGTGAATTATTTAGGATATGGATTTTTGATTTATGGTACTTAATTGTTTGAAAAAAATTAGCAATTTTTTACTAATGCAAACTAGTTTCAAGTACAGAATTTAAAAGTTTGTTCCAAGAGTGACCTCTAAGGAATTTTTAATCATCTAAAGTTAATTTTACTGGGGAAAATGTGTCCACTAAAAATAATATGTTTGTGATTATGAATGAACATTTTGCCAAATATTTTTAATATGATTATTTAAAATATTGTAATAGTGTTTAAAGTAATTTGAAATTATTAAAAAAGCAATTAATGATAATGTTTGATTAGTGTTAAATTTATAATTTTAAATTATTAACAATAATAATAATGTTGATTAATGTTAAATTTATAAAACCCATAGCGAAAGATTGTTAATTTATTATGCACACTATTATTATGTTTAAAAGTAAATAATTTAGAAAAACTAATGTCTGAAAGATTGCTTGTTCAAAACATAAAACAATTATATATAAAAATGAGAATTAGGATTAGGTGTTATAGTACAGGGGTGTCTAACAAGTCGATCGTGATCCACCGGTCAATCGCAAAGCGAATTTTGGTCGATTGTGAGGCCAATCTGGCAAGAGCTGTCGGGTAATGAGTGAAACAAATTAAGTCAAAATTTTCAAGTTTTTTTATTTTGTTCTAATTTTTTTTTTCAATTCTAGATAGGTGAAGTCCACTAAGTCATATCATTATTGAAAATATTTTTAACCTTGACTTAATGTAGCTAATTCGAATTAATAAATATTGTTAATAATTACTCATGTTGTTTTACTTCCCCTGGACGTGAGTTTTTTGGCCCGTTAAATAATTGTTATTTTTTACTAGGTAGATATATAAAAATTGTATGTATTTCACACCTCCCTCCACATAGACTATGCCTATTACAACAAGTTGATCGCCTATGACAACAAGTCAGTCGTGAGACATTTGAAAAATAAAAAATAGATCTTATGAACACAAAAGTTGGTCACTCCTGTTATAGTAGAATTCAGTTATTTCAATAAAGATTTGCAAAATATTTGCAAATAATAGACAGAATAAATACTAGAACTCTAAAATTAAAAATTCAGAAATATTTTTATTTCAAGTTTATTTAAATTAAAAACTTATAACGCTTTATTAAAGCTGTTCATAAATTACCCATAATCTTTTATTTTATTTTTTTTGCAAGACTCATATTCATAACCCATGCATTATTATTTATGTAAATGTATTTTAGTTAATATTCTTTTATACTTCTATTTGTAACATTATTCTACTAACATAAGCAAAGCTGTAGATACAGTTAGTAATAATAGATATATAAAATATTTTATAAAACATATTTTTATTTAATTTGATGAGTAATACATAATGTGGGGCAACAATAAATTAATTTATTTATTCTTTATTTTTAAATAATACCGATTGAATCAATTAATTTATGGATGCCCCATGCTTTTATTTCAAATTGTTGAAGAAAAAATATTATTTGGTTATTTTAATACATTACTTATCAAATTAAATAAAAGTGTTTTTAATAAAATATATAATATTTTGTATTTTTTGGATATTTTGCATCTGATTTTTGTAACTATTCACATACAAATTTAAAAACTGAGAAACTAAACAATGTCATTGTACTTCTAGTATTTGAAATTAAATGTGTGCACATTTTTCATACACAACACCAATATCATAAAAATTATTTATATGATCTTATTTCCTTTCATGACTCAAAAAGTCATGGAAGGGATAGAGGTCATGTTTTAAATTTTAATAATGGCACTATTTTGTGTGAGAAAAAATATCATTGGAAACATAAAAATAGAAGTATGATTCATTTTCAATTTAAGTTACAGACTCAAACAAATCTCCAATAGTATTTAGTTAAAACAAAATCAGAATTTTAATAGAACATTTTATTTCCTTTATTTGTATTTTAAAACTACCCTTGAATACACAAAAGAACTAAAAGCCTACTCATCTTTCACATCAGAGATTTGTTGATTTTATCTATGTGCTTATAGAGTAACACTAATATTTATTTGGGAATGGGTAATCTACTGATGGTGATTAGCTTCATTAATAGTCATATCTTAGTTTATTCTGTATGTAATTGAATACTTTTGTTGAGGAAGTAATAACAAAAATATAACTGTATTTAAGTTGAAATGGTAATGACTATTATAAATAGGATGATCATCCAAAAATTCCAACAAGAATATTGGTTTTAATAATTTAAATAAAATCAAAGAGGATCCATTAGTTATCCAGAAGTTTATCATAATTAAATGAGAAATATTTTTATTTCTATGGCAAGTTCCTGCCTTATATTATAGACATATGGCAGTCTTCATCATACAATATTATAAAGGTGTCAAAACATCAAGATGTAAAATAATATCTATCATACTACCATCCGCCATAATGGAGTATACACCTTTTCAAGTGCATATATATGATCAAACTATTTGGATTTATAAATGAACAATAAAACAAAAATTCTTCAAATCTAATGAATTAACAAAGATCTATATAGAGAAAATCTTTAGTTTAGTAAATTGTTAGATATAATCATTATGTGTTTAGCAAAAAGATGATAACGTAAAAGTTGGGAGTGGAGTAAATTGACGCTTGAAAATAAAAATGAGACAATTTGCCCTATTTAAATACTCTTCATGTAATAACGATATATATATATATATGAGAGATGATAACCTGGCCCAAATGATGAGTGCAGTTCAGCACGAAATTTATCTTGCGGGTTATTTGTCTTGTATCTTTATTTATATGAAATTATTTATGAAATAAAAAAGAATGGAGAAATATGGAAATTGTCTATCTATAAAAAAACATATATAACTATTAGAGATATAATCGATAGTTCATAAAAGATGATTATTGTGTTTAAATAATAATATTAACAATCATTATATTTCTAATTAATTAAATAATTCTAAATGTGAAAGATAAGATCAAGGAAGGGATCTATAATATTCTTTTTTATTTTGGATTAATAATCAGAAAGATTTTTTTTTTAAAAATTTCTTAAAGTAATTCTTATTAAGAAAAATACATACATGAAGTGTTTTATTTACATATATATATTTTTTAAAATGGATATCAATAAATAACTATTTTTAGAAAATGAATGATTAATTTAGTCTCCATGTGTAAATAGGTCAATTTCAGGAACGTGCTTGACATATTGCAACAAGAATACTAAAATTGTAATTTAATTATGAGAAGTTAATTTTTTTTTTTTTAAATATTTAATAAGGTAGATTTAAATGATCTAAAAGTTATATATTTTATTAAAACAATTTTACCTAAATGAATTAAATTCAAATATTTTATTAACAAAGTTTTGCCAACGTTGTAAAGTTCGTGCCATGCATGATTTTTGATAATGTTTCAATATAAACATTGGCTTTGTTTGGTAAGTTAAATAATGAAGCATTTTAGTGACTCATTTCTGATGTAGGCTGATTAATTTTTGGCAGAAGCATGATGATTAATTGTTATCTTTCCAAAAATGCATGGATAGAAGCTATTTTCGAAAATGGGTGGATAACTGATCCAAAGTCTTTTCTAGTCCCTTAGCTGAGCATAGCTTTGAAGTAGTGATACATTCAAAAGTTTCTGATAGTTTATTTTAGCTAACCTCTAATAGAAAGTCTGATGTAAATGGGGGGCTGACTATTAACCTTTTAATTACTTCGGAAAATCCATATTTTTATTCATAAATTGTTAAGTGAAATTAAACTGTTAAATTTGTTTTCTCTTTTTTATAAGTTTGATTTTAAAAACACTTTTGTTTTGCTGTCAATATTTTTCATAGTTTGAAAATTAATAACGATGACTTTTTATTTGTACTTATATGCAAAACTATTTCTATCACTAAGTTTAATTGTTATATTTATTTTTCAAAAAAATTCAAAATTTATTTATAGTTTTCCAAATACATTCAACTGTTAGTAATAATAAACCTATTACTATAAAACACAATGCTTATGACGCTATTATAAAAAAAATGACAACTCGTTAAGGCTTTGATATAGAGAATCCACACAAATATATCTATGACAAAACATTATATTTTATAATAATAAGATTAAATGAGACTAGCTTACAAATGAAAACAACTCTTCATATTGATAGTATAATGGAATTATTAAGGGATTTTGTTTAAAACATACTTTCAATTAAATACAGAACTTCTTCAACAAAATCAAGAAATGACAACTGCAGGTATTACCATTATAATCCCTCATTAACAATACTTATACTGCTGCCATAAAAAAAATTACATCCCAATGAAAAGATTGGATTTATTATTTCAATAACCAATTCAAAGTATAGCTATATGATGAAGCAATATTGCAAAATATTTTGGAAACATATCAATAATATTTCATCTTAATTAAATTCACAATAGAATTCAAACAAATAAAAAAATTGGCATACTTAAATATTCTAGTGACAAGATTTTTACATGAAAAACCCACATATATAGAAAAATACTTAGGATATACATCCAATCATGACAGATATTACTATGAAATAGAGTAAAAGAAATTTGTTCAGAATTCTTGACTTACAAAAAAAAAGAATCAAGCACATAATGAATTCTCATAAAGAATAATTATCCATCAGTTATCATTAAAAAAACATTAATTAGACATCAGAACTAGTAATAGCAGACAAACTGAAGAAAAATGCAATCAATATAATATCAAAACAGCTTTTTAAAGCCAAAATAAACTTCAATGAAATCTAACTTCTAGAAAACTTAAACCTAAATTATTGAAAACCAAAATTAGATCTATGAAATATCATATGAATACTGTACATATGTCATAATGCTAGCCATCCCATAAAAATGATTAAACAAATACAAAGTAATAATTAGAGAAGAAAAATAGATGTGACTAAAATTGCAGCAATGCATTTATCAGTAGATATAGGCTTGATTGATAAAGCAATCAGAATTTTGTAAGTTACTTTCATGACAAAAAGCAAATAAATTCATGAATTAGGAGTAGTCAGAATTAACTATATAAAATTTTCATGAATATTATTTGTGATAGAATAACCTAATTGATTAGAGCCTCATCTTAGTTCAGTATTCAAGAATCTAAAAAAAACACAACTTCAATTCCCATGTTAGTTCTATCACTTGCCAGGCCAGTCAAATACCTCTTGAAAGATCAGACTCTATGCTAACTTATAAGTTATTACAAACAATTGATAAAATCAAGTCAATATCATGTGACTTATTTAGCTTATATTTACAAATGTAATATAAAGAGTGTGCTAATAGCTCTAAACTATCTTGTTTTAGTTTATTTTTATTATTATTTATTTACTGATAAATGCAGCAAGAGAATGCATTCAAAATCTCTATCTAGACCTATCCCCATCCCAAACCATTTTTGAACTGATGGCTCTCATCAGTGAAAAGCTATGTCATTCAGACATCAGATTCAAAATACAAATTTAATCCAGAATTTATCTAATACATAACTATCAAGTAGAAAATCTAAATTTTCAGACATCTATAGGTCTTCAAATCCAGATCCTTAACTTAAATAGCCATATGGGACTGAATTAAATTCAATATACTATATATTAATAGCCTTACCAATATAATATAGCCAAAACTTTAACAGACAAACTATAATATTAATAAAATCAAGTCATACATAAAATAAATTAGTTTATCTATAAACTGCCTTACCTTTATCTTTATACAACACTATTTATATATTTTTACTCTGTTAAGTAATTATATTTGCTTTTCTTTTCTATCAGGTTAAAATTATTTATGTACATTATTTCTTAAAAAAATATACATATGATGAAGTGTCACCACCCCCCCACCACTAAAAATAGTAATAGTTTTAATGAATATCATATATACTTTCTATTATGTGACATCTGATTACATGTGTGTGTTTGAATTTTATAACAAATACAGATTTCAATTCCCCTTTTTATTCTTTTATTTTTCAGTTCAAATCCTTGAGATTAAGAAAGCATTAACAGAGATAGGTTTAGTAAGCTGACAATTCTTAATAGTGAACTTTGGTAGTGGCAATGAAATCACTAATGAATCAGATTGGAACTGGATTTAAGACAGATGTTTCAACTGGGCAAAGATTTTACATTTATGTAGTTCTATTTAAAGATTCCTCTGCTTAGTTGTTTAAAAGTAAATATTATAAATCTATTTTTTTCCTAAAAATACATATATAAAATGTGTGAACATTACTTCTAGAAAATTTACAAGGCCAGAATGGAGATTAGCAATAGAGACTAAAAAATTATCAGGATTAAAATTGATGTTTTCTTAGCAAAATTCATCTTTGAAAGGAAAGAAATAATAAAACATATAGATGATTACATCAGTCATTTAAAAATGAATGTATGATGAATTTTCTATAAAATAAAATTTAATTTATTCTATTTTTTGGAAATTTAATTAATGATTAATAATGTTAAAATTTGGCTTGCCAAAGAGATCAATGTTCACTCCGTTAGTGCATATGATCTAATATTAGATTAAGAGAAATCAGAGAATGAAAAGTTTTATTCCTTTCTAGATAGCATTATTGCAGTAATATCATTAAGAAATTGAATTTTTATTTTTGAAGACATTAAAGCACATATTGGTACAAATAATAGACTTTACCTAAAGTTGTTTGAAATTATAGTACTGCTATTCTAAATTCAAATGATCAATTATTATTAAATTTTTGCATACTATGTTGAAAGATTATCACAAATACTTTACTTAATTAAAAAAATTACTATTAAAAAACGCGAATGCATTTAAGCTCAAAATAATGGCATTTAATGGATTAAATTATAGTTAAAAATTAAGATACAAGAGAAGTATATATTACAGAAGCAAGCACTTACAATTGTAGATTATTAATTAATCTTAAATTAGAATATTTCCAGATTAAAATGACAATTATATTAAAACTCCAAAAAAAAAAGATTTAATTCTTTGCTGGATAATATTATTAAAAACAATATCTTTTTTTTTAAAAGATTTTGTTGTTGGTATAAATAACTAGATTTTAGTCAAAAGTTGTTGGATATAATGGTTCTTTGACTATAAATTCAAATAGTTTTTTATTATTGAATTTTTGCATAACCCATGAAAAGACTAACACAACCACTTTGCCTAAACAGAAAAATCATTATAAAGCAATATGATTGCACCCATGCTTTAACCAATGATATTCAACAAATTACATAATATTTAGAAATCAGAATACAATAGAAGATTGATTATAGTTTAATATGCTTCAAGATTGTTATGTTATTGATCATATAATTTTTTATACAGTATGTTATGAATAAAGTAAATTAATTATTGAATTCACTACAAAAAAAATCATGATGGTTTTATTGATAATACTCTTGTTATTAATGATTTGTTTAAAAAAAAAAAAACACTTGACATTTTCTGCTTGGCAAAATAATAAATCAAATTTGGAACTTCATAATAATTATAGAGATTTAAAGGCACATGTTCACTGACTAATAAGTAAGACTTAAAAAAATAAATGGTCGGTTGAAACTGCAAAGATACAAATAGTTGCCGATCATAGTCTTTTGAGATCTTTTTTTTGATGTATTGAAAACAACATATGAACCTGAGAAATATTATCACAGTCCAATTACATCCAGAAATGTCACTTTCTTATATGATGACAATAATATTTTCAATAAGTGGAAGTGTTTTTATCATATCTTTTAAAAATAACACAAGAATTGAGGTGGCACTTTTAATGATATTTTTTTATGTGAGCTACTCAGTTAAGTTTGAACATAGATGTCCAATTTAGTGAAGTCAAAACAACAGTATGTAATTTTAAAAATGGAAAGGCTCCACATTAGATGTAATACCTGAAGTTGTAAAATATACTGGTATATATCACTTCAAAAATATTGGAAGTTTTTAAGAATGAAAGGACTTGTGAAGTTTCGGCCACCTAATTAATAATGCTTCTATTGGCCCAATTTTTAAAAATAAATGGTGCTATTATTGAAGTAATTATCATAGAATATCATTATTATTCATTCATAGAGATACTTTCAAGGATTTTGTTGATTAGATTCCTTCCAGTGGTAGATGAATGGTTATCAGTCTTTACTGGTTTTAGAGAATAGACAAGGTTTTTGTTACAGGCCAAAAGCCAGAAAAATGTTAGGAATAAAGGAGTGATTTATATTATTTTAATTGATTTAGTCAAGGCATTTGAAACAATTAGGTATGCACATCTTTAATATAGCAGTCCATTCAAAGTATTAGACAGCTTATTTTAACAGTCTTCTAAATGCAATTCAATGTTAACTAGGGAACATGCTATTAACTTTTCAACAAACATGTATTTTTCTACTTGTGTCTATAAATTTGTAGCTCAATTAAATTAACTCTATTAGATTTGTTCTGTCCTTTTTATAAGTTTGTTTTGAAAATATATTTTTTATAAATATTTTTCCATAGTTCTTTTTATATTGTTCAAACACTTTTAATTAGTTCATTTATTTTATAATCAACTTTATTTTCTGCCTTAATTTTTTATAACACAAACAAGATATATCACTTGAGTGAAGTTTACTAAAAAATACCTTTTTAGAAAGGAAATTTGATATTATAAATTTATTTTACATCCCAACCTAATGATGATGTGCTGTTATAGATTCAGTATTAATAATTCAGAAAATTGAGGAACATTCTGTTTAACTTATGATCCTCCTATCTTATTATTGAGTGTCTAATAAATTTAAAAAATTTCCAATATTTTTATGTTAAAATGTCTATGATCCATATTTTATTTCTATATAATATATTTTGCAGAATAGTAATCCCTCTATGCAAAACCATTTCAGTTAAAGTAATCATATTTCTGTGATGAAATTCTTCATCCTTTGGCTTGTTATACAAAGGAGAAATATCTTTAAATTTGTGCTGTATTTAAGTCTATTTTTAATTAAAAAGCTACCAATATATTTAAATTGCTCTCATTTTCAAATTATAAATCTAATATGAAAATTTTCTTTCATCAAACACAAATAAAGGACCTGATTTTTTTAAATACTATTTTACAATTCCAAATGTTTATAAATTCAGATAGATAATTCTATTATGACTTGAAAAAAGAAGAAAAATGTTCAATATATTATAAATCTAAAAAAAAAAAAAAAAGTTTTATTTTTTAATCTACCATCAAATATACGTTTATCTTAACACCTATTTTATGAAGTTTCTATATACTATTCCAAAAAACTATTTTTATAATAATGAAACCAAAATTTATTATTTATCCCCAATTTACATTTCAAAACTTCAAGTTTTCCAGTTACACCAATAGCCCTTTCTCTCATATAACCATGTAAAAATTCTATGATGTGAATAAACTTTCATGATTAATTAAGTATTATAATTATTATCAAATGCATTGATAAATTTGATAAAAGCAAAATAGAAATAACACTTTTGCTTATAATTTTTTTTTTTTACATTTATTTGACAATGCAACAAGTCTTGTGTTATTTATTTTATTTTCCACAATCACAATGAGTCTTTTAAAATTACCCATCTAATATATTTAATTAAAACATTAAACATACTCTGGCTGAAGCAGATGGATGACAATGATATTTCATAAGTACTGCAGTTTTTTCTATCACTTCAATTTTGAAAATTGCAATAACAAAATCATCTTTAATACTAAGATGGAATATCATCATGGATCAATATTTTTCAAATTTCCACTAATTTGATAGATAATATATTACTAGCATATTTTAAAACTTATTTGAAGTATCCTATCAAAATCTGTAGATTTCTGTTTTTACGATTAAACTAGTAGTTTTAACTTTAAGCTAGATATTTCTGTTCTAAATGAGTTAGTGGGGAATTAAATCGTTGAAAGAGTGGATCTGAATTTGTATATCATTATTTAAAAGAACATTAAAATACTTATTCTGAATATTCTTACGTAAATAATGTTTTTCACTGATCTAACAAAATTATGATATCATGTGGTAGGGTTACATTATTACTTTCAATGCATCAAAAATATTTATAAATTATAATCAAAAAATAATTATATTTCATATAAAGTTTTAAACAAAAACTCAGATCTTTTTATTAGTTCGTGGACTTTCGCTATTAAATCTTTGGATTGTTTAGGAAGTTCCACGACAGATTTATCGAAGCAGCAAAAAATACACTTATATGTGCATAAAAAATACATTGAAAATGATCTATGCATAAATAAGTCAAAACTTGGGAGTTGTATAAATAAATTAAATATTTCAGGGAAGAGGAATAAAAACATATCCGTAAAAAGTTACACAATAAAAGGATATTGCATAGTAATAACTAATACATAGGGACATGTGTATGTGAAAAGAATATAAATGTTTCTCATGTTTATATCAAATACAATAACTTTTTTTTTTTTTTTTGGAAAATATATATATATCCCAAAGATGGGCCTTTTAATGAGATTGCGTTTAAATACGTGCGCACATACATAAATTAGTTTACAGTGATAATTTGTTAATTCCGTAATATATGCATGCGTTTTTATTCCCATTTATCCCTTATCCATTTTTCGATGATAAGCAAGCAGACTGCCGTGTGCAGTTTAGTGCAGTAATAAGAATGACGGACTCGAAAATGACGGATTCTCAATTGAAATTCAAATTACCATTTCTGGCGCTTGATCGCTACATAATCTCTCGAGAGCTATCCATACGATTTTTATTCTACACGATTTTTAAAAATTTTATTTAATAAGTAGATTGTCAGAAATTGTAATAAAATATTTTTAAATGATTTTTTAAAAACTTTCATTAAAATATTAGATAACAGATAAAACAGTTAATAAAGAGTTCAATAAACGATTATGAGATAAAATTTAAATTAAAAATAGGACTGTTATCTGTGTTTGTAACTAAGAAAAAAATTCTGATAAAAATCTATGAGATAGTTCTTTAAATAAAAACAAAGTGCGTTCATAAGTCTATATAACTCGATTTTAATTTTTTACATTTGTATCAACAATAAATAAAATTATTTTTTTAAATTAATAATACTAGATATATAATTTTTTTTAAAAAATCAACAATAAATAAGATAAAACTAAACTTTATACACGCATACGACATATATAGATGAACACACACACATCTATATATGAATAAACTCATTTAAAAATTACATTTAAAAAAAAAAATGGTTTCAAGTTTTTATCAGGTACAATTTAAAATCCGATTAGTAATTTAAGCACAATTTCAAGCTAAATGAATTAAGTTCTCAGTATTATGCAGGATATCAGTAGAATATTAAGGGTGATTCACGTCGAACATAATTATTAAACAAAATTTTCACTAATAATTTATACTTAAAAATCATTTTCATGCATTCTTTCATTTCTTCTTGAATACAATAGAAATAAATTTAACTTCCATTTCCACAATAAAGTTAATCAAAATAGGAAAGTAGTTGACTGTATCTCACCGGAGAAAAAATTCCACAATGATAGAGATTTTATCCCGTTCTCTATTGCTGTTATTAACATTTTAAATTGGTTTTGAAATGTTTGTCTCTTGAGAACTTTCGCTGACTGTTTCATTTATTGATAAGTTTCCTATCGTTAATTTACGTTCCACAGGTTTGAAAAAATCTTTTTTCAAATAAGCAGCGTCACTAAAACTTCTTTTCAGTTTAGGTCTTGGAATTTTTAAAGGTTTAAAATCGTCACACCAATTATAAGTTTCCATTGTGCAGGTGAATGTGACAATAAATGAAGCTCTAAATGTTCCGACAGCCTTATTAACATGTGCTATTATGCTGCCCTCTATGATTAATCCAAAACAAGTTTTAAATAAAACAGGTCATGATTGATTTAACATCTGAAGTTCAAAGATCTTACTAAGCAGGTTTTTTTTTTTTTTTTACAAAAAAAAAAAGATTAAATGTAAATGAAATGGCTATAAAAAGTGAAGATTTAATTTTAAAAAAATAATGCTGATTCATTTTTTAATGATTATGAAATTAACTACGTAATAGTTTGGGTTTGTAATATAAATTTACGTATATTATCTAATGTTGAATATAAATAAATTAAGAAAAGAATTACGTTTTTTAAAAAAAAGTATATATTATCACTTCTTAATGCTAAATAGGTAAAACAATTAATTGATGGTAGTTATATTCCACATTAAACTATAAAAGATACATCTAAGATTTGCTGATCATCATTACACATCTGATTCTGACTTAGCTCCTAAGGTAAAAATACTGATCTTAGATTATTTTATTTTCTACATAATTTGTAAATTTAGTTAACGCAATTTTTTAGCAGAGAGTTGTTCCAGCTCGTCCGCGAACAGGATTTATCTAGCATGCCAAGAAATGTTGACATTGCTATTGATAACTATGACTATCATCGAATTTGAGACTCATAAAATTGCCGCTAAATATTGATGAATAATAATGATTGTATTTTGTTTACTGTTTCAATAAAAACTTTTATAAACAACATAACTTTTCTTTTTTATATTTTTCAAATGCCTGTTAAACCTCACTACTGATAGGATTCGCGAATAACTTAAAATCATCATCATCATCATCAACCATTATCAATCCACTGTAGGATGAAGGTCTCTCCAAGTTCAATCCATCTTTTCCTATCTTTAGCTTCTCTTCTCCACATCACCCCTGCATACTTTCTTAATTCATCCACCCATCTCACATGTGGTTTCTTTCTGGGTCTTATACAATCTCTTGGAATCCAATTTAAAATTTCAATTGTCCACCTGTTATCATCTCTTCTAACAATATGTCCAGCTCAACTCCACTTCAGTCTTTTAATTTTTTCAATGAGGTCAGTAACACCTGTTTGTTCTCTTACCCATGCATTGTGTTTTCGATCCTTTCTTGTTATTCCCAACATGCATCTCTTCATATTTCTTTGAGTGGTCTGAAGTCTTTGTAGTGCTCTTCTATTAAGTGTCCAAGTCTCAGATCCATAAGTAAGAACTGGCAAAACCCATTTTTAACACATAGGCATATTTCCTTTTAGTATCGAGTTATTTCTACCAAAAGGACTCCAACCAAGTTTAATTCTATGATTAATTTCATCCATTATATTTCCATCTGTGTTAATAATCTGACCAAGGTATTTGTAACTGTTAACTTCTTCTAACTCATCATAATCAATCTTTATTTTCATATTTTGAGAAAATATATTAAACATTATTTGAGTCTTTTTAACATTTATCTTTAGTCCTACTTTCCTACTTTCACCTGATAACTCCTGCAACATTTCCTGTAGCTCTAAAGCATTATTTGTAAAAACAACTACATCATCTGCAAAATCTAAATGACTTAAATAATCTCCATTTACTTTCACTTTTTTAGCTTCCCATTTTAATCCACAAAATACTTCTTGCAGTACTGCTGTAAAAAGTTTTGGAGATATGGAGTCATCCTGTCTTACACCCTTTCCAATGTTGATTTTCCTACTGTCATTATGTAATCTAATTGTTGCTATTGCATTTTTATAAATATTCTTCAAAATATGACAATATCCTGGATCTACACCTTGATGATCCAATGCTTTAATCACTGAAGAAATGTTTATAGAATCAAATGCCTTTTCATAGTCTACAAATTCTAAGCATAATGGCAATTCATATTCATTTGTCCTTTCTATAATTTCTCTCAATACCTGGATATGATCTACTGTACTAAAACCATTTTTAAATCCATCTTGTTCTCTTGGTTGGTGGAAATCCAGTGTTTTCTGTAGACGAGTTGTAATTATCTTAGTAAAAATTTTGTATAAAACTGATAAAAGACTGATAGGTCTGTAATTTCTAATATCTTCTTAATCACCTTTTTTAAATATTAATATTAATACTGCATTCTTCCAATCATCTGGTACACTTTTATCATTTAGACATTTGGTATATAACTTTGCTAAAAAAAATTCTATTTCTTCACCTGCTTTTTTTAATTTATCAATTACAATTCCATCATTACCTGGAGCCTTCCCCTTCTTTATAAATTTAATTGCATGTCTCACTTCTTCATTCAAAATTCTGGGCAATTCAGAAGATATAATATGTATAGGAGGCACTTGTTCTTTATTACTATATAATTCTTGATGGAAGTTTTCTACACATTTTATGATGTCATCTCTCTTTTTAGTAATAATGCCATCTTTTTTTCTTATTGCAGATATAAATTTCCTACCAATACCAAAAAGTTGTTTTACACTCTTTAGACTTTTATTCTCTTCTACAGCTTTCCTTGCTAGTTCACAATTATACTTTCTTATATCATTTTCAACTCTTTTCCGCACCATTTTACAAAATTCGAGATATTCAATCCTTTTAATGCATCATTGTTGTATATCCTCATATTCCTTCTTTTCTTCATAAATTCTCTAGTCTTGGTAAAAATTTTATCGGTCAATTGCTGCTTTTTTTCTACCAGCTACCTTTGTTGCAGTTTTAAAAGTGTATCGCTTATTTTCCTATTAATATCATTCAAATCTGAATCATGTTCAAAATCTACTAATACTTGAAACCGATTTGTAAGTTCTAATTTAAATTCATTAGAATGTTTCTGAAGATTAGGAATGTCAACTGTAAATATTGTTTTTCTTAATAATTTTTGTCTCTCTAGTTTTGCATTAACATGTATCTTACTACATCTTACTAATCGATGATCACTTCCTGTGTTAAATTTATTAAGAACATTACAATCTTGAAATATGTATTTTCGGTTATTCAAAATATAATCCAATTCTGCCATACATTCATTTGGATGCTTCCATGTCCATTTTCTTTTAACGTTTTTGTCAAAAAAAAAATTCATAATATAAAGTTTTTCTTTTTCTGCAAACTCCACAAGCCTATGCCCTTTCTCATTTCTATTACCATAACCAAAATTACCTAAAGCATTTTCATCTTTCATTTGTTTACCAATTCTAGCATTAAAGTCTCCCATAACAATTTTAAAATGTTGTTTACTCTGATCAAAATCCTTTTGTACATCCATATAAAAATCTTTTATAACTTCATCACTATGAGAACTTGTTGGGGTATAAACCTAAATTATCTGCATTTGGTATCTGCTATTAAGTTGTAAAACTAATCTTTCAACTATGTCTGAGATACCATCAATCCCCACAATGTTGTTCTTCCATTTTTCATTTATAATGACTTGTATTTCCAATATTTGTTCCTTTATAGTAGAGTATATGTCCACTTTTTAAATCAATTGTTTCTTCACATTTTCTTCTAACTTCACAAAGTCCAATAATGTCCCATTTAATATAAGACAGTTCTTCTTCTAACTCTTGCAATCTTCCTTCACTTGAAAGTGATCTGAATTTGTAAGTACCTAAATAAAAAGTCATCATCAAATGGCAGCTTGAGTCTGCAATTAGGGGACCCTTAGCACCCTCCACCTTCGGCCACCAACTGCTGCCTTGGTTGGTGACTTTACAGCCTCCTGGGAATAAGGATCATGATTTATTTTTGTCTGTCATGATTGTATATATTGAAAAAATATTCTTAAACTCTGAGGTAAAAAGCCAATAAACTCACCATGCTGGCTAATGCATGTTGGTGAGCAGCCCATCCATGTTCGTATACTATATGAATAATCACATAGTAATAACAGCTACAACGACAAAAACGTATGGAGTGAACATTAGGAATTTGCCCTGCTCAGTTCCTTTAAGGCCTCTGAGAGGAATTAAAGGGTCTCCTTTCAGTTAATAGCAAATTCCTTTTTGCAGCCAATTTAAAATATACATAGTATTTCTTACTTTAGATATGGCCCTGGATACAGGGCCACTATATGCGAGTAAACAAATTGTGTGAGTCATAAAGACATTTTATCCTGGGGACACCAAGACACTAAAATAATAAAATGTATATGTAAATGAAAATATACTATGTATTTATTCTTACCATTACATTAAACCAAACAGGCCAACACCATTTTGTCAGAGTGATTAATAAAACTTATACATAAATGTTTAATTTCTGAATCACTTTATTGTTAAAAATGTTCTGATTATAAATATTTTTTATTTAAATATAAAAGAAATACTTTTTTACGTAGATTTGTAGTGACAATTGCTTGAGCCTCGAAATGTACTTCATATATATTCTACCAAAATTGAACAAGCAGACAATTTTTTGTCACTATAATTAACAAAATTTATATGTAAATGTTGAGATTTCTCTAACATTAATTTATATAAAAAATAACACATTACTATTAATAATTTATTTGAAAATAAAATTTATTTTAAAAATATTACTTCATAATTACAATAATTTTACAGAAATATTACCAAATTCACCACTTCCTTTATTTTGCTGTAACATCTTATATAAATGCAATTTATCTACTACTTTGAACACTTTTTAGCAAAAACATTTTGTTGTTTCTACATGCATACACAATCTTTCATTTTGACTGTCCTGCAGTCTTCTTCAGAGCTATGATATAATGAACAAAATAAAATAAAATACATAACTATACCTAATACAATAAAAAATGTAAATAATAAAATTAACAAAAAAAAAAAAAGAACAATATAAAATATAACAAAACATAATAAAACTGAAAATAAAATAATCCAGTAAATATAAAATAAAATATTCAATATAAATATAAAATATGTATAAATTATACACAAATATTCCTGATTGTATACATACATATTCATGAACAACCATTAATTTAAATATATTATTCATTTTTATTATTTTTTTAAATAATCTCCCAATTACTTCTATTTCTTATAAACTTAAACTTTAATTTTATTAACTCCACTTTAATAAATTACTTAATAATTTTATTTTATATAATTCACAGTTCAACCATAATTCATTTATTAATATTCTTTTTACTTTTTAAATCATATAATATCTATTACTTTCTTATTCATTCTTCTATTATTTATATAAAGAAAAAATATATATAAAGAAAAAAATTACTTACAAATGAATTATGGTTTGTGAGAAAAAAAAAAAAACTTAGCACAATATTTAAATATAAAACAGTATAATATAAATTTATAAGAGAGTTATATATAATAATTATAATAAAACTTACAGTGTATAAAAATATATTATTGTTGTAATTATTTGACTGACTTGCTGTGCTGACGCAAGATAAGTTAAACTTTATGTTTCTTTTGTCAATTTAATTCAAACAATTTGATTGTTACAAAAACTGTGTGCTTACTGAGTGGACATGGAGAGAAAGTTGTGGTCGAGAGAGATAGTTTTAATTGGATTTGGAAAGATTGGGAATAATATTGCTTAGAAAGTGTTTTGTTATGCCATTTTAAGTATAGAAGTATTTTTTTTTTTTGCAGTGGCATCTTATGTAAAGAGATTTTATAACTAAGTTGTATGCAAGATTAGTGGATTTTTAGTAATTTTGTTACTAAAGAATTTTTTTAATTTTAGAAAGAAATAAACTATTTATTTTATATAGTGCGCTGTTTATAAACTATAATATTAATAATCAGCATTAAGCTATTGCACATGCGCTTTGTAGATTTTTAACAATAAATGAATCAAACACAAAGATAAGTCTTTGGAAAAGATAGAATAAATCATCTATCTTTTCAAACCCAAACGCTTTTATTTGAGAAAGCAAATAACATTTTGAGGCCTAAGGTTGAAAAACATGTGTTTATCGATCACCATTGAATGAAAGTAAAGTTTGTCTTCTTTTTTATAAAGGGGTTTGAAGAATAGGAGAGGAAGCATAAAATTAAATATAGAGTAAAGGGCTTGAAAAATAAGAAATATAGATTGCATTTGTATCCCACAATGCTATATAATGGTCAGAAATAAATTAGATATGCTGTTGGTAGAGTGTACCATATGTCATGAGGTTTATCATTAGAAATGCTTAAATAAAACTAGGAAAGACATAACAGGTTTATGGTTATGTAGACAGTGTGTGAATGTGATAGAAGATATGAAAAAAGTGTTTTAAGTGTAGATAGCTTAAAGATAAAGTCAGGGGAAATAGAGCAAAATATAGTTAAGGAAAATAGGTTAGAATATGTTTTTAGTGGAGTGACAAGAAATATGGATGAAAAATAGGTAGTGCAATGGAAATAGCCAAAGAATAAGTAAGGTAGAGGAAAAAGTAAAGAATATAGAAGCAAATTAAAATCATTAGAAATGAAGTGTGAGCATATTAAAGAATTATTGAATAAGAACAATAAGGAAGAAGTAGATAAGGAAGTCCAGAAGGTGGAAGAGAACATTACGGATTAAGTAGGAAAAGTAAACTATGAGATAGTACTGATAGGAGATTTGCTAATTTGTGAATGTGAAGATATAATTGCAAGGAAAAATAAAATCAAGTATGTAAGAAATACATCTGTTTGAAACTAAAATTAGGAATGTTACAGATAAAGTAAAAAAACAAGTGAGTAGAGAAGTGTATGTTATGGTAGAGACAAATAATTTGTCAGAGCCATTGGAGAGAGTAATGGATGAGTATATAGAATATTGATCAGGAATTTGAGTAAGATTAAAAGAAAAGTAGGAATATTTGGATTAATACCAAGATTTGACAATAGGTATAAACTAAATGAGAGATTGAAAAAATTGTGTGAGAGAGATGATGTTATGTCTGTGGATGAGTGGGATTTTTTTATTAGTAAGAAGGAATTATATATAGTAAAGATGGATTGCTCTAAGCAAAACAAAAAAGTGAAGTATTGGGAAGTTCTATTCATAAATAATATAATTCAGAATACTTATAAGTGGGGGGTGATTAAATTTTAGTGTTGATCAGAAAGAAGAAGAGTGAATGGGATGTAAGAAATAAACAGAAAATAGCTGATTTAGATATAAATGTAAATGTGGAGAAGGAATTATTCTGTAAAATTAATGGTAGGTAAGTCATTTATAAATGTAATGGAAAAAAAAATCAAAAGAACTTATAAAAGAGTAGTTAGTAAAGATAAAAATGTTAAAATGGGATATTTGAATATGCAATATGGTAGAAGACTAGAGAAGTGGCTGGAATTAAACAAAGCAGTTAAAGATGAAGAGCTTGAAATATTAGCAATAATGGAAAATCCATCTAAGAGAAAAAGAAGACTTGGTATGGCAGGATATAAAAAAAAAAAAAAAAAAAGGAAGGGATGCTGGAATTATGTCAAAAAATACTTAAATATTGTTAAATGTCAAAAACATTTATGGTTTGAGGTAAGGTTAAAAAGACAAGAATGGATGGTGACTATAATGTATATAGCCACTGGAAATAGTCAAACTATAATGGAGTGGAACAGTAATGTATATAAATGTCTAGTTAAGGATATACAGAGTTTTAAAAGAAAGCATAAGAGAATAATGGCTATAAGGAATATAAATGGGAATATTGAAGAAATTGGTGATGTAGATAATAAAAATAGATAGCTTTTGAAGAATTTTTGTCAGAGAGTGAATTTCAGCATTGGAAATTAATCAAATATTTATGAGACAGTATACATGGTCTAGGAATAATATATTTCACACAGCAGATTATGTCTTAGTAGATAAAGGTAAATCAATGAAGTGCCAAAAATTAGTGTTTGATAATGTAGAGAGAGTATGTAATAGTGATCATAATTTCTTTATAATAGAAATGGCTTGATATGTGATGGGAAATAGTAATAAAAGCAGAAAGAACAGTGAAAGATGAGTTTGGAAAATGAATGATAAGAATAAGTTAAAAGAATATAAAATAAAAGTTGAAGAAATAATGGAAGTATTGGTTGGGGATGAATATAAGGACTGGTGTGGTGAAGTAGAAACAACGGCAAATAGTTTTTAAGTGAGAATATTCAGAATAATAAAAGCAATAGGAAAGTGAGTTAGTAAAAGTGTAAAAGAGATGAAAAAAGCATGTAGAGAATGTAAGGGTGCTATTAAGATGTTAATGTTAAATTGGAAAAATATTTTTAAAAAAAGTTGGCTAAAATAGATAATTATAGGTAGAGAATGAAATGAATAGTAATTTGTAGGAGGATATTAATAAAAGTTGAAGAGATAGGAGTAAAAAAGTTTGGAAATAATTTAAAAGAAGGAATGAAGAGAAGAGAGAAATAGTATTATTAGATGATGAGGGAATAGAGTAGCTCTAGAGAGGTAAGAAATTGAAAAATGGAAAGGCAAAAGGTTTAGATGAATGGGCAATAGAGATGGTGATGAATTTAGGAAATAGGGCAAAATTAAACCTATTGGGTTTTAATAAGATGACACAGAAGAGATTTTCTAGATAGTTGGAATAATACAAGAGTAAGAGCATTATTTAAAGAAAAGAGTAAGGATCATAGAAAGTTAAGCAATTATAGACTGATAGTGGTAATGTCATAGTGTTATATAAAGTTTTCACATATAAGATGGCTGGAAGGGTTGCACAGTGGATGGGAGAAAACAATATAAATGCAAGGAGGTTTTTGATTGGATAGGTGTATAGGAGATAGTTTTTAGTTACACAACTTATAGATATGAGTAGAAATATAAGTAGACAGTTATATATGGTTTTTATAGATATAGAGAAGGCATATGATAGAGTAAATAGAAATGGATTATGGATAAGTTTAGTAAATTTAGGAATGGATGGAGCTTTAGTGGATATTCTTAAGAAATTATATGAAAATAATTACTATACGTATCAATTAGGAAATATAGAAACAGTTAAAGTTAAAAATGGGGTGAGACTAAGGCAAGGATGCCCTATGTTCTCTATTTTGTTTTTATTGTATTGAGAGAAATGGAGAGAGAGAGCAATAAAAAGACTAGGAAGAGAGGTAGAGATACCATTAATAGAGACAAGGGAACATATAGATTATCATGTCTTTATTTGTGGATAATGTCTTTTTGTGCACAGAAAGAAGGGAAGATATGGAAGTTATGCTAAGGATATAGGCAAGAATGGGTAAAAAGATGGGGATTAAATTTAATGAAGAAAAACAAAAGTAATGATGATTAATATTGGGGAATGAGAAGACAAAAGAATTTTTATTGGAGGATATAAAGTTAAGTGTGATGAATAGTTATACCTATTTGGGAATTGTCTTAAGTAATCAGAGAAATTATTTGGATGGATGGAAAAAAAAAGATAAATGAAGGAAAGAAAAGGACTGATAAAGAAATTAATGGTGTTTTCATATAATAAATATGAGGTAGCTAGAATTGTATGGAAGAAAGTGGAAGTTACAGGGTTAACATATGATAATGATGTGTTGTGCTGGTAAAGGAGTGTTAGATTACTTAGAAAAAGTCCAAAGAGAAATAGGAAGTCTTGCTTTAGATGCAGATGTGTGGATAACAAATGAGGCAATTCAAGGAGAAATGAGATGGTTGAGTTTTTATGAGAGATGCAAAAAGCAAAATGAAAATGTTCAGTAGATTACAATTTATGGATAATAGGAAAATAGTCAAAAGAGTATTTAATTGGGTTATGAGTAAAAGGCAGGCAACAAGATGGGTGAGAAAGGTAGTTCAGTATGCAGAAGATTTGGATAAAGAATTTATATCAGCATATTTATATAATAAGTGGAGTGATTGTGTTAGGAGAATTGTTGAGTGTTATAGTGGCAAGGAATGGCATAGAAGAATAGATGCATTAATAAAGAATAGGGAGTTGGAAAGACGGAAAACTAGTATGGAGAGTAAAAAGAGTTTTAATATATATATATATATATATATATATATATAGAATATTGGGTGTGAGTTAATTTGTGAAAATAGCAAGGAAAATATTTTATTGTTTAAGGCTCGAACAGGACCTTTAGCAACAAGGGAATATGCGCATAATTGGAAAAAATGTGGTTACTTAGTCTGAAAGTTGTGCAAGGAAGGCATAGAAAATATTAGACATCTATTAATTGAATGTAAATGTCTGAAAGCAAAAAGGGTACAAGTAATAAAGTTGTGAAAAAATAAATCTAAACAAAGTGATTATACAGAACGTGGGTTCTCGTTTTTCATATTGGATTTGGGAAAAGATAAGGAAGATTTAGATATAAAGACCATGAAGTTGATAAAGATTATGTTGTGGAAATGGGATGGAGCATGATAGAGAAGAATATGGTAAAAAATTATGGTGGGGAATGGAAACAAAAAGTAAAGTGGTGAACAGGTTTCCTCTGGGCCTAGTGGTTGAGAGATTCCTGACTCTATATAAGTAGAAATCACAATGCATAGCAAGTAAAACATTTTATTACATTTAAAAAATTTTTAAATAAAATTGATTAAGTTAAAGATTATAATATTTATAGTTTTTAGATATTAAATAAAAAAGATTAATATTATTAATAACAGAAAAATGAATAAGAAAATAATAAATATTATATGATTTAAAAATTAAAAAGAATATTAATAAATGAATTAAGGTTGAACTGAGAATTATATAAAAATAAAATTATTAAATATTTTACTAAGATGGAGTTAATAAAATTATAGATTAAGTATATAAGGAATAGAAGTATTTGGGAGAGTATTAAAAATATAATAAAAATGAACAATATATTTAAATTAATAGTTGTTCATGAATATGTATGTAAAGAGTCAGGAATACACATGTATAATTTATATTTACTTTATATTTATATTGAATATTTTATTTTATATTTACTGGATTATTTTATTTGGGTTTGGTTATATTTATTTTAATTTTATTATGTTTTGTTATATTTTATGATATTTTTTTGTTGTTAATTTTATTGTTTACATTTTTATGATATTATGTATATAGTTATGTATTGTATTTTATGTTGTTCATTATATCATAGCTCTGAAGAAGACTGCAGAACAGTCGAAACATAGGATTGTGTATGCATATAGATACAATAAAAGGTTTTTCCTAAAAAGTGTTTAAAGTAATGGATAAGTTGTATTTACACAATAATTTATACATGTGAAGAAATTAAATTTATTACTGATTTTTTTTAGAATTTGTATGTGTCTGAAAGTTTAGTCTAGTGGTGAGTATCTACCTCTTGAATGTGAGGTCCTTGGATCAATTCTGTTAAGTGACTTTTGAAATGTTTTTTAATAACAATATATATTTCTCTCTTTTTTATTTATTTATTAAACTGTATTATTTTTTTATGTTTTATTAAACAGCTTTTTTTGAATGCCAAAGTATGTAATTCTCAACAAATTTTATCATAATGATATTATTTAATGGAATTCTCTTATTATAATAAAATCTCTACATGATTGTACTATTGACATAGTCTAAAAAAATCTCACTAGTAGAGCAAACCAAGAGTTTTATTTTTTATAGCTCTCTGGCATGTTATGAATAAACAGAACACAGTGCAAGATGTTTAATGGTATCTAAAAATGTATTAAATTAACAATCTAAGTAAGAAATTTTAATTTTTTTCTACTACATAATAAAGTGTGATATATATTTGACTTAATGAGCATTCAAATATAAAATAATATAGGAGGTAAATATTTTTTTATTGAATGAAAATAAGTGAAATTATTCTTGTTAATAAAAAAGTAAAGTTTTGTGTGAATTAAAAATAATGAAAGGGTTTTAAAAATGAACATTCTAACAAGAAGATGAGAATGGGATGTAAGAGTTTTATCAGTCATGTTTTTTAAAACTGATCTACTTTTGTGGTTCTAATAAAATGCTAAAGTTATGAGATCAATAAACAATGTAAGTATGAAAATTTAAAATGCCAGGTTATATATATAATAAATTCACATGATCACCATCTCTATACTAGCACATAATTATTGTAAACAAAGGCAAAAACTCTCCATACAGTATTGCCACCCTGTGCCAAATAGAGTAATCAATGGATGCCTGAAGGCTTGTGCATAAAATCCCTATCTAGTGCCTACTCATCTAATATCCCCAGACTAGTTTCTGGCTTATGGCCATCATCAGTGAGGAGCCTTGGATCTGTGAGCACTGCACCTAGATCTTAGGATCTAATGCAACCCTCAGCAGCCACCTTTCAACTCTACTTTACTACAAAACTATGAGAATGAAATTAAAAACACAATAATATTTTCAATCTAAGCTCAATAGCTTATATAGTCATATGGGTCTGAACTCAATTCAGCACCCATACATTTTGGTGTATTTGGCTCTTAAACAACCATAGCCACCACTATCCTATTAGGCAGGATTGGTGTTAAACCACTAAACATCACATGATCACCATCTCTATACTAGCACATAATTGTTGTAAACAAAGGCAAAACTCTCCATACAGTATTGCCACTCTGTGCTCGAGGGTTGCATTAGATCCTAAGATCTAGATGCAGTGCTCTCAGATCCAATGCTCCTCACTGATGATGGCTACAAGCCAGAAACTAGTCTGGGGATATCGGATGAGTAGGCACTAGATAGGGATTTTATGCACAAGCCTTCTGGAATCCATTGATTACTCTGTTTGGTACAGGGTGGCAATACTGTATGGAGAGTTTTGCCTTTGTTTATATAATAAATTATAGTTATTAATAATGAGCAATATCATATAAGAAATTAAATAAGTGTAAACATTTTATTATTGAATGAAAGCAAGTGAAACTATTTTTTCTAATAAAAGATTAAACAATTTTTTTTGTAAATTAAAAATAATGAATGAATTTTTAAACTAAGGAATATTTTAATAAGAAGGTTCTAATGGGGTGGAAGATTTTTTATTAGCTGTGTCATTTAAAATTTAACTAATTTGGTGGTTCTAATAAAATATAAAGTTATATGATCAATAAACAATGTAAATATGAAAATTTAAAATATTAGACTATAAATATAATAAATTATAGTTTTAACTTGAATTCAAACCTAAAATGATACTTCACAAAAAATATATTCACAAATTGAGAATAATTATGGCCAAATGATTACACTATAGCATCGCTCATTTCAAAGTAGCAATGGTGGAATAACACCCCATAAAAAATTAAATAATAGTGAAAATATTTTGTCATTGGAGAAATATAATTTTGCTAATAGAAAATGTGAATAAATTAATGCATGAGAAAGGTTTTCAAATCAACATTCATTAAGTTTTAATGAAGTACTGACTAGCAAATGGGCAGAATGGAGCTCAGAAGTGAAGCATTTCAAAAAATCATATTCCGGATGTATATAACATTTGATAAGTAACTTATACATTATTTAGTTATTCGTATAATATTAGAGTTGGCCCAAAAAGGGAATAAGAGAAGTGCAATGGTTGATTATGTGGGTATGTGTGGAGTCGGTGGTTTATTTAAATGTAATAAAACACTTAGATATTTTTAAAAAAATGTCTTATTTAAAGATATTTCTTATACTAGCAGTTTCACAGGATTGTCCAAAAATAATATGAAACCTTTAAAAAAAATGATTAAAAATTTTAAATTTACTAAATAAATATTTAAGTAACTAGCAGGATTTGAATTTAAGATTTTTCAGTAAAAATTCTTTAAAAATATGTGAAATCTTAAGAACTTTACCAACAATATTTTAAAAATATGAAAATTACTATTTGTGAAACCATATGGGGAGAGTGACTAAAACCAAGTACCATCTTAAATAAAAAGAGATAAAAATATAAATAAATACTTCAGAAAGAAATATGGAATGTAAAGTTAAATATATATTTAAGAAAATTAACTTTGAATTTTAATCAATTAGACATAACTTTTTTATAAAAAAACATATTAGCATATTCAAGTCATTGTGTTCAAACTTTATAGAATATTTTTGGTACTCATATATTATCCTATCATCTAAACTTGGAAGCCATATTTTTTTTAAATTATACATTTTCAGGGGCATGTGAGAATTTATTTATATTTTTTCTCAAGTTCTCAATAAATATTGAAAATAAAATGGCTGACTAGAAGCTGTCATATTTAATATTTACCTTTTTTATTATTATTATTATAAAAATACACAAAAGTACAATAATTAATTGTAATTAAAATAAATTTAACAATTTAAACTGCAGTCAACAAAATAATAAATGTGGATTATTTATATTGGCAGCTTCAAATTCCCAATGACATGCAAAACTGACACAAATACAACTTCTTTGTCATAAACACAGACTTTTTGGGAGGTAGGATTCCATACACTTCAAATGCTCCACTGCATGGTCTTCTATCAATAGAAAATTCCTAATTTTAATTATTTTGTAAAATTATTTCTGTAAAAAAGCAAAGACACTGCATGTATAAGTAAGACAACAATCTTATGCTGAACATAAAAAAATCATGACAATGTTCAGAACATATTAGTATTTATATGTCATTATATATATTTAACAACTTATTTTATTGATTAATCCACAATTACTAACAACACTCATATTTCAAGAAGTTTATATGTATATATAATCATTGTAATATATAGTACTTACCAAATTATATGTTGATTTAATCATGGTAGTAACACTATAAATCCAAATTTATAATTTAGTTTGTCACCTGGATATACTATCAACACAAAATCATCTTATTTTCTGTTTGTTGTATTTTGAAAAACAAATTATATGCTGTTGGCATTTCAAGTTTGATTTAATTTTTCTATATATAATATAATTTAAGTTTTCAATTATTTTTTTCAATTTTAATATTTTTAATATTATTAAATGTATTTTATTTGAAAATTATTGTACTTATTTATTTCTATTATACGTTAATGTATTTAGATTGGTTAATTGATTTAATTTAAATTTCATTATTGATTATTTTAAGTTAATGTATAGTTGATTGAATTTTCCAGAAATACAGGACAATAAAATAACAATTTAAATGCTTCGTAATTTAAATAATAATTTTAAAAAAAAAAATCAATTAGGATAAAGGTCAAAAAGAAAAAAGAATGCGAGTAAGTACATTAATAACGTTCACATATGAATAGAAATAAAATACTGCATATATACATATAGAAAATATATCAATAGAAATGAAAATCAATAAATAGTTAAAATTAAAAAGTGAAAATATAAAAAGAAACAAAATAAATAAATAAAAATTATAATGAATAAATTCAAAATAAAAGTATGGTTAAAAAGATGAATAAGAAAAACTGAAAAATAAAAATGACGTTTATTTACACATAGCATGTATATATTGTATGAATTGATTATCACATATATCCGCGAATATATTTTGATCATTTATAATCAATTTCAACAATTATTTTTTCTTTTTTTTTCCAGCTTGTGTTTGATAGTTTGAGTAAAAGAGAATGTGTAGGTTGTATTTTGTGAAAATGAAATAATCTATGATGATTCACATACTTTGTCTAGTTCATAATTAAAATTTATTTTTTTAGATTTTCTACTATTGGTCAATAAAAAAACTAATTATATATATTCTGAAACGTAATTTTTTGATTTATTTTATGTAGATCTAACACGACATTTTAACTGCAGAACTGAAATATTTAAAAATCAAATTGCTATATATATTAAATTGTATTATTATCAAATATTTGTGTTTCTATATTTAGGAAAAACCTTTTGTGTTTCTATAATTAGGAAATACCTGCACACAGAATGTGACCCCCCCCCCTCATTGTTTATTCTGTATTTTACACGTCGAGTTTCCTGTTCCTAGCTATAAAATTTATTAATAAAAGCAAAACTTTTAATAGTTGGCAATCAAGAAAAATAACTTTCTCATAGATAGCTAATGATTAATTTTAATAAAATTAACACTGAGAAGGGTAAACGACAGACAATGCTTACTTTAAACTTCAAAATAAGAGATTGTTAAAGGACATTATGGCTACTTACAAATAAAATTGATTAATTTACCATCATGGAGAAATTGAACTCCAGCTGCAAAACACGCTTTTTAAGTTTAAAAAAAAAAAATCTGTTTGGACTATTATTCTAATATATTAATCATTTTAATTTTTATATTCGTTTATATTTAATACTAACAAACTATACTTTATACTACGATTTCTTTAAAATCATGAAGCAAAAGT
This sequence comes from Epiperipatus broadwayi, assembly GCA_028023455.1. Lineage (NCBI taxonomy): Eukaryota > Metazoa > Onychophora > Udeonychophora > Euonychophora > Peripatidae > Epiperipatus > Epiperipatus broadwayi. Next base: position 1,118,970 of record JAQFVV010000082.1, on the reverse strand, counting down.
TTTTTTGTTTTTTTTTAAAAAAAAAGATTAAAAAAAAAAACTCTATATGATATTTACTATATTTATATGTTACGATATGTTAACATCGTAATAAAATATTTTCTTTTGTTTTTTAGAAATTGTCAGTTGGAAAATAATCGGGGTAATATTCATTTTAAATGTAAAGTGTTTATGCTAGTAAAATATGTAAAGCATCCAAGTATTAAATAATAAGAGTAATTATTATTAGTAATTTTTAAATTAAAGATAGTTCTTTTTTGAGTGCTGTGAATTAGATTTTATATAGGTGGAGCTTATAATATGTGCAGTTATTAATTTATTGTTGAATAGTTAAAATATTTCCGTATCTATATGAGAGATTTATTCAAGATTATATTATTTTAAATTAGGGATCTATCTCAAAGGAGCCATGTCTGTAGTGAAATTGTAACATATTAAATCAGGACTGGACTTAAAGTGACTACTTTTTAGAGTTACTGTTGTAGAAAGATGTAGTGGTTATATTCGTCTCATATTATATATATGTATGAGGTTATGCTAGAAAACTTATGAGTTAAATAAATGTATTTTATTTATAAAAATCGGCTTTAATAAGAAATGTATTTGGAGTGTATTCTATGACAAATTTACTTTTTCATAAAACTGTATTAGTATTATAATGTTAAACCACTAAACACCACATGATTACCATTTTTTATGCTTGCTCATAACAATTATTAAAATAGGCAAAACTCTCCATACAGTAGTGCCACTCAGTGCAAGCCAGAGTAATCAATGGATGCCTGTAGGCTTGTGCATAAAATCCCTATCCAAGACTCCTCACTGATGAAAGCCGCAAGCTAGAAACTATTCTGAGGATATTGGATGAGTAGGTACCAGATAGGGATTTTATGCACAAGCCTTCTGGCATGCCTGTTTTATTACAATGTAATGGAAGATTAATAATTTAAAATAATTCAAAGAAACCTTGGACACTTTATAAATAATTATTGTTTTCCTATATACATGTGAATTAAAACAATATATAAGAATGAAGAAATAACTTATTTAAAGTAATATTTTGACTAAAAATTATCCTTTGTAAATAAACTATTGTTGTTATTTGTTTAAATAATGTGTTAACTTCTTTATATATAATATTGTTTGATCTGTATATTTATTCCATGTTCATTTTGTCAGGAGTAACTTATGTTCTATGTGCTCTAGCCAGATATTGAAAATAAGAACTATGTAGTGGTTATTATCTCTGTTAAAGAAAATATTATTTAAATATATATGTGTGTGCATGTGTGTTGGTTTATTTTTGATGTTCAAGGTCAGGTAGTGCCCATATAAATTAAAATATTTAAATAATTTAAACATATATAAGCTCAACATTACAATAGCAGTGCTTAATGCTAAACTGAAATAAATATCCAAATATTAACTGAGCCCACATGGCTAAGAAATTCAGTACCATCCTCTATGAAATAAATATATAAATAAAGACTCTAATATATTTATATATTTATTTCATAGAGAGGGAGTTGCTTGGCCATGTGGAATGATTTAATATTTGGATATTATATATTGTACCTTTTACAATTGGTTCAGATACTAAGTTAGAGTTTAAGAGATATCTATATTTTAAAAAAATAATTTAAGTGCTTTTATTATATATAATTTTTATGTTCTGAATAGTAGGAGTTCAAACTCAGTAGATAGGAATTTATGAAGATAGATTTAGGAGTTTGAGCTCATTGTTAGGTGAATTTAATACAAAATATGATAAAATATTTAAAATATATTATTTTTATTCTAGTTTTAAATATATTACAGAGATAGGGTAGGTTTAAATTAATAGTAAATAGTTTATATTATGTGTTTCAAATAATTAGTTGCCTAAAATATTATTTAAAATGTCAAATTAATTTAATGTTTTTTTGAAGGAGTGCTGAAAGTATCACATGACTAGGTTGTGTGTAACTATGTGTGCTTTCAGAAAGTTAGGGAAATAAAACTTTAATTTAGCTTGTTGATTAATGTTTGATACAATAAAATATAGCAAAATTATCAGACTAAAAATAATATTTGAAAAGTAATATTTAAAATTGTTATTATTTTTTATTTAGTTGTAATAATTTATTTGGAAATTAATTCTAGGTTATTAGAATGTTTTAATATCATTTAAATAAAAATATTAAATTTTGGGTGAAAAATGTTTAATAATTGAGGTATTAAATAAGTTGAAAATTATTTAATATTCATGGCTCATAGTTTTTAAAACTTAATTTTTAAAAATCATTTTGTGCAAATATGTAAATTAGTAATTTTGTTCAAGCAGTATTGACCAATGAAATCGTGGGATTAGATAGGTATAAATACTAAGGTTGAAGACTGTCTAGACACTACTCTTACACTCTCTTATACTTCTTATATTATTTATACTTTCACTTTTCAATTGTTTTTCTCCAATCTGCAAATTATACAGTGATAATTTTTTTTTAATTTTTATTATTTTAGTTAAAAGTATAGTAAGAATTTTAATTACAATAGTTGTATTTTAAATGTATCACTGAACACAAAAGTTTTCCCATCAGTTTTTATCTACTTGAACTTAACTTAAGACCTTCAGAATTATGCAGAAAACGATAGTAACTATATTGATACCTCAGAATATGAATTTCAATTGTCACAAAAATTATTACAACATACCTGGAATAAAGTTATGTAAGAAATATGTACATTTTATTAATTGTGTGCTTGAAAGGACTGACCGTTTAATTTAAAAGAATTTTATTGATTATAATGCAGTGAATTTGAAATGAAAAAGAGGAACTGGAAATTCATTAAAAATTTTATCTTAAAGTTAAAATTTCTAAGAAAAAAAAATTAAGACTCTGCATTTATATTTTACAATTAAGCTTTAAATGTCTGGTGGAGTGACAAATGCCTGTTTTGTTTTTATAATATAATTAATATTATAGACTTTATTTGATTTTGTCTTTAAAAAAGAGTCAAATGAATTTATAATTGGAAGCAATGGTCTTTGAGAGAAATTTTAAAAAAGAAAAATATACTGTACTTTGAACTTTGTTTATATGTTTTAAAACTATTGGCTACAGTATAATATATTTGGAAATAATGAAACTGAATTCGTTTTTACAAGACAATTCACATTATATTTGTAATAATGCTAAACTGATACAATTATATATATCTGAAAATATATACCTAAAAGATAAAAGATAAAAAATCATATTATTTAAGAAAAAAAATAATTACCTGAATTCCTGACTAAATATCTGCTATAGAATACATAAATGTATTAAATTACATAATGTCTACTGATATACGTATTTAAAATAATATTTCATACTACAATATCTGCTATGATAATTTTATCATTGAAAATGCAAACATTATTAATATTATATGTGTCATAATAAATGCTTTATTTTATACAAGGGGCCAAGGAAACTTAAGTAAGGATTTTTTTTAAAAATGGATTTTTAACTATTATTCAATATGGATTAAATCTTTTGGATAAAATTTCAGAAAGGACTGGATAAACATTTTATCTTAAGAGATTTTAACATCTCCCCATGAATTATATTAGATTGATTTGAATTTTTGTGTGGATATTTGTACATTTTTTTATGAGGCATCAAGAGAGGGAAAAATATTTGTGCATGATATACTTACTATTCAGCTGTAACCTACACATAAGACGGTATATTTATTTTATGGACAGTCACATTTCTTCTATGTCTATAAGTGCTATGAAAGCCTTGACTTAATCTTAGGTGCCCAATGAATATGAACCTACTTCATTGATTTGTACTATGCCCATAGTGATATTATTTCTTTTGGAAAATTCTTGATTGTTATTTCATGCCCTACACGTATTCGCTATTTGTTTCCACAAGTATCATCGTAAAAGATAGCTTAAGCTGAAAAATAATGACTGGATTATTTTGAAGTAGTTATTTTTGAGAGGGAAAGATGTAGTATGTAAAGATTTTTCTTCAAATGTTGTTAAGATGCTTAGTGAATTTTGTAATGTGCAATACAAGAATAAAATAATTAAAACCTATATGAAGATATTAGAGATCATTTGTTAGTCAATGGATATTCAAATGAATAAATGTGGGTAAAGTGAAAATGAGATTGGAAAATGATGTGATGTGTAAAAGAACATCAAGATGAAAGTAAAATAACTCCAAGCAATCCAATTTATAATTAATTTTGTTAAAATTTTTACTATTAAGTTACTTTTAGTTAAGTCATAGATTTATAAAAACTCACTTCTGAATATTTCTCTTGCATAATAAAGTAATTTTCTTTGAAGGGAGATATTTATGTTTTTATTAAATTATTTTCTGAAAATTAAATATTGAAATAATACTTCATGAAACTGAAAGAAATTTTTTAAATAATTTTCTTCAATATTTTAAAGATGTTATTAAAATGTAAATATGCATTGGAATATTTATATTTTAAATAGGTTATCCCATAGTAAAGTAAAAGTTTTCATTTTATTGTATTATATATAATAGCCAGAGTAAAGGCTATTTTTAATTTTTAATTTTATATTCTTATGTCATCTTATTGTAAATATTTTTCTTTAATTTGTGATAAATAATGTAAATATATTTTTCTTTGTAAATATGTAATTTTTTACATTATAAAATATTATTGTTAATAAGTTTGTTCAGTTGTAATTTATTTGCATGTTAATTATTGATTTATCACATTTTATGCATGACCCACAGGAATTAATAATCAGTTATATATTATTTATTCAGGACATGAATTATAAGAATTTTTCTTAAATATTATTTACTCATATCTGATTTAGTAACCAAATAGATTTTATTATCACCTTAAAAGATCTAATCATTATTAATTATTTTGAGTTGATACAATACCCATGAAAAATGCATGATTTTGCCACAATAATATTAGGATATATTTTTCTTTAAGAATGCCACATTAAACATAGGAAAATTATACAATACATTTACTTAAAATTTATTATATTTTATTATCTCCATTTCTGAATTTTAAACTATTAGGTAGATTATTGTATTGAGAGTCATGAGGATATTTAGTTGCTTATTGTAGTTATTATTTTGTAGGAGTAGTTAAATATCATATAAAATCCCATATGATATTTAACTATAGGGTATTAGCACATTAATTTGTTTTATTAATTCATTAAGAGATGAACCTGAGATGATTATCATTATTATTTCTATTATTATGACTATTATTAGTATTATGATTTCTTCTATTACAATTATTTAACTGTCTCCAAGAATAGTGCCACTGAATAATAAGCATTAAACCTCCTCAAGAAAACCTCACATCCAACCAGTTGGAAAGATTTACAATTGAAGTAACAACCAGCAAGAAGTCCATGTTCAAATCCTAGGTAATAAATAACATTTTTCTTATTTCCATTTCTAAGTAAAGTAGCCATTGCAATAGTTTGAAGCCTCCCATTTGTCAAATAATAATGAACTCTATAGCATGCATAAAGAACTATTGATGTGCGTGTTTTAAAATGTAGTGTATGTGAATGCTTTAGCATATTTTATATTAATTTCATGTACTTTAAGTGCCTTGTATTATTTAATACTCTTTGTTATATTATATTGTATATCATACTATAATATGTATGTTCTTGAGGTGGTGGTAAGTCATTGTTTCATTTAATTAAGTTTCTATAAAAGTAGTTAAAATTAGAACAATAAATATTTAGTCAAGTAAATTATCTTTAAGCTTAATTTTGTTGGTCAATTCTTTACCACTAGTTAAAGCAATAATTTGTTATTGTATTACAATTGATAGAGCTAATCATGGGATATTTCGAGCACTAGATTATGGGTCTACTGTCCAAACATGTTAGTTCTCATAACTAGCTGGTGCCTGAGGTTTATCTCAAAACAAATAAAGTGCTTGGATAGTAGGGGTTTGAATCTAGCAGTCAAGGTGGTCCATGGCCTGGAAATGTGATCGTGTTATGTGTTGCATAGGTTGGTCTGACTGTGGGTATTGTTGATGGCTCTGCCATCAATGGTATTCTCCCCTCTTCTCGAAGAGCCGGTTTGTTCACGTAATATTTATAATATAAAATTATAAATTTATGATAAATAATGTTTAAACCCAGTTAAACCTAGCAAGTTAGAGTATGCTGGATCATTCTTACAAACACACCTGGTACAACATATATATATATATATATATATTGTAACAATATATTACATTTGAATCAAGATATACTACTATATTTAACAGTCACTCTTATTTCAAATAAATATTTATATTTGATGAAAGTTGAATGATTAATAAAAATTTTAAAAAAAAAGATTCAATTAAAATATGTATAATAATATTAATCAAACACATAATGATGATTTATAACATAAAAACAAGTCCTCCAAATGTACTTTATTTATTTTTCAGTTTCAATAAAATAAAAAATGAAACTCACAAGTGTCAAGCTTACAACTAGAAAGTTTACTTTTAGAAAACTTATTAGCACCTGACCTCACTGGATTGTCAGGATTGTGGATATTAATAGCAAATTTGATATTAAAAGCACAATGTTTGGATTTATTTAGATAAGCAAACACAAACTAAATGGATTAATAAAAATAACTTAACACTTTATTAACAATGCTTATATGAAACTGTTACTTATATGCTTGCAACTATCAATACATATACAAAATATTAGATTTTTTTAAATTTAAGGCCTTAGAATATCTATAGTGAAAGGATGTGAAATAATTAAACAGTTCCAAACTTTCATTTTTTGCAGATATTGTTCTTTTAATATATATTTTGAATGTCTTCATTAGTTCCTCCAAAGATGATAGTTATCCTCTATACTGGTAATATTAGATAGTAAATACAGCATCATTTGTGATGTTGGATAAGATATAGTATCAGTATGTCTTGAGTTATCTTACAGCACTGTCTGCTTCTTTCTTGACAACATTATTAAAGCAGGCAATGGTTGTTATTCTCACAACACTGGAAACCAGCCCACTACTATGTGGAAGACCATATTGTTGTCAATAAAATGAAGAAGACATTCTTGATTTCCATATATATATAAAATTGTACATATTTTAGATAGATAGAGAGATAGATAGATAGATAGATAGATAGATAGATAGATAGATAGATAGATAGATAGATAGATAGATGGATGGATGGATGGATAGATGGATGGATGGATGGATGGATGGATGGATGGATAGATAGATAGATAGATAGATAGATAGATAGATAGATAGATAGATAGATAGATAGATAGATAGATAGATAGATAGATAGATAGATAGATAGATAGATAGATAGATAGATAGATAGATAGATAGATAGATAGATAGATAGATAGATAGATAGATAGATAGATAGATAGATAGATAGATAGATAGATAGATAGATAGATAGATAGATAGATAGATAGATAGATAGATAGATAGATAGATAGATAGATAGATAGATAGATAGATAGATAGATAGATAGATAGATAGATAGATAGATAGATAGATAGATAGATAGATAGATAGATAGATAGATAGATAGATAGATAGATAGATAGATAGATAGATAGATAGATAGATAGATAGATAGATAGATAGATAGATAGATAGATAGATAGATAGATAGATAGATAGATAGATAGATAGATAGATAGATAGATAGATAGATAGATAGATAGATAGATAGATAGATAGATAGATAGATAGATAGATAGATAGATAGATAGATAGATAGATAGATAGATAGATAGATAGATAGATAGATAGATAGATAGATAGATAGATAGATAGATAGTGTAAAGTTTATTTATATACGTTGCAAATATATTGGCATTTGGTAAAAGCTAAAAAAATAAAAGTAAATTTAGATTTTTTTTTGACTAATTTTTTTTTTAAAAAAAAATAACGTACAATGAAAGTTAAATTATTCTTTCGTTTTTTTTTTATGGAATTAGAAATAAAAGTTAGAATTGGAGAGAACAAAAGACACAAATTACCAATCTAGATAAGAGAAAGTAAAAATATTTCAACTAATTAAACATGGCAGAATTATGCTGAAAAAAATAGAGACTTTGTAACATAAATTTTGTAAAGAATATATAAGATTATCAACAGATATTTTGACAAACAAAAGATATGCGCAGAAGTCGGAAAACTGGGCCTCTAGAGAGTATAAAAGGCAGAGATCAGTTTGAAGAACGTCTTGGTTTAGCTGATATTCTTTTGGTTGGTTTTGGATTAGAGAATCCAGACCACTCTACGATGAAAAAGTTATTCATACGAGAGTAGACCGGAGCTTTAGCTGACATCATTACCGATGGACACCAGAGAAGCTTACGCGACTAGCCTATGGAACCAGCACCAAGATCAACTAATAATCAAAGGCTGTGAGCTCAATTCAACCCCGGAAAACTATGCATAGTTACCTACTACTGAATTCACAAAACTTACCGGTAAGTTAAGACTACTTATTCCTGATTGCAACAAAATTAAGTGTTTGCAAACAAGTCTTAAAATAATCCCGATAGAGACTTTCATTTTTTCTGTACAAGAGACTTTTGTTTATACCAAAACTTTTTAATTAATTATTTTATTTTATTGATTGCGTCATATTTGAATTAATATGTGTTCTCTCTGATTTACTTGATTAGGAATTCTCATTTTAACTTAAACAGATTTTTAATCTGTTATAATAATAAAAATATTTCTAATATCAATTTTCATTTGTCCGTTATTAATAATAGTTATTATTTTTTATTATTAAATCTATTAGTAGTTGAATAAGATTTAAAAATGTAATTTACCTTTGCCAATATGTTTGAATAAGCCCAGGAATAATAATCTTAAAAAAATAATTCTCGTTACAATATGATGCAATACCGATTAGTTTAAAAGTATTTTTTTTAGTTGTGAGATGTTATATGGCGATTTCAGCGAATTCTTAGGAATTCTGGCGCCCAGATTAAATAAATTAAAAGCTGATTTCATCAATAGCACAATTCTCACCAATTAATAGGCTGAGTTGATCAGGAAATATAGCTATGTTTTTAGAATAGAAATATAACTTTCTTCTTTTTTTGACATAGCTTGATCAACTCACGTGCAGTTTATATTAGTGTGTAGAGACCTAGAAAAATGAAAAACGTTATAATGGCAACCCAACTCGGGCTTAGATTTAACAACTACAACCTGAGATAAGTTGTAATGATAAAGAATGTTACAACGATGACCCAAAGAAACTCACAGCCGAAAAATAAATAGTAATTTTTAAAAAAAAAAAATTATATAAACTAATGAACAAATTAAACCCTGATTATTAAAATATAAAAAAAAATATTTTTTTAATATGACTTCCAGAAAGAAAAAAATGTATGTATATTTTTTTTGATATGTCTAAAATAAAACACGATCGTGGCTGATGTAGACATAAGTCACAAGTATTTGACTGGGTAGGCGGTTACTAAAGAGGGGAAAAACATAGCTCCGAGTCCTAGTACGCAGTATATTAACATAAGACCACCTTTATATACCCATCAGACTATTTCTAGCAGGGATCCCAATAAAGGGGAAGGCGGACCAAGTTGCCGCAAGCCTATAAGACTCAAAACGATGAGCAATGCTCGTTAGTGCTTATAACTTGGGCTTCTTATCATTACTATTACACTTAAGTGGAAAGGACACAGATGAATGTTGAAATATTTTTATTCCCACTGTGTTAGACCTAAAAGTGGGTGATAAAGCTGAACGTCGCTTGTTGAATGAGTCTACATGACATATCAGCACGCTACTGCTACAAAAAAAAAAAAAAAAACACGAATATGAATTTAAAAAACTTAAGAATAAAATTAGTGTAAACCCCTATTTTATTCTCATCTCCTGGCACTGGTGGTATTGTAACGTTTATTTATATACGTTGCAAATATATTGGCATTTGGTAAAAGCTAAAGAAATAAAAGTAAATTTAGATTTTTTTTTGACTAATTTTTTTTAAAAAAAAATAACGTACAATGAAAGTTAAATTATTCTTTCATTTTTTTTTTATGGAATTAGAAATAAAAGTTAGAATTGGAGAGAACAAAAGACACAAATTACCAATCTAGATAAGAGAAAGTAAAAAGATTTCAACTAATTAAACATGGCAGAATTATGCTGAAAAAAATAGAGACTTTGTAACATAAATTTTGTAAAGAATATATAAGATTATCAACGGATATTTTGACAAACAAAAGATATGTGCAGAAGTCGGAAAACTGGGCCTCTAGAGAGTATAAAAGGCAGAGATCAGTTTGAAGAACATCTTGGTTTAGCTGATATTCTTTTGGTTGGTTTTGGATTAGAGAATCCAGACCACTCTACGATGAAAAAGTTATTCATACGAGAGTAGACCAGAGCTTTAGCTGACATCATTACCGATGGACACCAGAGAAGCTTACGCAACTAGCCTATGAAACCAGCACCAAGATCAACTAATAATCAAAGGCCGTGAGCTCAATTCAACCCTGGAAAACTATGCATAGTTACCTACTACTGAATTCACAAAACTTACCGATAAGTTAAGACTACTTATTCCTGATTGTGACAAAATTAAGTGTTTGCAAACAAGTCTTAAAATAATCCCAATAGAGACTTTCATTTTTTCTGTACAAGAGACTTTTGTTTATACCAGAACTTTTTAATTAATTATTTTATTTTATTGATTGCATCATATTTGAATTAATATGTGTTCTCTCTGATTTACTTGATTAGGAATTCTCATTTTAACTTAAACAGATTTTTAATCTGTTATAATAATAAAAATATTTCTAATATCAATTTTTATTTGTCCGTTATTAATAATAATTATTATTTTTTTATTATTAAATCTATTAGTAGTTTAATAAGATATAAAAATGTAATTTACCTTTGCCAATATGTTTGAATAAGCCCAGAAATAATAATCTTAAAAAAATAATTCTCGTTACGGTATGATGCAATACCGATTAGTTTAAAAGTATTTTTTTTTAGTTGTGAGATGTTATATGGCAATTTCAGCGAATTCTTAGGAATTCTGGCACCCAGATTAAATAAATTAAAAGCTGATTTCATCAATACCACAATTCTCAACAATTAATAGGCCGAGTTGATCAGGAAATATAGCTATGTTTTTAGAATAGAAATATAACTTTCTTCTTTTTTTGACATAGCTTGATCAACTCACGCGCAGTTTATATTAGCGTGTAGAGGCCTAGCAAAATGAAAAACGTTATAATAGATAGATGGATGGATGGATAGATAGATAGATAGATAGATAGATAGATAGATAGATAGATAGATAGATAGATAGATAGATAGATAGATAGATAGATAGATAGATAGATAGATAGATAGATAGATAGATAGATAGATAGATAGATAGATAGATAGATAGATAGATAGATAGATAGATAGATAGATAGATAGATAGATAGATAGATAGATAGATAGATAGATAGATAGATAGATAGATAGATAGATAGATAGATAGATAGATAGATAGATAGATAGATAGATAGATAGATAGATAGATAGATAGATAGATAGATAGATAGATAGATAGATATAATAGTATAGCCTTTTAACATACATTTACAGTAAATACATATCTATTAGACAATTTAATTAAAAAATAATAAATATTACCGCATCAACAAAAATAATTCATTAAAAAATAGTAATATATTTATAATAAATTGAGAGAATGCACATATATAACACTTGATTGTATTAAAATCTGTATAATATATACTATGTAAATGTGTGCACTCAATCATTTTATCAAGACAAACTACTATTTTATTTTTATTTTTCCTTCTTATGATGAAATTGTGAATTGAAGATGCAATGATTAAATAATATTGACTTATTAAATTTCAAGTTTAAAGTTTTTATCTAATAGCAGCAGACATTTTCTTGAAATATTTTGCAATCAGCAGTGATAAATTTTGCATTGAGAATTATAAAATTAAAATTTAATTTCAAATATCTCCAAAGCTAATTTAAGATATTGTTACAGTTCTACTAACTTTAAAAAATATGAAATGCTTTGTTTTTATGTTCATATCAATTTCTGAATCTATACAACCATCTCTCTTGCTTTTAATAAAAGACTTCATATAACTCTTTTCATTAACATTTTTAAATAAAAGCAATGTATTCTATCACATTATGTTACTGCCTGGAAGAACATTCTTGTTATTCATATCCTACCCACAAATTTAATGTTTTTCTTGTCCTATGGTTATAATTTTAGCAATTTAAGAAGCACAAATAATTCTAGCATAAATTTCTTTTATACTATTTTCCGAATTATCAATTAACTCAGATTAAAACAATAGACAATATCACTATATATTTAATCAAGAATTAAACTAATCTCTTTTATTATTTTAAAGGGAAAGAGTGTGAAACCAAACGTAAAACCTGCAAAATTTAAGTAAATTAAATGGGAAACTAAGAAAAAATATTGTAAGACCAGAAAATGGCTATTTTTTTATAAAGGTAAATAATATATATATATATGCATACATTTTATAAATTTTTAATTAAAAAATTGCTAATTTTTTTTATTTCATTCTTTTTTTCAAATCACAGTTATTGATTTAATAATGTAGACTGAACAACGTCCACTCAAATTTTAAAATTCAAATCTATTTCCTATTCATAAAAAGCAAGATTATTCATGTAGAAATATTTTAAAATCTATAATGTTTCCATTGTTCAATTAAATATTAAGCAAAATAAATTTAAATAAACCAGAAATCAAACTATTATTTAAAAAAATAAATGAATACGTCCTACAGCTTATTGCAATGCAAATACAAACAACTGCCATTATTCTCTCCTCCTACATACTACATATTTTCAACTTTTTTTACTAACACTTCATGATCAGCATTAATATTTCAACACCTTTTTTAGAATATTGAACTTTAAAACAAATCTAAATAATATATAACAATTACTTAATATATTTAAAAATAAATAGAAATGTGAACAGTATCCCTAATCATATACACATTTCAACATTGCAACAATATTTGGCAGATTAATTTTTTTAAAAAGGACCCAATAGTAGGGTATCTTACACAGCTGTCTATATATTAATATATTTTAAAGTTTTCATCTTATTAATTGTATTAAATAATACAAATTATTGTATAAAGAGTTGGTTGACTGAATTCCACTTAATTGATCAAACTGAGATTTTGTATTTAATCAATTCATTAACCTTTGTTCCTGTATCTATTCTTCTACCATTGTATTAAAACATCCAGGAAATTGCCTTAAAAAATGAACATCATATATATTATTTGACTTTTATTGTTTCATCCAAAGCCTAATATAAATTCCAAGTTATTTCATTTATTTGAAATATTTAACTATGGCAGCTTTAGTATTGAAACCTAATAGTCAAATAATGTGTATGATACATTGCATGTTAATTTTTTAGCTTCAGGAATTAAGCAATAACAAACCTTTACTTAACATCAGTTAATGTTTACACATATAGAAGAAACTAGAGAATTTCAATATTTATTCAATATAATTTGATTTCACAATAACAGATAAACAGATTATAATATTTGTTTTTAAAGGATTGAAGTTTTCCATCTGTTTATATGTCAACTGAGTTTTTTTGAATCAAAACAAGGATGAGTGTGTGTGTGAATGATTTGTTTTAAAATACATTCTTGTAACATAACAGAAAAAAATAAATTATGGCTCTTATTCTCAAGAGGATATGAAGTCACCAATAAAGATAATGATTGATGGCTGAATGCTGAAGGTATCCAGGCTGCCATTTGATAAAAACCAAAATTTTATTTGGGCACTTATGACTGCCAGCAATTTCAAGTGATGGAAGAGTGCATGAATTGGAAGGAGAATTCCCTAATATAAATTAAAAATTATTAGACCTCAGACTTAGAAAAAAATGTGGAAATAATTGATAGAAAAAGTGGATACTTATTTTACTACAAAGGCACAAATATTGGAAACACAAGTGAAATATAACAACATTGTGAAGATTGATGGTATATTAAACAGTATAACAAAATTAGTTATTCATGTTAATGGAAAATACCAAATGCAAATAATTCAGGGTTATACTTTAACAAGTTTTTGAGTGTCATAAGCATTGGCCAGGATGCGACCCCACAACCCGGGCAACTGCCTGCAAGTGCAAAGAAGTCGCGCTGACCTCTCGACCACCAATGCAAGACAACAAGTTTTTATTGTGTTAAAGAAATGCAAGACAACAAGTTTTTATTGTGTTAAAGAAGTGGAGGTTTTTATATGGATACACACAATGCTTTTAATTAGGCCAAACAACATTTTAAAATTATCATGAGAGATTTTAATGATAAAATTGGTTAAAGATTAAAAGATGAAAGCATTGTAATTAAATTTTGGTATGGTGATAGAAATGAGAGAGCATCCATGTGGAATTCATAGAAAAAACTCTATATTATGAATTCTTTCTTTTAAAAAATGTTAAACAGAAATAGACATGGAATCATCAAAATGAAAAACAGTAGAAGTAAATTATATTTTGACTAACAAAAAATATATTTTAAGAATGTAATGTTCTTAATAGATTTAACACTGGAAGTGATATCAATTGTGAGATGTAAAATATATGTTAATGCAAACTAAAAAGATGAAAATTATTAAAAAAGTCAATATAGCAGTTGACATCCTTCATCTTCAGAAATAATCCAATGAATTTAAATGATAACTTTCAAATCATTTAAAAATATTAATAGATTTTGAAGATGGTTCATTCTTGAATGAAATCAATAAGAAAATAATAAATGATACTCTATTAAAAACTGCAAAATAGGTAGCTGGGACAAAGAAACAATAATTTTCCAATAAATTCTCTGCTGAGATAAGAATGTATTAAAAAAGGAAGAAATATAAAAATTTTAAATCGTCCATTAAGAAAAAACAAAAATCTAAAATTTTTAAAATTGTAAAACATCTTAATATTTGCAGGAAACTTATTTCTGCAAATAAAAGAAAAGATGAAACTATTACTAAAAAGGAAGGATATACATCATGAAATATATGAAAATGTTCTATAAAAAATTATATTGTAATTAAAAAAAAGTATTCTTACAATTATTCCTTTTTCCAATTTGCTAAGCATTTAAAATGTAAGAGATGAGACATGCAATTAAATTTTGAAAAAAAAAGAAAGTTTCAAATAAAGAAATTATTATTGTTATTTTAAAAGAAACAGATGAAAAAATAGAAAAAATGTTGGTAAAGCTATATAACAATGTATAAATGATAAAGTTATACCAGGTAATTGAAATGATGAATTAGTAATATTGATATTTAAAAAAAGTTATAAAGAAGATATCAGAAATTACAGAAATATCAGTCTTCTATCAATTTTATACAAAATCTTTATTAAAATAATTACAATTCATCTACAGCAAAGTTTAGATTTCAATTAA
Source organism: Epiperipatus broadwayi (assembly GCA_028023455.1). Taxonomy (NCBI): domain Eukaryota; kingdom Metazoa; phylum Onychophora; class Udeonychophora; order Euonychophora; family Peripatidae; genus Epiperipatus; species Epiperipatus broadwayi. Next base: position 1,103,446 of record JAQFVV010000082.1, on the reverse strand, counting down.
TCTAAAGAAGATGCTGGATTTAAAAGTAGTTTTATTGCAGTAGATACATCTCAAGTATTCATAGAAGTTATAAACAGAACCTATGAATATGAGTTACCTTTATGCTTTGGATTTTGAAGATACAGATCTGGATATTATCATATTCTAAAGAATTTTTATCTAAATGCTATAATAGTGATTATATTGCATAGTGACTCTGAGGTTAACATTAAAAAGAATGCATGACAGGATGATTCCATATCTCCAAAACTTTTTACTGCTATTTTGCAAAAAGTATTTTAAGTCTTAAATTGGGAATGTAAGAGAATAAAAGTAAAGTGGATTATTGAAGTCAATGATATTTTTCAGGTGATAAAGATATTTTTGCCTATACTGTTTCAGATCTTCAAGAAATGTAAAAATTATCAGATGAAAATAAGAAAGTAGAATTATAGATAAATACTAATAAGACTAAAGTAGTATTTAATGGATTTTCTCAGAAGTAAATAAAGATTAACAACCATAAATTAAAAGGATTTAATAAATATTTAGTACAAATGGAAATACAATGTATTAAAATTAATGATAAAATTAAACTTGGATAGAATGCTTTTGGAAGAAATAAGTTATTACTAAAAAAAATATGCTTATATGCTTAAAAAAATTTAATACATATTTTCTACCAATTCTTATTTATGGACCTGAGACTTGGACACTTATGAGAAGAGCAATAGAGTAATTTCAGGCTACTTATTGAAATATGAACAGAATTATATTAAGAATAGCAGGAAGAGATTAAGAATAAAATACATGAGAGTACAAGCAGAATAAATATCACTGATATCATTGAAATAATTAAGAGACTAAAATGGAACTGATCTAGACATTTGCTATAAGAGGTAATACTATATGGACAATTGACATTTTAAATTGGATTTTAAGAGATTGTAAAATATTCTAGAACAAGATCACATGCAAGATGGATGAATGGCATAAGAAAGTTTGTTGATACAATGTGGAGAATAGCAACATGGATCAGAAAAACTGGATTAAATTTGGATAGATATTTATCCTGGAGTGGATGACTAAAAATTATATAAATTATATATATATAAATAAATTCACATCAGTCATGTGGGCTACCATATGGTTGAGAGGTGATTTTCAGAATGGGGAGAATGCTAATAAGTATGGCATTCAAGAGTTTTAAAAAATATTGCATAATGTATTAATAATAAGTATTAAGCAAATGTTAAAATAAATTATTAATTATCAATATTTGAAATTAGATTAAATGATGTAATAGGTTTGTAAAAAATATTTAAATTTGAGAAAACCAGTACATTCTTTTATCAACTAGAAAAAAGAGGCTTTTAAATTATAAAATTAAAAAATATATTCTTGTATAAAATTTGTAATAATAAATTACTATATAAAACTAATTATGAAGAGAATCCATGGAAAGTACTAATATCAACAGGCATCCAGAGTAAATAGATTATGTATGGAATTGCATGTATGGCTATTATGGTTCCAGAAAGGTGAAATATGTTTTGTATAAGTTATATCACTGAAAGGGATGTATAGACAGATTTCGACTGTATTATAAACTTGTAGAACTGTTTAGATGCTAAACCTGTCAACAAATCTTATGCTGAAATGCTCTATCCAATTCTTCCACAAGAACACAATGAAAGTTTGACTATTGATTACTATGAACCTCTTATAGCATTTATACAATTTAGGTACCTGGCAGTTATATATAATATATTTCAAAATACAACATTTCAGATCTCATCATGAAATAAAATGCTGAAACAACTATTATAATTGTATGAGATCAACAAATTCTCATTGTGGCAAAAGCCAAAAACATTTTAAGTGATCATTATACTCTATTTACATCAGATGAGTGCAGAAAATGGTTAGAACAAATGCAATTAAACACATTAACATTGGGGCATAACTTTCAATTAAATCTGTATGACAGAGTTATACATGAGCTCAGTCTTTTTAGGACTTATTTAAATACCAAGAATCATCAAGAATAAATGAAATAACTAAATATGATGATTAATTACAAGAATTGAATTGTTTATATATCCAGAGATTTTGTTTCATTATGGAAAGCATGGATGAATCTTAATAAATAAACCAATTCCTATTATCATGATGGATATAAATACAAAAGAGAATTGGAATAATTCTAAAAGCACTATGAAAAAAATGAGACAATAACAACAGTCTCAAAGCAATAATAAATCTTGCCAATTTAATGTTGATGTCCATGGATTGATTAGAACACTAATGGTCAGTAAGCCACAGACAAATACATGCAATATTTTTTTTTCTTATATGATGATCCATTTGAAATCCTGGATAAACAATAAAATAATGCAACATTACGAAGAACTAACGATGGCATAAAAGGAATGTATAATTCCATAACTTTGAAGTCATGTAAAAAAGAAAAGATTTTTTGTTTCATTGTTTAAAAATTTGAAATCAATAGTGTTTTGTTCATTTCAGCGTCAACCATGTCTGGAGCTGGGGAGGATACTAATAATTATGGCCTTCAAAAATTTAAAAAAAATTGTGTAATATATTAATAATGAGCAATATACAAATGTTAAAATACCTTATTAATTGTCATATTTGAAATTAGATTAAATGATATATTAGGTTTGTAAAAAATATTTAAATTTGATAGAAACCAATAAATTATGACAAGACTTTCTTTTATTATGGAGTGTATGAATTATATTTGCAAAACATTTCAAATTGACACAATAATTGGATTTTAAGTGATTAAATTAAACCAAGATTAAACTAATTTCTATAAAAGATTTGAAAACAAGTGTTTTGCAAGTTTCATCAATTAAAGTTGTTTTTAAAAATTTATAATTAAAATAAAAGGGATTTGAAAGCATGATTAAAAAAACAAGATCATGTGTTCAAAAATGATATAGATGGGGGTCTTACATAAATCAATTTTTCTTAAATTAGGGCGGTCTGGATTCTGGCTTTAATGATGCTGCAAAAAAAGACTGTGTGATGAATGAATAGAGAAAAGAAACAACTGCCAACCTCCTAAATCAAATGAGGCAGCAATGCTTTCTTCTTATTTCAAAATGAGAGTTTGTTGAAAGATATTATGACCACTTACAAATTGACTAATGTTTGTCAACAAACAACTACAATATAACTTACTTTGTAACTTTAAAAAAATCAGTTTGTACTTTACTCATTTAAGTTATATTTTAGCTTATCTTTAATATTAACATGCTATATTTTATATTATAAATTGTTTAAAACATAAAGTGAAAGATTAAAAAAAGATAGTTTCATTTTAATGATACTAAAATTTTTAAAATAAGATTTAAAAAAAAGAAATTCACTCCATATTGTATTTACTATACATATATTGTAACATGTTTACAATTTGATTTAGGTCTTTTATTACTCACTATAAAGTGATAGTTAGCCAACTATTTAATAACAATAGTCCAATCTAATAGAAGTGTGGATATTTCAAAATTATAGTTATGTTTCCTGACTAACTGACCTAATGTTTATTATAACTTGAATTGATGACAGAGTTAGTTAAATTTATTTCAGAGGGCACCAGATTATGTAGATTCCTAACTTTCATTGTGTTTTTGTTGACACTTACAAAGCAAATAATTAACAATAAGATCTGGAATTATGTTTTCTTGTCAATTAATTCATTACAAGAAATTTTCCTCAGGTTTTAATCAAGCATATTGGTGAAGGTAATTTACACACTTCTCTAAACTTAATAATAAAATTAAAATAACTAAAATTCAGCATGTACAATGAAAGTTTTCTATTAAATTATATGTTCATTGACATAACAAAATTTTGTACAGTTGAAGATTATAATACACTTTGTTAATGTTGACTCAATTCCATTGCTGGTATTGACTTTTTGCATCAAGGCTGGCTTAGTAATATGGGTGTCTTAGGTCTGGTAGATGCATGGCAAAGCCATTAACCACCCTAACAGGTTAATGTATGAGTAAGTAGCATAAATTATGTTGGTATTGTCCACCCTTTTTGTTTATTATTACTTCAACCCCCCTGGCAGCATGACCTGTTAATAAATGGGCAAATCCCAGTTTACTAAGTTCTGATTTTATGAAGTAGTTAGAGTGTAGATGAAATTTCATTTCACTCATGAACAACATTTGTGGTTAGTTTTGTTTAAAGAAAATGCCTGATGGCATTGATGTGACCGAGGGAGTTAATTTCTCAAACATTGACAGCAAATATTAAACATCTATTTTTATTCATTACAAGATGACTCACTAGATTTCACCACAGGTGAGTTTTTTGAAGTATCAGAAGTCACTAATTTTTTTAAATTAATTTCCATTTGGATGTTTGGAGGGATGTTTAAATCCAAAGTTGGGAGATCCACTGGAAAATCATTGGTAGAATAACCAGTTACCAGTTCAGATGGAAGATGGATCATGCGTTTCTTTTCTGTGGCTCCTTTATACTTATTGTTAGTTGTGTTTGATATTGTGGGTTTCGACTTATGTCTCAGTGGGATTACCATCTCCTCTCCTGAGATAGAACTGGTTATGACCCTTGGTTTTTTTTTGATTCTGGTACTGGGAGTAATGCATGTCTCCATCTCATCTGCAGACCAAGAAGAGGTGGCATCTATAAATGGTGTTGGGCAAAGCATGTTGCTTTCATTAGTCACTGCTATCAGTGTGACACTAGGACTTGGTAAGATGTTATATTTACCTTGTACAGAATTAGGTTTATGTATTTCCATAATTTTTTTGAGTTGATTTGATTTTTGTCTTCATTGTTTATACCATCCTTATTACCAGATGATGTGGCTGAGTATGTACTTAGGCCTTCATGCGAATTTTTAGCTTCATTATTGGAAGAATCTTTTGGTTTTGATTCCAACAGGCTTTGGTTCCTGTTTTGGTTTTTGTGAACATTGTCATGTGATGTGTTATGCTTGTTATCCTGATTAACATTTATTAAGGGGAGACTGTTGCTTTCATGTATGAGGATACTTTTAGACTTTTTACTTGTTTGCTTTCTGTTAAATTCATCCTGTAGTTCTAAATTGTTGTGTTGTGCACTAGGTTGTTGTGAAGCATGTTGCACCTCCAGAGCTGTATGATAAGTCTGTTGTTGCCTACACCTATGAGTGTGACCTTTTTTTACACCACAAGATGTACATATTCAATTCATACACTCCTTGATCAGGTGTGTTCTTTGGCCACAGTAAAGGCACTTTGGCCTAACTCCTGCAAAAGGTAGTACCATGGGAGAGCCTTTATCTGACAATACTGTTGGAATGTCTATTGGTACTATTTCTTTTTTCAGAAGCAGTCTAAATGTTGCTGTGTTTGACAGAATGTTATTAAAAATTTTGTCAATTGCAAAGTATGTGAAACAAGTCACCTTGCCAAATAGTTACAATATCTCTTGTAAAAAGGATTCATCGATACCTATAATGCAATTTTTTATTGACCCTATCAGAGTGGATGATCTGTTTATGTCCACAGGTATTATGGTCTTGTCATCCAGTAGTTTAAATTTGGCTTTAAAGTTATTCCTGATAGCCCAGGTCTTGAATTTGACTGCTATATAGTGGTCATTCAGATGTGTAGAGATTCTATGTATTTAGTTCAAAATATTTGCCTCTTTGATTAACTCATATAAGGATTCTATTGGAAATTTAAACAGAGAACACTTTAAATCCATTACATCTAGAATAATGATTTTATCATTGCTATAGTTAGCCAGTGATGTCAGAAGGATGTTTGGAATAGTAAGGATAAAATTTGTGATAATAGTTTCCATTTGCTCCACAGAAAGTTGATTTAATGAGGTGTTGCCTTCAATTGTATTCACTTGAACCATATCATCTGCATGTGTGGCTGATGTTCTATTAGCTCAAGGATGTCCATACTCACAGTATTCTGATTTGCATTGTTGTCTTGCTGGTCAGAATTGTGACCTGCAGGAAAATAGGATTGGCCATTGCTGGAGTGGTTTTGTGTTATTACAGCCCAGGCTGCATTAGCATATGGCATAGAGAGTGTGGCACATTTAGTCCCATCAACAGGGTTAGTTAGTAGTTTAGTGTTATTTGCATTATTTAGGTGTGTGAGATTTGTGAAATTGATTGAATTTATCTTGTTTTTCCATTAATAAGGTATGTTTTGGAGTGGAGTGGGGAAGACATGAATATGGCCAGTGGTGGAGGGTGGATGACAAGATGAGGTATGAGATTCTACCAGATAGTCAGATGATTGTGTTTGCAAATTATTTTTGTTTCTATTTGGATGGGATATTTCCATGAGCCATCCCGCATTATTTCTAGTGCCATTGTGAAAAATTAGATTGGGATATGATTCACTATCTATTTGACTATGAGTAGGTAGTGATTTTGTGCTTGGATGCTTCTCATCTGGACTTAATGCAAAGGGATTCATATGTACAATTTTGTAATGCTTGTTTTGAGCCATCCCGCATTATTTCTAGTGCCGTTGTGAAAAATTAGATTGGGATATGATTCACTATCTATTTGACTATGAGTAGGTAGTGATTTTGTGCTTGGATGCTTCTCATCTGGACTTAATGTAAAGGGATTCATATGTACAATTTTGTAATGTTTGTTTTGTCTCCTGATGTGGAAAAAGAAAGCAGCCAGCTTCATCAGCTAGCACCCTCTGTTGACAAGGAATGAGTTGATTTTGAGTTAGCTGGTATGTTAATATATTTTTTGGCAGAATTTTAAATGATGACATGAACTAGGGTTAGATTTAGGTGCATTGTGCAACTCATGGTTTTTTGGCAGTGCCATCTACCTCCACATGTTCAATTGTCATATTTTCTGGTATTGATGAATTAACCTTCTCCATCAACTGGAATTCTATTAGTATGCTTGGTTTTGAAAAAATGGAACATAAATTTATCTGCTCAATATTTTTTAGGTCACCTTATTCTTTATCGTTTCCTAGTGGACTTCATCCCAATAGCATTTAGTTAAGGCTATCCCATACGGAATAAAGTTGTCTGGTTTTTTGAACAGAGATTTCTATCACACCTGCACTGCTTCTTGTAAGTGGCTCATGGCCACCATCAATTTCACGTCTTCCAACATTGCATTCACCATGAAATATTACTCCAGACTATTTATATGGTCCCATGGTAATTCGCCTTCATGTAATAGAAAACTTTTATTTTTAAAAATGGATTTATCACACTTGGCATATTTTCTTTATCTTTTGTAAGTTTTCCTGTCTCTTGGCTTTTTTATTTAGTTGGTTCTAACACTATGGGTTCAGCATTTTGTGTCCCTTTCTGTACTTTCTCATATATGACTTTCACTAACTCTTTAATTTCTTTAATTTCTACCCTAAGCTCACATTTCATGATTTTGATTATCTCACCCAATTCAAGTTTTACCATTTTTTTAAAACTCTGCTAGTTCTTTTTTTATTTCTTCTTTAAAATTTGTGATTAATTCACATAGTAACTTCATTACTAAAGGCTTCATGCCCTCTTTTGATTCCATTTTACATTTTGCCATGATTTTACTACTTTTCAATTTCATATATTTCTCTGTTTGACTTATTTTTCTGTTATAATAAAACAAAATATTAACGTAACTTAAGATCTTTAACTGTTAAAACCAATATAAATTCAATATCTTATTTTATTTGTTTTGCTAATAACTTTGTATGCCACAGTGCCCTTCTCTTTTGTCACCTTATAATCTCCCATCTATATCTGCCTTTTCTTTCATTACTAGATTTCAGCAGATTTTATTTATCTTTTATTTTTTATTTAACTGATATGCTATTATTTTATTTTAATAAAGCATCTTTTTTAAACCCCCCCCCCACTCTACGCTTATGGGAAATAAATTTTTAATGTCATGCCATAACATTCTTTTACATGTTAAACAACTTATCTCAGATCGTGGCTTATTTTTATTGAAGTCTCACATTGGGAAGTCATTTGTAATGTTTTTTACATTTTGCTTTAGGTCTTTTATTACTCAATATAAAATGCTAGTTAGCCAAATTATTTAATGACAATCGTCATCCAGTAGGAGTGAATTTCAAGAATATAGTTATGTTTCCCGACTAACTGAACTAAAATTAATGATGGAGCTAGTATAATTTATTTTATAAGGCATGTTTGTAGACTCCTCTTATTATGTTTTTTGACCCTTACAAAGCAAATAGTTAACAATAACAGATGGAATTATGTTTTCCCATTACTTAATTAATTCATTACAAGAAATTTTCCCCCGTTTTTCCCACGTAATTTACACAATTCTATAACTAAAATTCAGCATGTACAATGAAAGGTTTATATTATTAGTAAAAGTGTTATTAACATACATTAAATATTTAAAAAATAAAAATTATAATTTTGAAAAAAAAAAAACCATATACATAATCTGATAATTATATGAAGCAATTCAAATAGTTCACTTTTAATAATAAAGTCATAAATGCCTCTTCTTTCTTTTTACTAAATTATAAGTTTATCTTTTAAAATCTAGTTCACAAATCTTTTTGATTTATTTAGATAAATTAAAATATGGCCATTGCCTTGTGGTAAGTTCTTTTTCTGAATAGTCCCTACTAATTCTTAATGACTTCATTCTGGTACATTTAGGCAAAGCTAGATTAAGTTTTTAGTGACTTTTGTGAGAAAAGATGATGGCAGATTAGCTGTTTCTACTCTCACATGGAAGCTAGATTCATCGTAATAGCTCTGGGTAGTAGCATTTGATTATGGCTTTAAAATGCTGCAAATAAGAAACAGCCAGAAAAACACAGATAAAAGACAATTTCTAACCTTGTTGGCTTCTTTTATACTGATGACCATTTTGAGATTTCTGTGCATCTTATCCAGTGTTTTATTTTCACTCTATAATCTTGAACTTTCTTATTACTTTTTAGTGACGTCTTTTTTTTTCTAAATTATTTCAGCCATCTTTCATCATCTTGTAAAAGGTTTTTACTCTGATTGTATTCTTTATGTGCTTACATTCCTTCCATTATTAACATTAATAAAATAGATGATTTTAAACACAAATAGCTTTCATTGTACTTTCATTGTACTTATATATATATATATAAATTACACTAATAAAAAAAACTAAATTACATCCATAACTATTTTTTTAAATTTTACTTCTTTTAAACCTTGCTCAATGCCAATATACTTGTAGCATATATATGTAAATGGTACTATATATATATATAGGTTTTGTTAACATTTTGAAAATAATTTTTCTTTAATGTACATCAGTTGACAAAGTGTACTTTTTTTAGAAATTGTCAATTAAAAAAAAAATAACGGAAGGTATAATATTTGTTTTAAATATAAAGTAAAAAGTCAAGTCAAGCCTCCAAGTATTAAATAATGAGGTAATAATTATAAGTCAATTAAATATTATTTAAATTGAGATCAAATTCATTTATACATAATTTAGCTATCCTGTTTTTGGATGTCTGTGAATTAGATTTTGTGTAAGTGGGCTTATAATATATGGGCAGTTGTTTGTTAACTGCCAAATGGTTAAATATGTTTATATCTGTATGGGGATCATTTGAGAATTTCTTATAATAAAATAGGAATTGGTCCAGGGGAGTCATCTCTGTCATTAAGTTATAGATTTATTAAATCAGGATTTGGACCAGAGGTGTCCACTCTTTAGAGATATCATTGTAAAAAATGTGTAGCAGTTATAACTATTTCATATTAGAGAATTGTAAGTGTCTATGTTGGTAAATGTCTTATATTTGGGAGATTGTTTGTATGTTGAATTGCACTTGAAATATTTTAAAGGCCATAGGTTTGTTGTACAGCAAATATATCCCAGGATAAAACTGTATTAATGTTATAAAGTGTAACAGAGGATTAATATTTAAAATTAATCAAAGAAATCTTAGACACTTTATAAATAATTATTGTTTTCCTTCATGTGTGTGAATTAAAACAAATATATATAAGAGTTTGGAGAAATGGTTTTATTGAAAAAAAAAGAAAGTTATATTTTGATTGTCAATTATATTTTGTAATGAACTATAGTTTTGTTATTGATTTGAATGGTGTGTTAACACCTTTATATGTGACATTGTCTTATCTGCATATTTATATAATGTCGATTTATGGGGAGTAACTTATGTTCTTCATGATCTAGCCATGTATTGCAGATTGAAGCTGTTTAGTCATCATCATCATCATCATCATCATATTAATGCAAATATTGTTTGAGTAAATATGTGCTATTCTATTTTCTGATGTTTAATGCCAGGTAGTACTCTAATCACTTAATATAAATTTAAATCAGGGGTGAAAAACCTCTGACTCTGCATCAACTCTAATCCTTGAATGATTTTAATAAGGCCTCCATGCATTTTTCAAAAATGTATATAAAATGGCTATGTATAAAATGTCTATTTAAACACATGCTTAGTTCAAATATTGAATGAAGAGTTAAGTAAAGTAAAATATTTATGTTCTCAATTACATCCAACATTTATAATAGTTCTAGTTCATTTTATCAGAGGTGCAATATTCCAAAAAAATATCTATATTGTGTGTTTAATCTGACTACAGATTTAACTGTAATGATGGGAACATTTTGTTAGTGATTTTCACAATTTAACTATATATTTACAAAAATAAAATTAGAATTTTACTTTGTTTTATTTTTATTATTTTGCATTGAGTAAGGTAAAAAAAAAATGATATAGAAAATTTCATATTTCAATAGAAGTAAATCAATGCATATTTTTTATAGAATATAAAAGTAAATTAATGTGCCTGATATGTCTAGAAAATATTTCAGTTAATAAGGAACTCTATTTATTAAACATTCTCATTATAACAAAATTTTTGGCAAAAAAAAAAATATTAATATACAAAAAACTTAAAAAGAGCTTCATCAAGTGGCAGACATGTTTCACAAAAAATCCAAACAAGTTAAAAAATTTTGTGAAGGCAAATTACAGTATAACTTTAGCCTACTTAGTGAGAGCAATTGGTCCCCTAAAACTCACTGTTAAGCAGGGATATCACATACAGAATAAGTATTTATAATGGTTATGTATGAAGGGAAAATAGCCAGTTATTCCACCTAAAAAAAATACACTACAAGTTGAAATATTATGTTAAAAAAATAATTTATTGAGAACTGTATATATAAAAATTTTAAACACCCTTAATGTGCATTATATGCTTGTGTAAATTGTGCACTATTATGCAGGTATTCACTTAAAATATGTATTTATGTATATATGATAATGCAACTTAAATCTATGTAAAAAAAAACATGTAGCTTAAAGTGGTTACTTTCTGTAATCCATTAGCTAATCAAAGATTTTCTTGACTTTTTCATTGTCATATTAATGATTATAATAACTAAATAGAATCTCTAAAAAAAGTTTAACATCACTAGAAAAAAAATCTGCATTTTCACTGTTCAAAAAGTACAGCAAAAAACTAAACTAGCATTTGACATTTTGTCCTGTATTTTTTACAGAACTGTTTTTTATTATGTTGAAAATAAATCCAATTTACAATAATTTTTTCCACTGAAAATGCTTTATAATTTTTAAAATATATATATAGTTTTTTTTGCATCTTCCAGTGATTTATTATTTTACAAACAGATAGATACATAAAAAAAACAACCACATTTGGACACAACTTTTAACACCTTACTCCCAAATTTAAACTGATAAAAATAATAAACAATTTAAAATAAGATGAAATGAATAACTTTTAAACTGATTAAGTGAAAATAAGAAAAATGATCTGAGAATAATGTTTTTATTTTTCTGATTTTCCTTTTTATACACATGCGCATTTTCTATTTTTATTGCAGATTATATCGTATGGTATAATTCAATCAATCAAATCACAAGTATTAGAGAAGGATTTTTTAATATTGGCATAATTTTAACTTCTTAATTGATTTGACCTTGAATTATTACTAATCAAGATGTCCAAGAATATATTTCTAAACATGAGACATCTAGCTTGATAATTAACACATAATACTCATTTTATTAACTTTATTTAATTATCAAATAATTCATTTATTTAATTTTAATAATAATATTTATTTAATTAAATCAAACTTATTTTATTTCAAATAAAAACTTTTTTACCTTTGAAGAGTTTCTTAAAATTATTACATTTTTTATAAAATATATTAATTTTAATAATCTCTTTTAAACTTTCTAATCTTTGAAGACACATGCACAAATACATTAGATATAATCAATATTTTAAAAGCAATGAAGCTAAATTTTACCAGCTAAAACTTATTTAAGTTAAAACATATTACAAACTAATTATTAAGCTTAATGTTAAAATTCTAACTTTAAGCAGATATCACATTAACTAATACTTTATGAAATACTATTTTAAATATATCTTATTTTGAAAACTAGCAAAAATAAAAATTAACATAAATTAATAACCATATTTTACAAATAGTAATAACTTTATTCACTGCAAATAATTTAAAACACACCACACTTTAATTTAACTTTTATTTAAATTTAACTATCAAATTTGGATTTTTAAGCAAATATTAAATAAGTTAATTGATATTTCTTAAGCAATTAATATTCAAAATATTTAGTAAACTGTTTTATTAATAAATTAGAACATGTAGATAAGGTTTTATATAGCTTAACAACAATGAAATTTACTTACTATAGAGCTATGTTTATTTAATTAATTTTTTTAAAGTATTATAAGTTATATAGTTAATCCTTATGGACTTAATATACAGTTACAATATGCTTATGTATATATTAGAAGGGACTTGGGGTCTGACCTTCAAACTCCCTACAGCTATCTGCTCCATGTTATATAACTGATACACGTGACAACATACATGTGAAAAAGATAAATTTATCTTTTTATATGTTTATCTTATTCATGTATGAGGTCATGTGTATTAGTTGTATAAGATGGATTGGATAGCTGTAGGAAGTTTGAAATTCTGAGTTCAAATCTCTTCTAATTACAATAAGTTCATATAGATAATATATTTGTATTTAAATATTACATACGTATACATCTATATATTGTAAAATAAAAAGGCAATTAAATTATTATCTAATATAATTTCATATGTAATTTAAATTATATATAATTAAGTATTTAGAAATAAAAAAAACTTTTACATTCACATCTCCAAATAAAAAACTTAAAAGTAATTTAGTCCTTTGAATAATTTATCTCTTGTGAACATATATATATATATATATATATATATGCTAATGGACCTCACTGTGCAGAATGATTTTCCTATCAATTCCTACATGTCAAGTTGAACTTTTTTCTCAGATGCTGTTCAATCTTAAAAAATTTTCAGGCTAGAGAATAAAATAAGAATGGAAAACACAAATTCTCATTATTTTATTACTACCTGTTTGTATGGAATTGTAAATTATTACTTTTCATTTATAATTAGATATAGACTTTAATTTTAATAAATTTGTAATATATTTAAATACTTTTTATATAATTGCATATATTTATAAAAAATCAAAATTACCCCAAATCCAAAACTCAACAAGACTAGCTTTGCTATTTAAATTGTCTTCTTATAAAATTGTATGTAAAAATAGTAATTTGTTTGGAAGTAAGGAAATTTCTTGGAAAAGGGGTATTACTTTGAATAATCTATTGAATAATACAAAGGAAATATTTGATAGGAAGACTATTCCTGGAGTAGTGCAATATTGTCCATTGTTTTTGTAAAAAGGTGTATATAGGTCAGAGTAGTTTGAGCTTAAATAAAAGAATAAAGGTACATTAAAGTAGGATCAGAAATAAATATATTAGTTCTGCTTTGTATGTCCATGAAAAAGATACAGGCCACACTATTAATTATGATGAAGCTAAGGTTGTCTTTTTTGAGAGAAATGTAGTAAAAAAAAAGAATTAAATAATCTTTATTATTAAAATTTTGTGATTCTGAAGCAATTAACTTATTTAAAAGTTCTTTTAATATTAAGGGTGGATGAAAAGTGAATGGAATTGTGGGTAATGATTAGTATAAATATGTTGCTATTTTATAGTTGTTTACACTTGAGAAGTCTGCTTGTAGCAGTGAAACTATTGGTAGTGTTTTAGATTTTATTTTCTTGGCTAGTCTGGTTGAGTTTTGGATTTGGAATAATTTTGATTATTTATTGACTAGTTTATATTTATAAAATTATTAGTAAAATTATACTTTATACACAAATAACATTGCTAAAAATTGAAAAATTTTCACATCGTTTCACAGAAACTTGAATGAAAACACTTAAAATGACATAATACAGATTCACATTATAAATGAAAATTTTAATAAAGAAAATTAAAAATGTTCTATATTTTACTTTAATATATTTTTCCTCTTTTTTAAAACAAGGATTATAATAAAATGTACAATTTCATAAAAAATAATTTATTTTTATCTTTTAATTTTAATTATTTTTTTAATATCTTAAAAAAAGTTATATGTATGAGTTTTAAAATAACGTAATTAAAATTATCATAAATAGTTGTATATATTTGATAGTATTTAAAGCAAACTATATGTAATTAAAATTGTTATTTAATTTGTATTAAATCAAAATTATTACTAATTTATAAAAACGTGTGCCAACAAATTTTTATTACTTGTATCAAATAAATAGTAATTTAAAAATATGTAATTGTTTTAAACATACTTTATTGTATTTGTTACATATTTGATAAATCATGAAATAATAGAGTGAGAGGGGGAAAGAGGAAAGGGAGGAATAGGGAGGAGAGAGAGAGATGAGATAGAAAGCAAAAGTTAGAGAAAAATCAAGAGAGAGTCAAAAAGTGGAGTGAGGGATTTATCAATAAAAAGTATATATAAGTCAATAGTTAAATAACTCATTATCTATGCAATATTAATAACTTATAATTTGGCATTTCATTTATAAGCCAATTATACATTTATTTTATAATTGTTTAAATTTAATACATGTTGCTTTGAATACAAAATGTGAATATATTAATAAAATAATTATTAATTATAGATGCTGTATGCATATGAAATATAAAAAATAAAATCAATTTTGCATGAGAAAATTAATTATTTATTCACAGAAATGAAAATTAAGTCATATATCAGAAAATTAAATATTTCATAATTTTTACATTGAATTACTATATCAGATTTTTAAATTGCTAATTGAGCAAAAGAAATATATATATTATTTACTTTTTCATTTAAAAATTGTAAATATATAAAAACTTTTATTTGTAAAATACTGGATTGGCTTATTTTTTTTTGATTATTTCAAAATTGAGGATGTTACAATACATGAATTATTTATTTATTTATGTTTGTACAAGTAGCTTATTTCATAATTATGTACCTAAGATGTCTAAGATCTTAACACACAATTTACTTTTGTCAGTTTTGATAATTTCCATTTTTGTTATTAAATAAATCAGTTATTTATAAATAAATAAATAATTCATTTATATTTGATATGAGTTTTATTATCCAGCAATATCCAATTTTGCATCTGATCATTATTATTAAGTAGTAGACATACATAGCCAATTTTTTTAATGACTATGTTTTTAAAAAATATATTAAAGTTGTTTGAAAAATAAATACATAAAACATGATTAGTTAAAATAAAACTGATAACTCAAAGTAACTATTGATTGCAATAGATTTTATATACAATGAGTTTTGCAAGTTTGATTATAGTAAATATTAATGAACTTGGCTTTCAAGAAAGTTGGAAGTATCTTTCAGTTGTATTTCTGCATAAAAAGCTTATTTTTCACATACTCAACTATAGAATACCATGTAAAATGTTTTTTTTTTTTTTTAAAAAATAATACTGTTGATAATTGCTACAAACCTACTCTTATAATCAGAAATTTATCAGAAAAATGATTTTTATAACTTAATTTCCTTTTTATTGAATCAAATGTTCTTTAAGTGATAAAGCTGAGAAACATTTTTTATGAATACATTTATTATCATATAACCTTTAAATTACATATTTGATTTAAAATAGCTATTACTAATGTTCTGCATGGTTTTTGCAATGATAGAATATCAGACTCTAAAGAATAAGGCTTTTTGACTGATTCCAGTTTTTGTACTTTTGATTTCTGAACTTCATAAGAACTGACAATCAATAAAACCACCCTTATATTTTAATAACATTTTAAGTTTTCAGTTCCATATCAGACTTTATCATAAGAAAATTATTTTGCCAAACTACTTTAGAATCTCACTTTTAATTTGTATTTATAATTATTAAAAGCATAAAAATATTATATATTTTTTAAATATTAAAGTTTTCATTATCTATATTGCTTTTTGTTTGTTAATTTATAACTCAACAAATATTGCACCAATCTTGATGAATCTTGCATAATTTTCATTCTTTATTTTTGGAAAATTTTATAGATTATAAATATTTGGTTTATGATATTTAATTGTTTTAAAAACTTTGGTAAATGTGCAGTATACAAATCACTTTATACAATGTCATAAAATGCAAAAAGAGGAGAGAACTGATTAAAAGATTGCAGATATTGGGAAATGTTGTGGTCTGCACATTGAAATACATACTAGCGAAATGAAGAGAATTATAATTTTTGGTAATTCACATTAAAATTTTATTGAGTACATTTATCATAAATTATTTATATATTCTTTAGAGAACATATTTAATTTCTTACTTGTACATACCATGATATTAAAATTTCATAGAAATTTTTTAAACTGTCATACGAGAAATATAAAATAATTAATCTTAAAATTATGGTTTATTGTATTTAGTAAAAGTTATATTTTTTGCAATATTGCTATTAATAATTATTTTATATAATATATTTATGGATGCTCTCTCTCCATTACTTCACAATTTACACCAGCTATAAATATAAAAGTATTGTAACTCACGAAAGCACTCAGCCTTATTTTGTTATTTTAACTGGAAAGAAAAAAAACTTCTCTTCAGCTGTATATTAGCACACAACTTAATCTATTACTTTCATTGAAGTGAAGTATAAACCTCACATCTTTAAATGTTTCATAAATATATTTTAAGCATCAAACTTCCTATTAGCATGAAGGTACAACTATAAAAATAGAGAAAATAGTGGGGGGATATTTTTTTGGGTATTCAGTACATCAAAAATCGAAAATGGAATTTAGATAATAATAAAAAACTTAAAAAAAAAAATTCTACTGTTTAGAATATGTTCTCCTTATAAATATAAATTTGAAATATATTTTAATTAGCAAATTCAATATATTTTTTGTACTTTTATTTTCATTATTATTCTACTAACATAAGCAAAGCCATGAATATAGCTAATATATAATATGTCTGTGTGTATGCTTTTACATACATATGCATATATATATGTATGGACGAACACATGTAACATCACATTACAGATTTATTTTCATGATTCATAAAGAATATATATATATATAAAGATAGAAATTTGTAAATATACTGTATAATAATCTTTAAAAAACAATTTTAAGTAATAATTAAGTTTAGCAATTTTTCTTAGGTATCTGGCCTTAAACCAAGCTAGCTAACCATTTAATATTAATTGGAAAATAGATTATTTAGATATCCTTAACTAGGTGGTAAAACAAAGTTTTCAAATTCTCAATATTTGGCAAGTAACAGGTCTTTATGAGATACCCTTAAACAGACTTTTGCTGTTGAAGACTATTTAACTTGTAAAATGTATAATAAAATTTAAATAATATACATATTCGGTAAATGAGATTTTACGATTAAATTCTTATTTATATTACAAATTAATTTTTAATCATGAAATTTAAATATAAGTTTATATCGAATATGTATATAAATTTAATAATTATGAAAGTAATAAAACTAACAAAAATTAACTTACATCATTCCCAGAAGATGACGCCTCCTCCTCCTTCCTCTCTGCTGCTATCTTGAGAGCTGTGGCTAGGGATTTCTTATCTAACCTACTAATGGACGGTTTAGAATGGAAGGCTGATGTTGCTGAATTATTGCTCAGATAACAATCATCCAAAGTTTTTATTTCTATAAAATCATTGCATTCGTCATATTTATTGCTTGCATACATTCGAGTGGAAGTTCTCGTGTCTGATGACTTTAAGATATTTCCTTCAGTTTTATCATCCCTTCGCTCTGAGCTATTATCCTGAAGATTTTCTTGCAGCATATCTTTAGAAGGCTGAGTTATCCTAAAAAACAGAAATAAAAAAGTCAATGATACTGAAATAATAATTTGTAGTATGTGATCTGTGCATCTCAAATATATTAAGTCATGCAATTAGGACTGTTGCCCAAATTTACAAAGTAAATATTATAGTATAAATATTAATTCTCTTTAAAAAATAATCAATTTTCTTTTAAAAATAAATAATATTAATAAAAGAATGCTGTAGATTTATTAGTGATTTTTACCATAATATGAAGACCTGGATTAATATTCAAGGAAACTAAGTAGCAGATTAGAATTATGAGAAACCATAAACATATTGTATAATAAATAAATAAGTGCAAAATACATACAAACTGATTTGATACTAATTTTCATTAGGTATAACTAATGAATTTTTAATGTAGATGTAGATGTCAATGTCAGGAAAGGTTATGATTATTCTTTAGTCATGGTAAAAGAGTGATAGACATTGTAAAACTGCCAACGATAATGCTCAAATATTTAGAGAGAATGGGGATTGGGGTATTTTTTACTGAAAGTAACTTCAATTTACTGTCAGGCAAAGAAGATATATGTGCGACTACACAAGTAAATGTTTTATATTTGTTTATTTTACTTTTTACTCAAATATAAGTTTTTAATATTATAATTGATTGTTTAATTAATTAAAGAGTAACAAAAAATATTAAAGTACTTACTGAAATTTTTTTTTTCATTTCTCTTATATTTACAATTATCATTATTTTTTTATGCGATGGTTATGAGATTCATTTTAAAACAAAGAAAAAATGTTGGACATAAATGGAAGTGTTTCTCTCTTCCAGAATTATGATATAATAAAATTTATATGAAACACCTTTTTTATGCATTATTGAACAATGATAACAGACGGCAGAAGCATAATTGATTTGGATAATGTTACATGTTCTTCTAGACATAGTGACTAAAAGATTCCTGATTTCAAAAAAAGAGAAGCCATAGTGCATTGCATTGCAATGTTATGTGCCTTATGGTCAGGAATGAAGGTTTCATGTATTGAATGGAATGAGTGCTTCCGTAGAAGAATTCACTAAAAAGTTCAAAAGCTTTAACTAAAATTCAATTTTAAAAATTCATAAAAGTATGTACATATTCAATCTCACAAAATGTATCCAAAAAGTTGCACATACTATAGTGTAGTAAGAATAATAAGTATATTCTTTAGTGTATATAAACTATTTTGCCAAACATAAAAAATCTCTAAATTATTTTGCTAGACATAAAAAAAAAAGAACTATTCAAACTTATTATTTTTTATATAGAATTTCGGTTGGCTTTCAATTTTTTTTACTAATAGTTGAATTTTATATAAGTCAAATAATGAGTTTGACCATCGCATTACTCATTGATTATAAGAAATTCAAACAATGTTAAAATGTAATTTAAAGTTAAAACTTAAGAATATTAAAAGCATTTGGAAGATAAAAATATCTTGATAATATATTCTCTATACTTAAACTAGTCACAGTCTGATTCTAGATGTATGTAATATATATTGTAAAAATTGTTGTGGCAAGTAAAATAAAAACATTATAAAAAAGATTATATAGTGTGCTTCCATTCCTAAAAAAAGTCGCACTTCATCATTGATTATGGTGTGTGTATATATGGGAGTATGCATAATTCTAGAAATTTAAGGTTTGTGTTTAATTTGATAATAAAAAGTAATTTCTAGAAGGCATTTTAAGGCTTTAGTTTTCCATTTTATAGTCTTAAAATTTTAATTTAAATTAACCTGTAAAGAATTTCAACATATTAAAAAGAAAAACTTTTACAGCATTTATTATATTTCTACAAATTGCAACCAAGAATACTTTTTTATTTCAATTTATAATTTATATTTAGAAAAAAAAAACATGCTAGTGGTTTGCAACATTTTGATTCAACAAATTATTTTCTGTAATATCAACTTTCTTAATCTGTAGTACATAAACTCCCAAAGAACCATGATCTTCTCATAGACAGTATACAAAGGCTTGAAGAAATAGTGCACTTTTTTGCAATTAAAATAAAATAATAGTAATAAAAAAGAATAAAATCTTTTTTTTTGCTTGTTGAGTAAAACATGAAATTGTTATAAAAATAACTGTTCTACAGCAAAAAATCTATTTGGCATTGGTTACTTTCGCACCTGATGAGAATTTGCATGAGAAAGATTCTACAAGATTGAGAAAAAGTGACAGTTCTGAACATGTGTTAATTTTATGTTTCTAAATACTTAAAAAAAATATAATAAAAAGAGAATGCAATATGCAGAACCAGCCTCAGAAACAGTGGATCCAATGCAATGTTTTTATGTAAATTATCTTTTACTTGTATTAAAAACACTTAGATATTTTTAAAAAAACATCTTTTTTGCAGATATATTGTTTTATAGTTAGTATAAATCAGTTAAAAATGATACTTTTCTTTAAAATTTTTATTTATTTTAAATCAGCATTTACAAAAAGAAATAAAAAATTCAAGAAAATAAAATATAATTTTTTGTATTATATATGCATTTTATTTTATTTAAATATTGATTCAATAAAATTGCACAAATTGATATTTATAATGTATAAATAATTATTTATTCATTATTTATATTTCACATTTATATAACCAAAACATTGCCAAATATTTATGTACATACATTGTGAAGTAGCTGAAAAATCTGCACCACCATACAACCATTGCAGCTACTATTGTACTATCACATTATAGTAATAGCTGAACCATACAAATTAAAAATGTGGGTGAAGGAAAAAAATGAAAAATAATTACAGCAAGTAATAAAAGGTTTTGATCTATTTTTTTGATTTTTGTAAAAGACAAATGATGCAGTTCCAGTGCCTTAATAACGAAAGGATCTTGTCCTATTGCACCCTCTTGAATGGCAAAATAAAAATATGGTCATACACTAAGGTTGTTATTTACATATATCATCATTTTTGATTATTATTGACACACTGCATAATGAAAATCCAATTTTAATCCAGTTTTTCTGATCTTTATCAACTATTCTCCACAGCATATCAGAAAAATTCTTTATTTCATAAATTTTCTTACCAAAAGTGTTTTTGTAGATCATTTAGATTGTCTTGAAATCCAGTGTAAAATTTCTATTAGCATCACTCCATTTCAATTGTTTAATTCTTTTGATGATGACAATGATACCTATTTGTCTTTCATCCATACATTTCATTTTCTCTCTTTTGCCTTATTTCTAAAACATATTTCTCCATATTTTGTTGTGTGAACAGAAGTTTTTTTCTGTTAAATATCCAAGTCCAGATCCATAAGTAAGTACTGTAAAACATATCTATTAAAAATGTTTTTTTTTTAAATTATTTTTTCCAAAAGCATTTCATCCAAGTTAAATTCTATGTTTAATTTCATCCATTATGTATCCATCCTTAATAATAATTTAACCTAGATATTTATAATTGTTAACTTCTAATTCATAATTATCCATCATTATTTTATGAGAAAATCCATTGAACATTATTTTAATCTTCTTAGCATTTATCTTTAATCCTACATTCTTACTTTCATCTAATAACTCTTACAATATTTCCTGGAATTCTTAAGCATTACTCACAAACCCAATTACATCATATGCAAAATCAACATGACAAATAATCACCATTTTCTTTTATTCCATTAGCTTATTTAAGCTACAAAATGTTTTTTTCTAATAACTGTAGAAAGTTTTGAAGATATTAAATTATTCTGTTATACACTCATCTCAATGTTAATTTTCTTAGTATCATAATGTAATCTAATTATTGTTGTTACATTTTGATAAAATATTCTTCAGAATATGATATTTTGAGTCTATATCTTATTGATATAATTCTTTAATTACTGTAAATGCTTATAGAATTAATGCACACTCATAATCTATAAATTCAAAACATAATAACTCATAGCTATTGATTCTTTCTATAACTTATATCAATACTTATATATATATATTGTAACAATCCGGAGAATGCACTTAACATAAACTGCACTATGGGGCGCCATCTAGGCATTTGAACCTAGAAAAATTTATAAAGTAGGCAGATACGTAAGAAAAAAAAATTTTTTTTTTTATTTTGATTCCGGTCATTAGCCCATGTCACTAGCTCAGTGGAATAGCAGAGATTAAATAATATAATATCTTATCCAATTATATTTCAATATTAAATAATAAATAAAATAAGCCACTGCCAGTAATTAACATACAATTATTTATTTATGCACATATATATAAGATTTAAAATTATTTTAGTATTCGTTTACATTTTAACATTTAACATTATTTTTAACTTTGATTTTTGACTTTAATTTACCTTTAATTACTATTACATTCTGATTTTACATTTTAATTAAGTTCGCACAGATGGGATTATAAAAGCTTGTTATAATAAGTTGCTATAGATCGGTTACATAGATTACACGGTTAAAAACATTCCAAAGTAAACATAAGTGATCAAAATATAAAATTATTGATTACTGACAATTGCGGAGGGAAATTTATATGTAACCCAATAGTATTCACCATAAGATACTTGCATTGTCACCAATGACTTAAAAGACACCCGAATAAATACATTTTAGATACTCACCGTAAGGTATCATTATTTATCGAATGTCTATATATTTTGATCAAATATGGAAACGCAAAACATAGTTAACCAATAAACAATCCATGCAAGCGTCTATAAACAACTTAAATTTAATGCATTTTTATTTAGGGTCGAGTATGAATAGACCAGATAAATTTGCTTTTGAAAATAAACATTCTATCCCTATTTAACCTTAGGCTAAAATTCGTAGTCAAACTGGCATCAATTCATCTGATATATCGATGTATTCAATGTAATAAAATATGGCAGCACAAAAGGTTAAGAGAAGAAATTGCCTCTTATGAGATAGGAATATTACATCTATCTGCAAAGAAGAGCAATAAAACAAAAAACTCCATAGAAAGGAACTGCGGTATCCGACTTATAATTCCTTCCATAGGCAAACGGAAGTGTGCGGCGTATGAAGCGATTCTGCCCGTAGCGAATCAATATTACATCTACTAATCACACCAATATATCCAATCCATTGACCCAATTTAACCACAAAACAAATAACCTAAGATTACCCTCCCCTAATATAACTTTACAAATCTATACAGCCATTCACGCCCGACTTAAGTTTAACATTTATATAATTTAACTTAACGGAAAACAGAAATCATAATAAAACTTAAAGAACAAAATTAAATAAATGGAAATGATTTTAAATATATATATAAAAAAAAAATACATCAAATAACATTATTAATAAATTAAATTGGTCAGATAGGATAAGATTGCAATCATTTAACTCTGGAAAGTTTAATTTAATGTTCATAAATTTTAAAGTTCTTACGGTTATTTAAATAGTTCATCTTCATATATTCCTTGCCGTTTGAACGTGAATTCCCACGTCGTCCGAAGATTGGTATCCTGTTGGCCGATTTATTTATCCATCCGGAGATTTTTTTAGTGTAGTTGGTCCTCAATGTAGAAACGATGGTTCATTTTTCTTCCTTTCTTAGCAGAACTGAAGGGATTGAAGCTGTGCATCTTTTTCAATCCCCTCAGCACTAACACCTAGCTGTTACATCGTAATAATCATCAATAACTAGTCACTGATTAATAATTTCCAAATTTTCCTTTTATATTAATGTGAAGGATTGAATTTACATTACGTCACCGATGCGATGGTCCTTTCGCTGTGGTCCGATTCCATAGGGATTTCTTCTTATTTGCTAACAGTTTCTATTGTTTTCTTATCTGACCGGTGTTTTTACATTTAAATGCCGAAGGCTGGTTTACATTTAACTAATTAACAATCATTTCCATTTCTGATTAATTAACCTGTTTTCCAAATCAAAAATATATTTAAAGATAAATTTAAAGATATAATTTCATCTCCAAATCTTTTTAAAATTTAGTTTTAAAATACTTTTTCTTTAATAAAGTTTTATTTTAATAATTTTTCATTATCTGTGCGATTTAATTAATATATAAGAGTTTAAGATGATATTTAATTTCAATTTTTAATTCTTAAAGAAAATTTTTAAATGCGAACTTTTTAATTTACTTTCATGTTTAATAAATTTAAAAAAAAACAATGTAACGAACGTCTATGCTCGTTACATATCAGTAAAGTTACTTAAAAAAAAAAATGAAAAAAAAAAAAAAATTTTACTTAGGGTTAGTAATTACGGTACACGATTGACGAAGACATTTACAAAACATCCGGTTAATAATTTTACAAAAAGACTATATACAAAAAGAAAAAGAAAATGTTGACTATCGCTTACCTAAGGACCATTTACGTTTACACCCCTCCCCACAAGAGTTCTATTTTATTTTATACATTTTATTTTTACACACGGCATGACAAGCAAGTTATTTAAATTATTTATTTAAGAAGGTTGCATTGAAGTAAATTTGTTTTGAAAGATAATGGATTTATACGTGTATATTTGCAGCACAATTATAAATACCACCAACTTATTTATGACTGATTAAAATGCTTAAATAGGGTTACACTGAAGTAAATTCCCAAAGGTACTCATCGTAAGGCACCACATTTCGATCATAAACTTACGTGGCTGTGCGCGCCTATACACGTTAAAGCATAATATATATCAACAACAAAAAAAAAACATATTTATTGCAACCTTTTGACTTTTTGTTTTTTTTAACAAAAATTAGTTTTAAAATTTTTTATATCTTTCCGTTGGTTTTTAATATATGTGCTATTTCTTTCTGGCAGTGCTTTTATCAGATTTAAAGTATACGACTTTATGTAAACAGATAAAAATATTTCATTTTGACAAAATTTGCTCAGGGTATTTGTGGTTTATTAAAGATCGGCCCGAGTTGGTTCGCCATTGTAGCGATGGGCGCCATTGTAACGATCCGGAAAATGCGACTTTCCGTAAACTGCACTACGGGGCGCCATCTAGGCATTTGAACCTAGAAAAATTTATAAAGTAGGCAGATACGTAAGTCAAAAAAAAAAATTTTTTTTTTAAATATTTTGGTTCCGGTCATTAGCCCATGTCACTAGCTCAGTGGAATAGCAGAGATTAAATAATATAATATCTTATCTAATTATATTTCAATATTAAAAAATAAATAAAATAAGCCACTGCCAGTAATTAACATACAAACATTTATTTATGCACATATATATAAGATTTAAAATTATTTTAGTATTAGTTTTACATTTTAACATTTAACATTATTTTTAACTTTGATTTTTGACTTTAATTTACCTTTAATTACTATTATATTCTAATTTTACATTTTAATTAAGTTCGCACAGATGGGATTATAAAAGCTTGTTATAATAAGTTGCTATAGATCGGTTACATAGATTACACGGTTAAAAACATTCCAAAGTAAACATAAACGATCAAAATATAAAATTATTGATTACTGACAATTGCGGAGGGAAATTTATATGTAACCCAATAGTATTCACCATAAGATACTTGCATTGTCACCAATAACTTAAAAGACATCCGAATAAATACATTTTAGATACTCACCGTAAGGTATCATTATTTATCGAATGTCTATATATTTTGATCAAATATGGAAACGCAAAACATAGTTAACCAATAAACAATCCATGCAAGCGTCTATAAACAACTTAAATTTAATGCATTTTTATTTAGGGTCGAGTATGAATAGACCAGATAAATTTGCTTTTGAAAATAAACATTCTATCCCTATTTAACCTTAGGCTAAAATTTGTAGTCAAACTGGCATCAATTCATCTGATATATCGATGTATTCAATGTAATAAAATACGGCAGCACAAAAGGTTAAGAGAAGAAATTGCCTCTTATGAGATAGGAATATTACATCTATCTGCAAAGAAGAGCAATAAAACAAAAAACTCCATAGAAAGGAACTGCGGTATCCGACTTATAATTCCTTCCATAGGCAAACGGAAGTGTGCGGCGTATGAAGCGATTCTGCCAGTAGCGAATCAATATTACATCTACTAATCACACCAATATATCCAATCCATTGACCCAATTTAACCACGAAACAAATAACCTAAGATTACCCTCCCCTAATATAACTTTACAAATCTATACAGCCATTCACGCCCGACTTAAGTTTAACATTTATATAATTTAACTTAACGGAAAACAGAAATCATAATAAAACTTAAAGAACAAAAAAGTAAATAAATAAATGGAAATGATTTTAAATATATATATAAAAAAAATACATCAAATAACATTATTAATAAATTAAATTGGTCAGATAGGATAAGATTGCAATCATTTAACTCTGGAAAGTTTAATTTAATGTTCATAAATTTTAAAGTTCTTACGGTTATTTAAATAGTTCATCTTCATATATTCCTTGCCATTTGAATGTGAATTCCCACGTCGTCCGAAGATTGGTATCCTGTTGGCCGATTTATTTATCCATCCGGAGATTTTTTTAGTGTAGTTGGTCCTCAATGTAGAAACGATGGTTCATTTTTCTTCCTTTCTTAGCAGAACTGAAGGGATTGAAGCTGTGCGTCTTTTTCAATCCCCTCAGCACTAACACCTAGCTGTTACATCGTAATAATCATCAATAACTAGTCACTGATTAATAATTTCCAAATTTTCCTTTTATATTAATGTGAAGGATTGAATTTACATTACGTCACCGATGCGATGGTCCTTTCGCTGCGGTCCGATTCCATAGGGATTTCTTCTTATTTGCTAACAGTTTCTATTGTTTTCTTATCTGACCGGTGTTTTTACATTTAAATGCCGAAGGCTGGTTTACATTTAACTAATTAACAATCATTTCCATTTCTGATTAATTAACCTGTTTTCCAAATCAAAAATATATTTAAAGATAAATTTAAAGATATAATTTCATCTCCAAATCTTTTTAAAATTTAGTTTTAAAATACTTTTTCTTTAATAAAGTTTTATTTTAATAATTTTTCATTATCTGTGCGATTTAATTAATATATAAGAGTTTAAGATGATATTTAATTTCAATTTTTAATTCTTAAAGAAAATTTTTAAATGCGAACTTTTTAATTTACTTTCATGTTTAATAAATTAAAAAAAAAAACAATGTAACGAACGTCTATGCTCGTTACAATATATATATATATATATAAGTAGAATTTATTAGTAACAAAATATTTACAAGAATTAGTCTATTAATATTAAGAACTTTTTACTTTTTTTTTTTTTGCTTATGAGCATATTTTTTAAATTAATTGTGTCTTTGTGGAATACAAAATGACATAAAGGTGAAAAGTATGGACATGTCTCAATACTTAACATATGATCCATTATTCTTAAACCAACCACTTTTACATTTAGTTTATTTACTTGATTGGTTAGAATCCAAAGTAAATATCATAGTAAAAATTTTCTACAAAACTGTTGTCTATAATTTCTAATATCTTCTTGGGTATCTTTCTTAAATATCCATATATATTGCATTCCTTCATATTTAATATGTAAATTTTGCAACTATTTTATCATTCTCTTCTTTTTTCTTTTAAGATATTAATAATAAATTTTTATTATTTTTTGCAACTTTTTCCTTTTTCATAGATTTCTTGTATGTTTTTCTGAAAGTTTATATTGATGGCATTTTAGTTGTATTTATATGTTAGACTATTTCCATCATCTAATATGAATATTGAAAGTTTTAGAAAAATTTAACTTTAAGTATTTCAAGTACATTCAACTGATAGTAATAGCACCCAGATTAGCATATGCACAATGTTCTAAGAGGTATTATTTTCCTCTCTCTTCTTCAGATGTTGCTAGCCTGACCAGAGACAATACTAGCAAGGGAATAGAACCTGGACCCTTCGATTCTTTGAGTATTGAATTTTTAAGATAATGCAACAACCAATTGATATATTCTACCAAAGGCAATAGTCAGTAGAAATTTCATATACTCATCTGTGAGGTTCCTTTTGATTTTTTCATTTTTTTCTAAAAGCAAAGTTGATTAGTTGTTTCCATACATTATGTATAATCACACTAGGTTGACTTATGTGATTGTTTGCCATTGTCAGGTGAGCAGCTTCTTTAAATTTTCTTGTACCTTTTTTCTCTATCCAATATTTTTGTATTTTCCTAGTTGATCATATGTTTATTGATACATACATGGTCTGCTACCTTTGACACATATTTTTTCTCTCTACTAATCATCAATTTCTGTTCTCAAAAATGCTTTTCAATAGGATGATTGGTCTCACCAATATACATACATTCTTCCAAATTCACACGTATTTCATAGATTCAGTTTTTTCTTTTCAGCATTTCAAGTTTAGGTTTTGTAAATGTTAAAATATCTCAGAGTGTGGTATGAGCTTTGGAAAGCTGTTCTGATGTTATACTGATTGCATATTTTCCTTAAATTTGTCTGCTATTTTTGGTATATATGGGTATACTACAGTATAAATAATTGTTTCTTTTCCTTGGATAGTTCTTTTTGTTGTCTATTAAAGGTTTTCTTAATAACAGAAATAACATAATAAGTGTTTGTTCTATATAGATCTTTTCTTTTTTTTCAAATTGATGGTTTCTGAACAAGCTTCTTTTGCTCTGTTTTATAGTGATAGTATAACTTGATTTTTTTTGTTTCTGGTGTGATTCGATGTATAAGCTAAGTATTTTCCCATATGTGTGGTTTTCAGTAAATAATAATTTCGATTTTGCTATGATAGAGTCTTATCACAAGAATATCTAATACCAATTTTTGTTCAGTTCTAATTCTATTGTGAATTTAATTGAAGGGGAGATATGTTGTTGATGCATTTCCAGAAAGTTTGTAGTAATGCTTCACCATGTGGCCATACAACAAATGTATCATCTACATGGCAAACCAAATTTCAGGTGGACATGGAGTAGTTTTTACGGCTGTTGTTTCAAATTCTTCCATGTAAACATTGCCAACCAAAGTAACAATAGTGTGCCCATAACCATTTCCTTGATTTTATTGGAAGAATTCTGTGTTATATTGAAAGTAAGTTGTTTTTATGCTGAATGTTAATAGTTCCATTATACTATGAATAGTCTCTGAGGAAGTCACTCATAAATCACCTTTATAAGAAGCAGTAGAATTACATAGAAGAATAAAAAAAACTTGACAAGCAACAAAAATTGAAATCAAACATATCCTATGGTGAGAGGGAAGCAATTAAATCTCTCCAAGTAGATAAATCTATAATTATTCTTTTTGCTGACAAAGGCACAGCAGCAGTTGCAATGGATACAACTAATTATGACAACAAAATACAAGAAGTCCTCACAGCAGGCCATTACAGAAAAGTGGCAAAACATCCAATACCAAGTACAGAAACAAAGTTGCAAGTATTACATAAAAAGCATTTCACGTACTTCAGTGATTCAGAAAAAAGTAAAATAATATATTTCAGCAAAATTCCTCACCTTTATGGTTTACTTAAAATCCATAAGAATCATGTTTTATTAAGACCTATTGTTAGTTCTAGAAATTCATCTTGGCCAAAATTGTCAAGATTTCTTCTCAAAGATCTAAGTCCTTTGGCATACAAGACCTAGGCTTTCCTCAGGGAATCTAGATACTTTTTTAGAATTATTCAAGAACATAAAAATTGAAAGAACTGACTTACTGGTAAGCTTTGATGTGGAAAGTTTATTAACAAATGTGTCATGTGAAGAAGGATTATCTATTGTAAGAAAAAGATTAAATGGTGATATTAGCTTATAAACCAGAACAATTCTTATTATTAAGATTATAATGGAACTATGAATATTCTGCATAAAAACAATCTACTTGCAATATAATACAGAATTCTTCTAACAAAATGAAGAAATATCTATTGTGTCACCATTGTCACCCCTGATTACCAATATTTACATGGAAGAACTTGAAACCATAGCCATTAAAACTACTCCATATCCACCTAAAGTTGGGTTTGCTATGTAGATGATACCTTTGTTCTATGGCGACATGGTGAAGCACTACTACAATTTTTTTGAAAATACATCAATAACATATCTCTTTCGATTAAATTCACAATAGAATTGGAACAAGAACAAACATTGGCATTCTTACATGTTTTTGTGACAAGCTCCCTCATGACAAAATCAAAATTACAGTTTATTGAAAACCCACACATATGGGAAAATACTTAGTCTATATATCCAATCACACCAGAAACACAAAACATTGAGTTATATTATCACTATGGAACATATCAAAGGAAGTTTTTTCAGAAACCAGGGATTTGAAAAAAAGAAAAGATCTATATAGAACAAACTCTTTTTCTGTTATTAAGAACAGCTTAAATGACAACAAAAAGAACCATTGAAAAACAATTATTGGTACTGTAGTGTACTCATATATACCAAAAATAGAAGACAAATTAAGGAAAATCTGTAATCAGTATAACATCAGAATAGGTTTCCAGAGCCATATAACACTACAAGGAATTCTAACATCTACAAAGCCTAAACTTGAAATGCTGAAAAGAAAAAAAACTGCATCTATGAAATACATGTAAATTTGGAAGAATGTATATTGGTGAGACCAGTCATCCCACTGAAAAGTGCTTGCAAGAACACCAACTGATTATTAGGAGAGAAAAACAGATGTGTCGTAGATAGCAGAGCATGTGTGTACCAAAGAACATATGTTCAATTGGGAAAATACAAAAATATTGGATAGAGAATAAAAGATACAGAGAAGAAAATTTAAAGAAGCTACTCATATGACTATGGCAAACAATCTCATAAATCAACTTAATGTATGTATGCATAATGTATTAAAGCCACTAATCAACTTTGCTCTTAGAAAAAAGTGGAGAAATTAGGAGGAAGATCATACATAAGTATATGAAATATCTACTGGCTGTTGTTTTTGGAAGGATGGCTCAATTATATTCAAAGAATCTAAGGGTTTAGGTTTGATTCTCATACTAGCACTGTCATTGGTCAGGCAAGGAGCATCTGAAGAAGAGGGAAGAATAATACCTCTCAAAACTTTGTGCATATACTAACCTGTGTTTTATTACTAACAGTTGACTGCATTTGGAATATTTCAATAAAATTATTTTTTTCTGAGGACATTCAATACTCATATTAGATGATGAAAATCGCCCAGCATATAAATACAATTTAATTGTATATCTTACTTTTTCATTTAAAATGCTGGGTAATTGAGAATATATAATAAGTGTAAGGAATACTTTGTTTTTTGTTCTTTATTATTATATAATTCTTTATATAATTCCTACTCATATTTCATACATATTTTTTTTAGTATCAGTTCAATATTTTATTGTTTGTGAAATGACTTTCCTTCCAATAATAAGATGTTTTATGCTTTTGAAATTATTGTCTATAGCTTTCCTATGAATTTATAATTATATTTTCTTATATTATTATTAACTCTTTTTTATTATCATTTTATAAAACTCTAAATATTCTTCTTATTGAATAATTTTTTAAAAATATATATTTTTTCTTTTCTTCACACATTATCTCATTAAACATGTATTGGGAAATTACTGTTTTTTTTTGTAACATCTATATTTCTTGAGTTTTTATTAGATTATCAGTAATCTTCTATCTCAAAAGTCTGTTAATACTTTAAAATAATTTGCAAAATCGCATTTAAATTCGAGTGTTATTGAAGGTTATGAATATCAACTGTCATTACTGTCTTTTAAAATAATTCTGCCTCTGGTTTTGTATTAATCCCATTTTTCATCTCTCTTCATATGTCATAGCATCGGCCGGGACGCGAACCCACACCCATCTGCAACCAACTACTTGCTTGCAAGGCGGGTGCGATGACCTCTTGGCTAACAACGCTTGACATTTTTTTTTTCATCTCTCTAATTTATAATCACTTTCTATATTAAATCTATTAAAAAGTATTACAACCTTGAAATATATGTTTTCTGTTAGTCAAAATATAATTCAATTCTTCTGTACATTTTGAACTTCCAGATCCATTTTCATTTAGTATTTTTTTAAAAGAAAGAATTCATAATATAGAGTGTATCTTTTTTATTGAAAACTTCCAAATTTAATGGTATCTCTCATTTTTATCATCTTAAAAAAAATTATTCACAGCCTTTTTATGTTTTAATCATTTTCAAATTCTCCCATGAAAGTTTTAAAATGTTAATTGGTCTGATCAAAAGCATTTTGTACATCCATAAAAATATTCTCTACTTCTTCATCACAATAAAAATTTACTGAGAGGTAAACCGGAATGATCTGCACTGGCTATTTTATATTAATTTCAATCCACAATATTGTTCTTTTATATTTTATTTATAATGAATCCATCTACCCTCTCAATTTGTGTTCCAATATTTATGCCTTTGTATAAAGTACATTTACATTTCATTAAATCAATTATCTCTTCACTTCATTCCTCAGTTGTTTTCCAATTTATGCAATTTTACTTCATCTAGCTGTTGTATGTAGTCATATTTAAATAAATTCTTATCATGAAATGGAAATCTAAGCTGATAGTCACAGAAATTTTAAGACTCTATTTTTATCCACAAATTGCTGCCTTATCTAATAATTTTCTGTCTCCTAGGAATATGGCCATAATTTAGTTTTGTCTCTACTGATTGTAAATATTTATAGATCTGAAAAATTAAGATTTCTTACATACACATTCATCCTGTCTTTATTTCAGTTTTAAACTATCAGGCAAGTAAAAAGAAAGACCATAATCTTTTTTAATCTGAAACTCCAAGCTACTATGATGAGAAGTAGCTGGTTCATGTTTGTTTACCATATAAATAATTATATAGTTAAAACAGTTGCAATGATATGAATTTACAATGTAGACATTAGGGAATTTTTCCTGCTCAGTTTTTTTTTAAAGCCTCAAACAGAAATCAAAGGATTATCTTTTAGTTAACTACAATTTTTTTTTGTAATCTTTTATTAATATACATTGCACAAATTAACAAACAAGTGACAAATTTGTAGTAAGCTTTTATTCATGGCAATCATATTTTATTAAAGGTAAAGATGATCTTTAATCAATTTTATTACGTTAGAAATGGCTGTATTTCTTTAAACTTTATTTTACATATATATTAAGTACTATTTACAATTTTTGTACTGAAAATCAAAATTCAGAGGGAATCAAATACATTTTTTGTTATTGTTTGGTAATGTATATATATACAATGTACACATACGGAGGTAATATCAATTTATTAATTTTTGCAATTCTGCAAACATATCAAATATAATATATTGCATATAATAAAAAATTGGACATATGCTTTAGTATATTAATTTAAATTATACTTCATTAATATGTCTCTAATTGTTCAATTTACTTATTTAAATTTTTGGCATGTTAAAAGATTATATCCAATGTTTATTATATTTGCTTTGATTTACTTTTACAAATTGTTATAGTTCTTACACAGAGGCAAAACTCTGCATATAGTAACGCCACTCAGTGCAAACCACAGTAATCAATGGATGCAGAAAGGTTTGCGCATAAAATCTTATCTAGTGCCTACTGTATGGAGAGTTTTGGTTGTGTGAATAAGAGCTTGTGTAAACATAAAGAGTAGTGATCATGTGATGTGTAGTTCTTACATGTGCTTCATTTGCATACATAACTCTTAATTTATGTATAATTAGATATTCATAATGCGTACAATTAATCAAACATAAATGTTATAGTGTTATTAAATCTAAACTTATAGATCACAAATCAAAAATTAAAAGCATTCTGTTATTATGTATATATGAGATAAAACATCTATTTTGTCAAATAAACCGGAAGGAAAGACTAACTTTGTGTGTGTGTGTGTGTGTGTATCTTAAATGGGACATTTGTTTTTGAATTGCGTATAAATCATTGTCAAATACACATATATGCTGTATTTACATTACTGATGGAACAATAAATAATAATTAAATACTGTATTGAATCTAATTATTACCAGTATATTTCTTAAGTAAGAGGTGTTTGTTTTATATGGGATTGTAAAATGAAATCTAAATTAAATCTGAGATAAAAATTTTGTATACAATTAATAGTTGAAATAAATTATAAGTGGGCAACTGTAAATTTATTCTTATTTTAAAAACAAATATTATATTTTTATATATATATATAATAGCTAAATAACTGACATTTCAGTACAATAACAAGTACTATCCTCAGAGCTTTGTCATTCTCAAATCATAAGAATGAGTGTGGTAAAATTTAAAATCATTATTTTTTTCCTTTGTTATTTTCTTCACATTTTCAAATTCTATTAATTGAGAAACCTTAAAAGATATTTTATCCTCCAATAGATTTTCCCAAATATTGTTAATTGTTTTTAATTCACACTTCTCATTTATGGTTTTAGGTCTTTTAAAAATTTCTAATAGCTTTCCTTAGCAGTCTCTCGTCATATTATTCAATTTTTGCCAGAATATGTTTTATTAAAATTGATGAAAATGGCTGATAAATTAGATTTTTCTCTAACTGCCAAAATATATTCTTTCTTTCTTATGTTTATGCAACAATTGCTCTGTCCAATGTAAAATATAACAAACTCCACATGGAATTTCATATACACCATGACACTCCAAAGGAATTTTATCTTTAGGGCATGAAAATACTTCATTAATTTTTTTAAATGTAATATAAATTGTGTGGATATTATTTTTCTTTAAAACATTACCAATTTTATCAGTTACTCCCTTTATATATAGTAGAAAAGTCTTAATTTTTGAAGTATCAAAATCTTTTTTTCTTATTATATATAAAAAAAAGTCCTATTAATAATCCTGTAATCAAAACCATTATAAAAAAGCATTTTTTTAGTAGCATAGATATCTTGATGAAAATGGCTGACATAAGAATGTCTCTTAGCTCTATCTAACAATGGCTTTGCCACTGAAAATAATTGTACTGTATAATGATGAGAAGAAAAATATAGTAATCTCTCAGTGTGTGTTTGCTTTTTATAAATACAATGGGAGAACAGTCTTTCTTTCTTTCAATTAAAACATCTAAGAAAGGAAATTGGTTATTATTTTCTACTTCCACTGTAAATTTGTTGTTGATGTGAAAAAAATTTAAGAAAATTAAAAATTCATCATTAGCATGCTTACCATGAGGCCAAATAACAAAGATATCATCAACATTCCTCAGCCATACAGATAGCTTTTTAACTGCTGATATCAAAATTTTCTTTACCCAGTTCTCCATAAAAATGGAAGCTATTTCTGGAAAAATTAGTGAACCCATAGTTAAACCTAATGTTTGTTTATACATCTGACCATCAAAAACAAAAAATGTATTTACTAAGCAGTGTTCAATCAATCTCATAACAAAATCAGGCAATTGAATATTTTTCAAAACTTCAATAGCTTTCCTTACAGATACACTGGTAATATTGTTTTATTTTTTACTAATGTATCTGTAAAGAAAGTTATTGAAATTTTGTAAAATATTTAATTGCCTGATTTTGTCATAAGTTAGATTGAATACTGCTTATTAAATACATTTTTTAATTTTGATGGTCAGATGTATAAACAAGCATTAGGTTTAGTTACAGGTTCACCAGTTTCTCCAGCATTGGCTTTTATTGTTATGGAAAACTTGGAAAAGAAAATTTTGATACCATCATTTAAAAACCCATCTGTATGGCTGAGGCATGTTGATGATAACTTTGTTATTTGGCTTCATGGTAAGCATGCTGTTGATGAATTTTTAATTTTTTTACATTCTTCTCACAACAATATCAAATTTACTATGGAAGTAGAAAATAATAACCAACTTTCATTCTTAAATATTTTAATTGCAAGTCTTTATCCCATGTCATATAAAGAAAGCAAGCAAAAACACACTGGGGGATTTTTACATTTTTCTTCTCATCATCATACAGCACAATTATTTTCAGTGGCAAAGACATTGTTAGATATAACTAAGAGATTTTCAGATGAAAGCTATTTTTACCAAGGTATCTATGCTATAATGGTTTTGATCACCAGATTTTTTAATAGATTTTTTTTTATATAAAATAAGAAAAGAAATTTTGTTACTTCCAAAATTAAAATTCTTCTGCTACATATAAAGGAAGTAACTGATAAAATTGGTAATGTTTTAAAGAAAAATAATATCCACACAATTTATACTACATTAAAAAAAAAATAAAGTATTTCCATGTTCTAAAGATAAAATTCCTTTGGAGTGTCATGGTCAGTATAAAATTCCATGTGGAGTTTGTTTACATTCTTACATTGGACAGACCAATTATAGCATAAACATAAAAAAGGAAGAATACATTTTGGCAGTTAGAGAAAAATATAATTCATCAGCCATTTATTCAGATATTAAATTAACTACCCATGGCATTAATTTTAATAAAACACATATTCTGAAAAAAATTGAACAATATGACCAGAGATTGCTAAGGGAAGCTATAGAGATTTTTAAAAGGCCTAAGACCATAAAGAAGACATGTTAAAGAAAATTAACAACATTTGAAAAAAGCTATTGGAATATAAAATATTTTTAAGGTTTCTCATCCAATAGAATTTGAGAATGAAAAGAAAATAACAAAGGAAAAAAAAATTTAAATCTCACCACACACATTGTTATGATTTGAGAAAAAAAAAAGCTCTGTGGAAAATACTTGTTATTGTATTAAAACGTCAGCTATTTAGCTTTTATATTTTTATTACCCAGAAGTTCCCAGAAATAAAACTATGAACTCATCATTTATCCATGAGAATATTAGAATTAATATATAATAGACTATTATTCTAATTTTCAAATTAGGTCTTTAAACATTTTTGATTATTTGATAAAAATAGATTAGTGATATAATGGAAGATAATGGTCTAAATTTTTATCAGAGCTGATGTTTATGACTTTATTTTTAGTATTATAAAAATTCAAATATCACATGACTTCTTAAGCAACTAACTATCTGATTAGTTATATTTATTTTTTTATTATTTTTAAGTGTCATAGCATCAGCTGGGACGCCAACCCGCAACCTGGGCAACTGCCTGCAAGTGCAAGGCAGTCACGCTGACCTCTCGACCACCAATGCAAGACATTAGTTATATTTATTATATTAATATTAAAATAATTGTCACTTAATATTTTTAAAATTAATAACTGGTATAGTAAATACTTAACAGAGTTAACTCTCATATTAAAATAAAATAATAAGTTGACATTTAATAGCACATTGTAGCAAAAGAGAACACTTTAATGGATGATTAGTTTAGGAGCTTTAGATCATTCTATGAAGCATTGAGAGTTTTATGTTGGGAATATTAAAGGAATAATAATAAATGAACTGTTGAAGTCTTTAATTAGATTCCAAGAGATTATAAAAGACTGAGAAAAATATCACATATGGGAAATGGATGGGTGAAGTAAAGAAAGTTTGTTGATATGATGTGAAGAAGAGAGGGTGTGGATTTGAGAAACAGAATTAAACTTGGAGAAACTTTCATGGTTGAAAATTATGATTATAATAAAGTGGGTTAGCTTAAATTATCATACGCACCATTTTAGGATAATTTTTATTTTGGATCTGAAATATCTTAATGTGGAATCTCTTTTGGATGAGTCTGTCATTTTAAACTACAGATATACTGTGATGATTTATCTTTAAATATAAAGTTTTAAACCCATTGGAATTCATAAAAAGATTGTAAATTAATCTGGTGATGAGTTCATAGTGAAATAAAGATTTATAAGTGAATAGATATTTTTAAAAATTTGGTAAAACTGTGACAAATAATGATAAAGAGAAAAGATAAGTATACGTGAATTCAGAAACAATCAAAAACATTGTTTTATTTAAAATATATTTATTGACATAATAAAATTGTACAGATGAATAATAAAAAACACTTTGTTAATGTTGGCTCATCCATTGCTGACGTTGGTCTGGTAGATGTATGACAGAGCCATTCTCTGCACTAGCAGGTTGATATATGAGTAAATACATACTATTTTGTTGGTATTGCCCACCCCTTTTAAGGTTGACCCAATAATGCTAACTTATCAGCTGGGATACATGTAGTGTGAAATCAATGCCTCTCTAGTAGAATTCGACATGTTGCAATATAGACTACTTCCACAATACACTACAATGTGGATATATCAGGTCCAATATTCATGTAGAGTCTGTGGGCCATACTAGTAGGCTCCATGTATTATAAAACAAAAATCTAGAAGATAGTATCTTGTTCTTGTTTTGAAGAGCTTTGAGCCTATCGCAAAATATAGCATTGGGGTCCGGTGTTGGTTGTATGAACTTTGCCCTGCACCTTGTGTACCAAAAAGCGTATGT
The DNA here is from genome assembly GCA_028023455.1 of Epiperipatus broadwayi. NCBI lineage: Eukaryota > Metazoa > Onychophora > Udeonychophora > Euonychophora > Peripatidae > Epiperipatus > Epiperipatus broadwayi. Next base: position 1,064,785 of record JAQFVV010000082.1, on the reverse strand, counting down.
CAGGAAGATAGATAACCTGATAATTGTAAAGTCTCCAGAGAAGGGACAACCCCTGATGTCCAGGATTTTATCCACTGCTATAACGCAGTGTTGAGAGATGACACTTCAAATACTGTTATAGCCTGGACATATATTTAACAGATGATTAAAGGTCTCCTCTCCTCTAGAACAGGCATGACAAATTGGGTCTATTTATTTAGAAACCACTTGTAGTATAAGAATGTATTAGTTGGCATGGAGCCCATATTCACCTTGATCATATAATCCAAATGTTTGGGCTCCAGTAGCAGATATTTAAATATTGTGGTGATTTTATGATTGCTGCACCCTAGGTGAGCATAAATAACTGTATTTTCAGGATTCAGCAGGTGATGTGCCTGCCAGATGTTGATTTTATCATTAAACTCTGTTGTTGAGTGCCCGACGTATAGAGATTGTTGTTTAATAATGGTGTTAAGCCATGTGTGTTTACTGGGGGGAGGTGTGTCAGTAGGTATTACAGTCTCTATAATATCTGATAGAGGGTATTTTTTCCCAGGTTTACGAAAAGTGAATGCCCTTTTTGGAAATTGATTGTTTGTATTGAATGGAGACCCATACCATTCTGTCTCCTGTGAAACTGAAGTCTGCGGATGCTAATTGCAGTGGTCTGACCTCTCCATAAGAGCTGACCACAGAGCCTCTGAATTTGTAAACTGAATGATTTGGTAACTGTCATTATTGGCAGGTAGTAATTTATGCTTGCCATAATTTTCATATTAATCAGAGCAATCTTGCCTTGTAGGGACAGGTATGTCCTTGACAGTGACTGAACCACCTTAGTAGATTGCTTATGATGGATTTTTGTAGGCAGACAGACATAGCAGTCTGTGACTTGAAGATAGGAAACCTCAGAAAACACCGAGGTTCCGCTAAAAAATTGGATAGTATTTTCCTACCAGTGCTGATGCACCAGAATGATGACTTGTGAGGATTGATGGATAATTTATAATCTTTAGTATAATTGGTAATTATGGAATGAAGTGTCTTCAGATGTTTACGGGATGGAAGAATCACAAGTATGTCATCCATATATGCGAAAACCTTGATGTTTTTCTTAATCCGGGGCACATATATTCCTGGAAGCTGATCTAGCTTTTTAATCAGAGGGTCAATGTACTTTATGAACAATAGACCACTCAATGGTGATCCTTGTGGTATGGATCTTGAAGGGGCAAATCTGTCTGAGTAATGTCCATTTATGGAAATATGAATATGTCTATTATTCAGGAGATTGTCCAATATCTGAATTATCTGTTTTGATATGTCCAACTGAGATAGCAATTCAAGAAGAATGTTGACATCTACTGTATCAAAAGCATTGAGCACATCCAGCTGAACTGCCACAGGCCAGGATTTTCTGTTAGATCGAATGTGATCAAGCAGAATTTTCAATTCACCAATTGCAGTCAGTGCTGATGATCCCTTCCTTGCATATTGAGAGGCTTATATATCCTGTAGAATGGCATCCTGAATTTTTTCTTTTATTATACCCTCCATGACTTTGAACAAAATTGGTGTCATCGATATTGGCCTGATACTGATAAGAGAGGTAGGATCCCGGTTCTTTTTAATGAATGGGACTACGGCGATTGGATATAGGTTAGGAATTACTCTCCTTTCAATGGCAACGTAGTTTAACATGTTTAATATAATCCTTGCAGTAAAAAAATTTAAGTGAGTGAACACAAACTTTGGGATGGCATAAATCCCAGGATGAACACTGTCAGGGAGACCCTGCAACCTACTAGTGATGATCTGGAGTGTAATACCATGATCTGCCTCTTCGGTTGTGCCCACTCACCTTCTCCTTGAATACTTTCAATGTGTTTTATGTATACAGCCCCAATGTTTATGCAACACTGCTGAAAATAGTCCACACATTTAACCTAATTACTAATAACAACAATGCACCTACCATTCTGCTCGGTGACATTAACATCTCCTATGAGTCCTTCACAAAGAAATATTTACCCCTACTCAACAAAGTATTTCTCAATGGGAGGGGATTCTTTCCACCTGATGCATTTTCATTCTATACAAAAAACAGTCACACATTCATTGATCTAATGTTCTACTCGGCCAAATTGCACTATGGGATAGAGGCTAGACTGCAACTGACAGCCTTTTCGGATCATTTTACGATTATGGCATCCCTAGAGCTGAACAACTTTCAAAAAATTAAAGTCAACCGGAGTCTCAGAATGTTCACTAAAACCAACGCCACTGAGGCATTTTTCTCAGAGGCCTACATTCTTTTTCACAAGGTGAACCTCATATACCTACACCCAGTTGAGGCCTGGACTACATTTATAGGCATTATTCAGTCGCTGATTACTCAATACACCTTCAAGCTTAATGGAACAACCACACTGATGTGTGAATTGGACAGCCTAAATTGGAAAATTAAAAACTTTGATGGTCAGGATCACAATATTGACTACTTGCTTGAACTAAAAGCTTCATACAGATCGAAACAGTCAGCAGTAGCAGAGATAATAGCTACAAAAAATGCAAAGAATTACCTGCCAGCTCAACATTGCTGGACCCAGGGCTATCTCAGGTAGGCTCTGGGGCCATAAAGAAACAGGAAGTTCCTACTTCATTGCTCATCCATCAGTGGTGACAGCCTTACTGGTGTGAATATGATTTTACACATAGAAAGCCACTTTCAAAACCTTCTATTAGGTCACCGCACAAAAACATTGTTTTGTCTTATAAAATCAAAATGTTTGTAAATCAGTATAACATTCCAATGTGACTACCTTTACGAATATTATAATTTAAAAACAATTCTATAATGATTTATCTTTCACTTAATTGATTGCTACAAAATGTGACCTCAGATAAACACCTTAACATATATGTGTTTGTGCATGCATGTATTTTTTCGATTTTTTATTCATTATATTCTAAGAATATCTTAAAAAGATATTACACATGAAAAAGAGTAGAAAGTTGAATTATTCCATGAGTTTATTAAATATATTAATCTTTAATTTAGGGTTAAAATTGATATATGAGCTAGGATGATTTCTATTTAAGTAAATGATTAGTTGACAGCTTATAAAATTATGGAGTGCAAATAAAGAACACTATGAATTAATTTGATTAGTTATATATATTGGAACCAGGTCAGAGATCTTCACTCTGTTCACTTTCTTTAGATCTCGATTTTAACTCAGGCTGCACTTCCACTACTGTAGCAAACTGGCCCTTCAAGCAGAGAAGTATAATATCACAGATAGATGAAACATTCAAGGTTCCATATCCAGATTGAGACTATACAAAATACAATCAATGATCACATTTCCAGGGCATAGCACTTTTTGACTGCTAGATTCAAGCCCCTGCCATAGAGCACTTTATTTGTTTTGAGGATTAACTTCAGGTGCCAACTAACCATAGGTTATATAATCAGCATGCCTGGACTACAGGTACACAATCCAGCACTTGATATATCCTAAAACTAGCTCCTTTTCTCAATTATGAGGGAAAATCTCTGGCACACTTCCCAACACTTATAGTTAATTATAACCTAACCTATTAGTGATGCAGTTATACATAAGAGAATCGATCCAACAATAATTAAGCAAACAAATATTTTATTTTACACACATGCATAATTATAACATGATATAATAAAAATTGATATATACACACACATCTATGTATAACATAATATAATATGTAACATAAGAGTGCAATATTAAAGACTACATTGGCTGTAACTATTAAAGTTCATTAAAGCTTTTTCACTCACATATATGTGCAAATCTTTAGAATGGGAAAATAATAAGTATATTTACCTAGGATTTTAGATAGCACATCATACTTTAATGGATACAATTCCTTATTTATTTTCTTATTTGTCAATTACCAACTAGTTAGCCTTTTCTTTTCATTGATGATTTTGGCTTCTTATTGATTTTTCAGTTTGCAATAAAGAGAGAGATTATCAGTAGTTCACAGATAACAAGGTGGGCATGAGTTCCAGGTGGAGAACATATGATGGTGCTGAGGACTGGGATCGAAGGCTAGCCACAAACTGTGATTGTTGTTTAGTACTGCATCCACCCTTCAGTGAAGGTAAGTCAAGACACATGCATCCTGGAAACATTAATAGATTTTCACTGTCTTCTCTTCTTTAATTGTTTATAGTAATACAGCAGTGTTAACTAATAATTTTACTGTGTCTGAAACAATCTAAATGATAAAATAATGATAATGAATGTTGATTTCTTATCTCTCAGTTCTTTTATATGTTTTTTTCTTATTGTTTCTCTTTATTGTCCTTCAATCTAGTTTAATTAATTTTATATTCCCTTAATTAATTTTTACATTCCATTTTAATTTAATCTCATTACTTAGATTAATCTAATACTTCAATAAGATAGTGTCTATACTCTTTACCTTTGTTTATTTAGTACAAATGGGAGTTATCATTTCTATTTATCAGCCAAGTAATCTTTAATGCATGGCAAATTTTAAAATTTTCTTGTTACAAATTATATTTTTAGTTTAATTTCGTTTTTACATTCATTCGTTATAACAGCATCATCCACCCACAGTCCCATATCATTCACTCCATCTTATAAAACTTCCTAAGTCTTAATCTAAGACTGTCATGTTTTTAAAAAAAATTCTAATATATACATAAAATTAGAATAAATGAACTCATTATACTGACTTGTCTATGATGATGAACAAACATTTACATATACTTACAATCTGAATAATGTATTTGGTATACATTAACATTTTTTCTTGTTCAATTTTTTTTAGGATTTTGCTTTAGAACCAAAGCCTTCATTCAATTAACAGTTGAACACACACACACACAATATATATATATATATTGAACCGGATTGATTTCCGATTCAGTTGTTTTAGTATTAAAATTTAAAAAGGGAAAAGCAACTTAATTTTCATTAAAAGTCGTTAAAATGTTTTTTTAATTATTTTTTTAAAAAAAGAAGCGTACGTGTATTTAAACACATATGCGTTTATATTTAAAATAGTTTACTTTCACTACTTTGTTTATAAAATTGATTTATTTTAAAAAAGTTTACTTTCACCACCTGTTTTAATCAATTTGATTAAAAACAGGCAAGCTTGCTAATTATATATTCCTGTTGCTTTTATTTTAATCGTTTTTAAAGTTAATGCTAAAAAGTGGAGGTTTAATTGTATTGTCATTTTTGTTTCAATATCCCTGGTTGGAATTCTTGAATTAGATTGAGCAGGAAATTAATATTTGCCCTGCCTGAGATATAGAATTGGAGACTAATGAAAGTTTTTGCAGGAAATGTAGTGAGGCGAGGATAGACTGCCAATTTTAGAGATATAGAGAGGGGATTCAGTATAAAAATAGACACTTGGATTAAGCCCTGCTAAGAGTCATACTGTTTTGAGTAGCTGTTCGGACGTTTAATTCCTGCAAAAAAAATAATTATTGACAAACTTCGTTGCTGTGCAAGATGTCCAAATTTACCGCTATGAGTTTTGCCATCATTAGAATGCCTTGCTAATTTGAACAAAGGATGGACCCACGCCTGCCAGATCTCCTTCAGTCATGCCATGAGCCTCTAAAATAAACACTGCCTCTACCTTGCTGCTGTCAAAGGACCTGAAAGATGAACTATTATCAAAAGTGTGCACTCGTCACTAAATCACTAGAACTCTGCCTTACCGTAAGCTAAACTTTTTCCTATTCTAGCCAGGATAAATAAATTGTGTTTAATTAAATCTCCATTCAATCTAATGATAAATATGTTTTAAAATGGTATTAATTGTTTTTAATTATTTATTATCTGTATGTACTTTTCTAGTATTTAAAGTGTGTCTTGGAATCTTAGTTTTAAGATTCCAAGTTTGTTTGCAATTTTCGTTTATCAGGGGGTGCATTAGGAGATTGTATTTTATATGTTTAATATATACCTGATTATTTTGTTAACTATTACAAAATGCATTGGCAGTTTTCATAGTCTTTATTTATTCACCTGCCCTTAGTTGTAAAATAAAGAATCTTTAAGCATGTTTCATTTGCGCTTTTTGTGCAAACAACAAAATCTTTTTGCTGGCTATTTGTCAAGTTATTTCTTCGGGTTGTCTGAAAGTAGTCATTTCTTTCTGGATTATGTAAGATTGTAATCAAATATCTTTTGCTGTCTTGTGAGATCAACCATGTTTACTTTGAATGTAGTATTACACGCAGCAGTCCTGTGGCGTTTTAATGACAGTAATTAGTATATTACTGCTCGGACGTCCGCGCTGGTTTCGTTGATTTCCGGCGGGACAGTAACTGTTTTATTATCTCTGATTCAGGAAGCTAGAGTTGTTGTTTATTGTTGTAATTTTACAACTGGCCAGCAAGAAGATATTATCCTAACTATTTCATATATTTTAAGAGAGAGAATTTTGCGGCCAAAATGTTTAATGCTTCATGTTTGTCGTACTCTTGTGCACTCTCTGGTAAATATGCGTATGTTACTATAAGCCACTTTTGTATTTGTGGCTAGATGTCTTCATTCTATTGCACAACTTTTAATAAAAATAATAAATTGTTTAAACTTAATTTGGCTGATGTTTGTCTTTGTGCTTTGATTTCTCAACTGTCTAAACAATATTTAGGATATCTTGTTTCTTCCTGAGTTTAGTCCAGTGCGTTCAGGTTCGCATATCCTGTCCACTCTTAAAATAAATGTCTAGTTCCTATTTTTGGACTAGTGGCGCCCCAGTGGTCAGTATATGCGAATCTCAAAGATCTTTCTCCTGTTACAATATATATATATATATATTAAATAGGTCTACCACTATACTAGTATAAATAAAGTAGAAAATCATTTAACATTACATGTAATACTAGACAAAAGAAAACTAAATTTTACTAAAATTCTTCCACAACCTTGGTTTTGCCTATTAACAAATAGCTCTTTTCAAGAGATATGGAGAGTGAATGATGGGAAATCTATTTTGTTTTCTATATATATGTTGCAAGTATCTTGTTGAATTTCACTTGAAAAGGTCTATTTGTTAATAGATGATACTATGGTTGTGGAAGAATTTTAGTAAAATTTTAGTTTTTTTTTTGGCTAGTATAATAATATTAAGTAATTTTTTATTTTATTTTATTATAAATATATATCTATATGCAGAAAAGGTACATAAATGTAAATATTGTTTTGCAGAAAATGATATGTTAATTTTTGTTTTCATGTGATTGTTATTTTTTAATTTACAAACTGAAATTCTTATTATCAATAAAAAATACACATAATGTTTTAAAATCAGTTAAAATGATTAATTAAGATTAGTCTTTAGAAAAAGTAAGAGGGTAGTGAATATAAAAATAAGAAATAGATAAAAATGGACATAAAATGAATCCTGCATAAAGTAGTCAAAACAATAATAGATTATTATAAGGTGGTGAAAATACATTACAGAAAAGAAAACTTGAAAAAAAATTATGTACTAATAAATATAAATCTGTTAAACAGAACTAATAATTTAAAAAAGAGATGATAGGGTATGCTCTACACATAACAATGTTAATAGATTGAATTACAAAACAAATAGCACACAGTGGACTTCAAACTTTATTACATTTAACTATTCTTTAATTATATAATATCCAAAGAAAATTGTAAACAAACAAATAAGAATGTAAATAAACAAACAAAAAACCCATTAAAATTCACAAAATTTTAAGGTATTTGGAAGCCATCTTTTCTTTTGTGAGCAACATACATTATTATGTGTATTAATAAAATTTATTTTGTGTATGTTAAAAGTGCACACATTGTATTCTTTATTTATTACCCTTTTTGAATTTGATTTTCTGTATTTTGTGGAATAAACTATTTTGTGAATTAAATCTAGAAGTTTTATAAAATTTTATACTAAAAATTGATTACAGAGATTATAATTATTTTAATAACAAGACCACTATTATGTTTCTATAAGAAAAAAAGTTGTTAATAGAAAAATAATATTACCCAGAATATGTTTAATAGCAACAATGAGTTCAACAGTTTGCAATTTACTTTATTTTAAAAATAAAAATATGGCAGATTCCCCCCTCCTTTTATTCTTATTCCTTCAGTAAATGTATTAAGTGTACATATACCCAATGTAATGTACATAAATGTGCCCCCTCAATTTATTATTAATAACTATATTTTTATTATTTTTAAAATCTTGTTTACACTATAATCTTGATTTCTATTCATATTATACATTATAAAAAGTATCTATGTTATATGTATATGTAAAAAAAGTACTGTAAACTTGCAGTTCTATAAACAATATATATTCTATTCTAATCAATGTTTGTCAATAAAATGAAGAGCTATTGTATGTTATATATGGTTGAACATGAGAAGGACTTGGAAAAGAAGTATAAAATAGTTGATGGTTTTACTGAGTGAAGTCATTATTCAGATTTTTGCTATCATAAAAAGTTGAATGGCATTAATTAGTATTCAGAGCGAGAAGAAACCATTTAAAAAAATTATATTTATGAAGAAGCAATCTACCAAATGTCTTTTTAATTGTAATAAAAGTGAAAAAATGTTATAATCTGATCCTTCGTATCAGTCGCTAGAGGTGCGATTTCTAATCAAAAACACATTAATATAACATTTCTGGGCCAGCGATTCTCTATTAATATTGATTTTTTTTGTTTGTTTGTTTACAAAGTTTACTTTCTTTCATTTCTGAATTATTTTTCCCAAATAATATTTTTGACGATGGTATAATAATAGTTGTTTTTTTTGGATTGCCAAAATTTAAGAGAGAACGGGTCTTTTTTGGCGTGTGTTCAAATAGTAATTTGTGTTTTTTTTTAAAAAATAGTATTACTGTTTTTGTGAAATTGGATTGCCGAAATTTAAGAGAGAACGGGTTTTTTTTGGATGGATCTTTAAATAATAATTGATGTTACTTTGATAGGTTTCCATTTGATTGCCGAGAACAATTAGTGGGAAGGGTGTTTTTGTGTATGATTAAATAATAATTTAAAATACTTTGATAGGTTTATGTTTGACTGCCAACAACAATTATCGGGAGAAGTGTTTTTTTTTTTTCGCGCGTGTGTGTGTATGTTTAAATAAAAATTAAAACCGTTACTTTTATCGGTTTACATTTGATTAACAACCGATATGACTTCCTTTCATTTATAAATTATGATTTTTGTTTCTACGAATAAATATTTTTGACAATGGGACAATAATAGTTGTTGTTTGTTTAATTTTTATTGACAAAAGGTTGTTTTTCGGTGTAGTTTCAAATAGTAATTTGGGTTACGTTTAAATAATAAGTTACCATCTTACTTTGATTGGTTTACATTTGTTTGACACTAATTATTGGGAGGGGTGTTTTTTTGTGTGTACAGTTGTTGACAACAATTATTGAGTGAAGGGGTGGGTTAACCATTTAAACAGTAGTAGTTTTAAGTTATGATCTTACTTTGATTGGTTTACATTTGTTTGCCAATACTAATTATTGGGAGGGGTGTTTTTTGTATGTATGATTGTAGACAACAATTATTGGTAAAAAGGGTGTAACCGTTTAAAGAATAGTAGTTTACGTTACTTTTAGTGGTGGTGTACATTTGATTGCTGACAATAATTAGTGAGAGGGGTGGGTGTTTTTGGATGATGATTAAATACTAATTTACGTTCCTTTTTATGATTGCCGACAGCAATTATTTGGAGAAAGGGTTTTTTTTTGTGTGTGTGTGTATGTTTAAATCAAAATTGAAGTTACTTTTATTTATTACATTTGATTGACAACCGATTAACTTTTTTTTCATTTATAAATTATTGTTTTGGTTTTCCAAAAACCTAATATTTTTGACAATGGGACAATAATAGTTCTTAATTTGATTATTATTGACAAGAAAGATCTTTTTTGGTGTACGTTTAAATAGTAATTTGGGTTGTGTTTAAATAGTAATACTGTTTTTAAAAATTTAAGTGATAAAATTAAAAAAACAATGGGGGGGGGGGTTTATGGAGTATTAAATAATAATTTTCTTTACTTTAATTGGTTTACATTTGATTGACAACAGTTAGTGGGAGGGGTGTTTTTGTGTATTTTTAAATAATAATTTACATTTTTTGGTTAACAACAATTATTGTGTGTGTATGTTGCGTTACTTTATTTAATTTGGTTAATAATATTTACTGGTAGACATTTCAACATCATTAATGGCATGCTGTACGGTCAACTCGTCATGGCTCTGGTAATGCAGCAAATGTAAAGACTTGATGAACTGCATTTGAAATCCCTCAAACCAGCTGCCTTTTCGAAGTGCACATTTCTTTTGGCAAAAATGAGACTTACAAATGAAAGTCCAAAGATCTTTATGGACCTCAAATCTCATACATTCGCCACACAAACATCTTTTTTTCTTTCAGCAGGATGTTTTTCTGCTGTAGAAATGTTACAGCACTGGCGGCTTCAGTGTCTGGCAATTCCCATCTTTTCATATTTTCTGTTTTTGAATTTGCCATACATTTTGTCTCGGAAAATTTCTCGCTGAAACATGACTCAAAGCATGATATTTAAAATATTACCGTAACCCACCATAATTGAAAATTTAGGAGGAATATAAATTTATGAGGAACAATCACGATACTGTTAAAATTGTTAAAATGTAACAGTACACCAATTTGTCTTAAAAAAAAAAGGTACCGATGAAAATTTAAATAATTTTGACATGATCAAATTAATACACCCTCGTACATTATTGTTACATAAATACATAACACAGCATTATGATATAGTGCATGACACAAACAACTGCGGTATTTTCCTCTGCTTTTAGCATCGGAAAAAGCCACACCATTAGCCGCTAAGCCGAGATAACATTCTTTCTAGATTTTATCGTAGAAAGAAGACTTAACTCCGAGTTAACAATCTTTCTAGGATTTATTTTAGAAAGAATGCTTAAATGCTTGGGTGCGGCCACGGAAACGGCATATTTCTAGAAATTTAGCTAGAAATCCCGCCTCTAGCGGCTGACACGAAGGATCAGATGACTATCAAAAAATGTAAACAAACAAATAAGAATGTAAATAAACAAACAAAAAAACCATTAAAATTCACAAAATTTTATGGTATTTGGAAGCTATTTTTTCGTTTGTGAGCAACATACATTATTATGTGTATTAATAAAATTTATTTTGTGTATGTTAAAATTACACACATTGTATTCTTTATTTATTACCCTTTTTGAATTTGATTTTCTGTATTTTGTGGAATGAAAAATTTTGTGAATTAAATCTAGAAGTTTTATAAAATTTTATACTAAAAATTGATTACAGAGATCATAATTATTTTAATAACAAGACCACTATTATGTTTCTATAAGAAAAAAAGTTGTTAATAGAAAAATAATATTACCCAGAATATGTTTTATAGCAACAATGAGTTCAACAGTTTGCAATTTACTTTAATTTAAAAATACAAATATGGCAGATTCCCCCTCCTTTTATTCTTATTCCTTCAGTAAATGTATTAAGTGTACATACACCCAATGTAATGTACATAAATGTGCCACCTCAATTTATTATTAATAACTATATTTTTATTACTTTTAAAATTTTGTTTACACTATAATCTTGATTTCTATTCATACTATACATTATAAAAAGTGTCTATGTTATATGTGTATGTAAAAAAGTACTGTAAACTTGCAGTTCTATAAACAATATATATTCTATTCTAATCAATGTTTGTCAATAAAATGAAGAGCTATTGTATGTTATATATGGTTGAACATGAGAAGGACTTGGAAAAGAAGTATAAAATAGTTGATAGTTTTACTGAGTGAAGTCATTATTCAGATTTTTGCTATCATAAAAAGTTGAATGGCATTAATTAGTATTCAGAGCGAGAAGAAACCATTTAAAAAAACTTATTTATGAAGAAGCAATCTACCAAATGTCTTTTTAATTGTAATAAAAATGAAAAAATGTCATAGTCTAATAATTAAAACTGGTGGATTATTATTAAAAACAGCAAATACAGATATTATTGATGATTAAGAGTTTTTAAGTGAAACTAATAATTATTAGCAATATAAAATATAGGTTTTATTAATCTTTATTTGAATCAATGCTTTAATCACTTTCATTTTAATATAGGAGTATTTTTTGTTTAAAAAAAAAGGTTGTACAGCAAAATGGTTCCATATTTCCAATACTTTTTACATTAAAATATAAAGCTAAGGAATTAAAAGGAAAGAGAGAATACTTAAGTTATTTAGATTTTGCAGATGATTTAGTTGTTTTACAAACAATGTTTCAGAACTTCAGGAAATATTGCAAGAATTGTCAGATGAAAGTAAATAAATAGGACTAAAGATGAATGCTAAAAAGACAATATATATCTAAAAATTTAATTTTGTCAGAAGAAGAAAATAATCATTTATAACTATGAATTAGAAGAACTTAATAACTACAAATACATTGTTCAAATTATTAATACAGATGGAAGCATAATAAACAAAATTAATCATAAAATTACCACTTGGTTGAGTGTTTTGGTAGAAATAATTTAATACTAAAAGGAAATATTCCTATGTCTTTCAAAATAAAAGTTTTTTACAATATATTTTCTTTCATTTCTTATTTATAGAACTGAAACTTAGACACTTAATAAAATAAAAATATGTAATTTTTAAGCCAAGTAATGAAGTATGGAGAAATGTATGTTGGGAGGAATAAACAGGAATCAAAAAGGAGATAGTTGAGTGAAAAAACAAAAATATATTAATGTCATCATTGAAAGAATAAAAGACTAAAATTGAGTTAGACTGGACATATGGAAGAAAAAGAAAATAATAAATATATTGGCAGTTGAAATCTTAAACTAGATTCCAAGAGATTGTAAAAGACTTAGAAAGAGATCATATGTAAAATGGATGGATTATTAGTATAATATAGATTAAAGAAACTGGTTTAAACTTAGAAAGACCTTCATTTTGCAGTGGTTTGATGAGGTTTAGAAATGATGATGATGATTTTTAGTTTAGAAGTCATGCTTTTGCAATCATTAATGTTTATTCAATATCTAAAAAAAGTCAAGATTTTTAGTAAAAGAAATAAAACATAAACCTAAGGTAAGAATCTATTATAGAGTTAATAAATACTCTTTCTTATTGCATTGTCAAATATATATCATATAATACTAAATCATCCATGCACTTTACTAATGTTACACAATGCTTTATTTACCACCCTCTTTTACAGTTTGCAGTTTCAATTGTCCTAGCAATCTTCTTCAGAACTTTTAATCTCCTAACTCCAATGCTATAGAGCACTGGTCTTCAACCTTTTCATACCTGCGGACCGGTAAAAATAATGATAATGATAAGGTTTCATGGCCCAGCAGAAGTCTATAGATAAATTTTTTTAAAGATATAAACTGCTTAGCCTTAGATGAGCATAATTGTTATAACTGATCAAAACAACAATGTTAAATATATAAAATGCAGTTATATATACATATGGAGTCTGTATAATAAAAAACTTTTTTTTTAATTTTGATTTTTTTTAGAAAAGTAATAAAAAATTTAATTCTACCCCCCCCCCCAACAAACATCTGTGATAACTAAAAAAACAAATTAATTTATGAATGATTGATTAGATTTTGTTTTCGTTCTGTTTCTTTTTTTTAATTGGGTAAAAATTACAACCTTTCCTGCTAATCTACCGGCAGACCGGTAAGAAACTTCTGCGGCCCGGCACCGGTCTGCGGCCCAAGGGTTGAAGAACACTGCTATAGAGTTACTGAAACTTAAAATCCCATGTCCTTTACAAGCAAAGAAATAATTGTATATGATCAAATATATATTTTATAGCTAAAGTATATTTCAATAATATAAAAATACTCAGCAACTTAATTTTCTTAAGCCTGAATTCAATGCATATTAAGGAAAGCTTTGCTTTTAATTATATTTATATTTTAAATATAGATTATATTATATATAATATACATTGCTTCAAAATTATTTATTATTCCAAAAACAACAGCATTCCTAGTGAACCTCAAATTTGGAAACGGAAATTAAAATATATATATATGTCTAAAAATATTTAAATATTTTGGATTAGAAATAAAAGTAGTTTTAAAAAATGTCATTAAGATAAAAAATAAAAGTATGAAAAATTAAACAATATTATTAACTCAAAAGCCATTAGAAAGATCAACAAAATATCCAGTATCAATACTATCCAAACAAGCAATACAAAAGAATAATTTACAACAATAATATAATAATTATTAGAAACCACTTATATTTCTTATGAATATGATTTATAGAATAATCGTCTATCATAGTAATTACCGATAATCAATAATTTTAACAAATAAAAAAATAGATTATCTAATGTTCAATTGTAAAATAAAAGTTGGAATTATAAATGAGATATGAATACAAATTATTTTTACAGTGACGTAAAATATGTTATACGCAAAAACTGCAAGTCCATGAAGAATTTATTATAAAGAAAAGACAAATTGTGAACAGACTTTTGAAATAGCTGATAAACCATGTAACAAATGTAAATAGCAGAGGAAAAGAGCACAAAATATATATCTTAAGATCAAGATTATAATAAAGACACTAATTAATTTTTTCCAAATTTGTAAATTATATTAAAAAATTACATAATATTATCTACAGCAGAGTATATATATTCTAATAACATTCAAAATTATAAAGAGTACGTTTTAACAGTTGTAGAAAAAAGAACTCATCTTTCCGATTTATCTATATAAAATAATTCAATATATTTGGCAAACAAAGATATATTAAAAAAGACTACTGGCAAAAAATGTAATTTAAAAACAAAACGTACGCGTTTGTTTTTAAGTTCCCAAACAATTTATTTAAAAAATATATACTGTAGTTTTATTATTTTCTATGTAAATATTAAAAATTTGCCATTTTCTGTTATCCCAACTCTAAATAAAATGAAATTTCAAATATTTATCTGTTATCATTTAGAAATTATTTTAATATTTGTATATTGTAGAAGGATTAAAAATATATTTTCAAATCCCCATTAATGTAGACATATCTTTTCAACAAGACACAATTAAAAAAAAAAAAAAGCTTAAAACATAACTCTCATTTATTAATAATAAAATAAATAGTAATAGCAAAAACAAAAAAAATATCCATTATCACGAAGAGTACAAATTTTATAATCTATACAAAAATAAATAATTATTATATCCATGAAGTGGATTACACACACATACACAAGAACTAAATATTAAAAGTTTTTACTTACTGTAATATTCATTTAAATAAATTTGTTATTCTTAAGTACTAATAAATTTGAGAAAAATATTATTCGCAACTCTTCACTATATAAGTTCTTCGAAAATGCCGGGTATATAATGTAATTTGATTATTGTTTTTTCATCAAATTATAAATCCAATTAAGATATTACACTGATGATATTTCAAACAAATTATTTGTGTGATGGATAACAGCTCAACAAAACAATAATAAAAGTATCCATTAACAAATTAATCATTGCAAACATTAATAAGTAATTAAAACATTAGAAAAAAACATAGAGTCATTAGTGAAATACTAAATATAGACAGATATAGTAAAGCAGACAGATAAGTTTCTAAGTAAAAAAAATAAAATTAAGTAAGCACCTTACAATAAAGAACTAGAAGATAAATAAAGAAGAAAACAAAAGTGTTCTATGCGAGTGTAAAGTAAACATGATAAAAACAAAAGTCATATATAATCACTTATTGACATAATTATATAATAAACAAAAAATAACACACATATGCAAAGTATTTCATGAGAACTTAGAATATTTGATATGATGGTTGAGTGATAAGACTTTAGAGAGCAAGATGTTATAGATTGCAAGATAGCTCTGTAATTTTTGGTACTTGAATATTTTGTGAATTCCCAAGCAATACATCATTTGATTTGCAAAAAAAATTTCAAATTGTTTTTATCCATTGGTGCATACACAATAATAATAAAATAATATAAATAAAAAAATAAAATTAGTTAAGTGTAGAATAATAAGATGGAAAATGATTATTTATAATGGCCAGGTTAAGATGTATCTTTTGATTATGTATATAAATATGTGTATAAAATGTATTAATTGTACAATTATATATTTGGATATTGTAGCTCTGATGATGACTGCAGGACAGTCAAAACTGTAAAAGTAAAGTTTTAGTGTAAAAAATAATGTTAAGTGTATAAGAAGGTTGGAAATAGTATGATATGCAATTACTATTATATAATACACAGAGATTAATGCACTCACACTGGTCTATTAAGTAAATAGAATACTTTCAGTCCAAAGTCCAAGATAAAACTTTTTTAAAGAAATGTCTTGTCTGTGTATAGAGGCCAATCTTAAGCATTTTGGAGACAAAGCAGGAACATTTTAAATCAATCATATTACTTTGCTAAAGTTATATTTCAAATTGCTTTATTTTTAATTGGCATTTACAAAATTTTTCAATCTTATGCTTTGGATTGAGGATATTTCATTTACTTAATATTTCAGTGTTGGAATTTAATCTCTATGTATTATATGTATAATAGATTGAATCACTGTCATTATTATAGATAACATTAAATACTGCATCAAGGAATAAAAATAATATTTCATTAAATAAACCAAGTATTCTTTCAATAGGTTAGTATCATAATCATTGTTACCAAACAAAAAAAAGAGGTATTTTACTGTTAAAAATTTAAAACCTAATTTTTGGTTTATTTGAATGCTATTAGCTCTCTGATTGATTACATGTTCATATTGGGCAATAAATCAAATCTCCTTAATCTTTCCACTTTTTATCATTTCTTTCTCCACAAATCACATCAACAATAACAGGATTAAAAACATATTCCTTTTCATTATTATAAATTAAAGGCACATTTGTCAAATCAGTGCACCAACAAAACTAAAATATGCTTTTGCTTCACCAAAGTATATATATGAGAAATCATTAAATTAATTCAATTTATCTAATTCATTCTTCATAATATTAACTTATTCAAATTGTATATGATGTCCTAAAGTCAACATTGAACTTATCTGCACAAATATTTCTAATTTAATTTCAATATGTTCAATGTATCTATATCTATCTATCTTTCTATATATATATATCAGTGGCATTAAAATCAGATATCTTTCTATATATATATATCAGTGGCATTAAAATCAGATTTTAACATATCAGAAATATGAATTTTCAAATTCCTATTCTTGTCAGATTCAAGCTTATATAAATAATTGTTTCAATAAATAAATGCTCTCAACCCACAAATTTATGTGATATTGATGTGTGAGATTTCACATTGACACATTCTCTAATATAAATGGTTTCACACTCATTTTATACCACAACAAATTAAGATTCCACTTTATTTTTAAATTCAAATAACAAATTTTATTATCTTTTTCAGGTGCCATAGTTCAACTTAATTCTGATTACTTATTTAATTCCTACATACAATTAATAATAGCATATGATATAAATTGAATGATTAGAAATTGAATGATTATAATATTGTCTTTAGATGACAATGCTAACCTACAAACAATTACACTAATAGACAAACCCATTAGCCAAGTATATTACTTCTAAATACAGCTATAATATCATTATCAATCCAAACAAAACATCATAATAAAATTTCTGCTTGTATTTATTTACATTTTTATTAAGCAATAATCCATCAATAATCTTAATGGATTCTTTTCTAATTATAGACTCATATAATTGTGTTACACTTAAACAAGTCATTGTATACTAATTTGAGATAACAATAGAAGATTTAATTGTAAACTTCCCAAAACCTAATTCTTCTTTTAACACTTGTGCAACATACTTTGACATTTTATAATAATATGCATCGGGATAGTGTTTATTTTATAAATCGGAGAGCCAATAATGTTCAAATAAGTAAAAAATGGTTTTTTTTCTATATTTTTAATAATAAAATATTGTGGGTGTTTTTTTATTTGTTAATCATAATTATGATGCTAATGCATTGAAAATATACTTGGGTTATTCAATTAAATTTTATATTTCTTCTCTGTTATATATATATATATATATGTTGATATGAAGATTTTCATGGGTTGCATATATAAAAGACATATTTTGGGGTTCATCCATGTTAAAAAAGTTTTAAATATTGATATACCAACATTACGACTTGATCACCTTTTATCACCCAGTGGATGACAGATAAACCCACTATATATATATATGTGCCTAAATGTATAAAGAACTCCCTGGAGCAATAGGAATCCATCTTCCTATCACACTTGCAACCAGGGTTTGCTAAATTTGAATTTTTTTAAAGAGATTTACAAAACTGTTCACAGCATCACAAATCAAAAATTGGCAATGTGAATAGTGCCTTTTTTACGTTACCGCTAAAAGACCTTTGTTTCACATAGGCTATCTAAATGCCATTTTTAACATTTTTATTAAGCTTTGTATACATTTATATACACTGTATCAAAAATCACATTGAATTCATTGTAAAAATTAAGATGATTTAAAAATAATAATTTTAACACTATATTTAAAGACTTAATATTCATCATTACTATGATTGATTTCCATGACAACTGAAGGACTTCATTATTTTAACCCTGGAATTAAAAACTTAATATTCATCATCTCTATTATTTATTTCGATGACAACTGAGAGAATTTTAGATATTTTTCTAACATTTTTGAGTCAAAATAATACTAACAGACTATTCTATTTCACAATGTTTAATTTAAAAAAGAAATCAAAAAAACAATGGAAAGAAATTATTTTTCTGCAAACGTCAATTTTATGCTTATTCTTAAAGTGCTTCTGATGTAATATTATTTGAATTCATGCCTCACTAGAAAAGAAAGAATACTTGAAGAAGGTAACTACAAAGTTATTATTTTAAATTAAGTGTCAAATAAAATCATAATTGTTTTTTCACTTTGCATAAACTATTAAAATTTTTTATATAAATGTATATGTAGAAAAGTAAATCTAAGGTATTCACTTTAAAGCTAATCTATGACAAATAATGCATTTAAGAGGTGCACTATAAATAATACTAATCTAATAAGAGTAGAAATAGGTGCTTTATAATGAAAATATATAAAGAAATAAGAAAAACTATACTGAATTTAAAGAATTATAAAATCCCACTACCAACCTCTTTCTCTTGCCGGGGACAAGCAAGTGACGGCTGCATGAGATTAGAAACAGAGGAACTGATATTAATGAATATGTGTAAAATAAAATAAAATAAAGTTTAAATAAATACATTTGACTGGATAAAACTACTACTACTTATTTGTGTTTTTATTTATTTTCATTAGTTATTTTAAATAATAATAGTAATAAGAACAACAACAACAACTAAAAAATAATTATTGGGTTAACATGTAAAATTAAAATCTATAGACTAAACAATTAAATACTTAAATAAATAGTTTAAGATAATTTTAAAGTATTCAGACAATTTTAATTATATATATGAGAAATCTATATGCAGATGCATAAAGCCATCACATTCAATATATATAATATGTAATAAAATGATAACTAGACTTATCATTACAAAAATAATCTTATCGATGCATTATATAAATAAAAATTATGTTAAAGCCATGTTATGATGTCCACTATTTCTAATAATATAGAAATATACTGTTAGAGTTGGAAAATATACTAGGAAATTAACTAACAAATATTAGGATAGTAAAGTTAATATGAATTACTTCAGTTTTTTTTCTTATTTTGATGCGTTATTTTGAATTCCTATTTTTATGTTATTATGATTTTACTCTTAACAAAAAATATCAATGTTTAAATAATTTTTGACTAAATAAATAAATAAAAAAAAAACATTGAAAAATAGAGCAGCTGAAAATGTTAAAGTATATAAATTTTGCTGCTATAGGTCAAGTTTTATTCTGATATTTTAATTTATAGTGCATATTAAATAAATTTTGTTTAAAACAATAATTATTTACAAAATATTAGTTACTTTTGATATAATTAATCCAATACACCATTTGCAACCAAAGAATGGAGAAAGCTCAATTAAAAGAATTAAACATATCTAAGATATCACTTATAGGAAAAATATGAATGGAGTGGAAATGGTAGCATGTGATCTTGTTTAATAAAATCAGAGATACTATAATCTTTAAAATTAAAATTTTTAACTGGTCTGATATGATAATATCAAGAGTAATAATTGGTTGTTAATAATTATTAATATATTTGTGTGAAATGAATGTTAATAAATACATGAATATGAGAAATTGACACTTCTAGATTCTATTGCAATAATTAAATTATATGTATTAATTTCAAATTTCTGCAGAGTTTATCCATAATGCAATTTTTTAAAATAATTTTATGCGTGAAAGTGTGTTACAATAATCTTGTAATACTGTACTAATACATCTATCTATGTTTACAAACTGGATTTGAACTGGGACTGAATAAAACTTAAAAAGTTGTTGTTTACAAACTGGATTTGAACTGGGACTGAATAAAACTTAAAAAGTTGTTCATCTTCTAATCTGGCTTGAGATTTTACTTTTGAGGCAATTAGCCAATAGCCAATAATCCAATATTAATAAATAAATAGATATCAACCATTTATAGCTGGAAAACAAAGGTAAAAAATTGTTCAAACTTTCATCACTCAGCAATTAAAAAGCCTGATGAGTAATGCCTTTTCATTTACTATTTTTTCTATAGATACTGTTGGAGAGATCATTACTATTTAATGACTGTTTCATTTATTTATTTATTTTCTTGTGTCATAGCATTGGGTGGGAAGCAACCCCACTAACCCAGGACAATTGCTTGTAAGGCAGCTGGGCCACCACTGCTCAACTTTTTTTATAGACAACCATAATATTGAGTATCTCTCTAAGCATGGTATTAGATATCATCATTTTTAATATTATTAATCTACTACAGAATCAAATCTCTCTAACTTTAATTCAGTTATTCTGGTCACTAGTCTCTTTTCTTCACAATCTAAAATTTCACTTGTTCACCTTTTACCTTTTCTTGTATCAATATGTTCATCCCAGCTTCATCTCAATCTCTCTCACCTATGTATTTTATATTTTCATTCCCTTCTTGTTACTCCTAACACACATTTTTCCAAACATCATTGAGGGATTAGAAATATGTGTATTGTTCTTCTATTTGATATCCACATGTTTCAGAACCATAGGTAAGAACTGGCAAAACACATCTATTAAAAATCTTCCCTTTTAAACACATTTCCTTTTAATATTAAGTTATTTTTAGCAAAAACATTTTGTCCAAGTTTAATTCCATACATTGTTTTTATCTGTATTAATAACATAATCATGGTATTTGTAATCATTAACTTTTTCTAAGTTGTCATTACCAATCTTTATTTTCTACTATTGAAAAAATTCATTGGACTTTACTTTAGCCTTTCTAATATTTAGCTTGCTTTTTTTACTTTCATCTGATAACTCTTGCAATACTTCTTGAAGCTCTAAAGCATTATTTCCAAAAACAGTTACATCATCTGAAAAACCTAGATGACTTAAATAATCTTCATTAACTTTTATTGTCTTAACTTTCCATTTTTAATCCACAAAATACTTTTTGCTAGACTGTTGTAAAAAATTTTGAAGATATTTTGAATCACCTTGTCATACATCTTTCTCAATATTAATCTTTCTACTATCATTATGTAATCTAATTGTTGTTGTTGTTGCATTTTTATAAATATTCTTTAGAATATGAGAATATCCTGGTTCTATACTTTGATGATACAAAGCTTTAATCAATGTAGAAATGCTTATAAAATCAAATACTTTTTCATAATCTACAAACTCAAAGCATAATGATAGCATATATTCAGTGTTTTTTTTTATGATTTTTTCATTCTTAGATGTAATTCATAGCACTGAAACCACTTTTAAACACATCTTTTTTTGGTTGATTAGAATCCAAAGTACATTGTAGACAAGTTGATTTATAATTTATTATATCTGTATCATTTTTCTTAAATATTAATATTTATTACTGCATTCTTCCAATGATTATCTCATAAATCTTTATCATTTAGACAATTGATACAATACTTTGCCAATATTTTTTTTATTTTTTCATTTGGTTCTTTTAAGATATCAATAACAATTTCATATTTTGTAGATTTTTCTTTGTAGATAGAATTATGTCTCATCTGTTGACTTAAAATACTTTGAAATTTAGAAGAAGTAATAATTATAGAGGATAGTTTATTTGTTCCTTATTACTTTATAATTATTTATAGAACTCTTCAACATACTTCATAATGTCATTTCTCTTTTTAGCAATACTTTATTCTCTTTTTGTTAGTGTTGAAACAACTTTCTTTCCAATACCAAAATGTTGTTTTAAACTTTTGAAATTTTCATTTTTTATATAGCTTTCCTTGTCAATTCACAATTATATCTTTTTATATTATTGTTAACTCTTGGTCAGACTATTTTACAAAACTTAAATATTCATTTCTTAATAAATCATTTTTTAAAAAAAATTGTTCACTCCTTCTTTTCTTTATATATTTATTTATCTCAGTAAATAATTTACTGGTAAACTTTTGTTTATTTGTATCAGCTATCTTTTTTGCAGTTTTTAATAGAATATCAAATGACTTCTTATTGATTTCAGTGAAGTTTTCTGTTAATATTTTAAAATGACTTCCAAGCTCTAATTTAACTCTTTAGAGTGTTTTTGAAAGTTAGCAATATCAACTGTAAGTATTGTTTTCTTTATCATTTTTGTCTCTCTAGTTTTGCATTACACATATCTTAAGTCTCACTAATCAATGATTTTATTGAGTGTAATAAGAACATTACAGACTTGAAATACATAATTTTTGATGGTCTAAATATAATCCAATTTAGCTGCATTTTCATTTGGTTAATTTGATTCCTATTTTCATTAGCATTTTTTTCAAGAAAATAATTCATAATATAGTTTTTCTTTTTCTGAAAAATCTACAACTCTATGTTCTCTGTTATTTTTATTACACAACCAAATTCATCTACAATACTTTTATCTTTCAATCATTTACTAATTCTAACAATAAAATCTTCCACGACTACTGAAAGTGTTGTTTGATCTGACCATAAACATTTTGGACATCATACCAAAATTTTCAACTTCTTTATTATGCCTTATTTTTCAATATGACATGAAGTTTACCTCATTTAAAATTTTTATTAATACAAAATTACGATATGATTATTTATGAATGCAGAGAGTATTTAAAAAGTATATATTTCACAATGAGAGATATTCTGGTTAAAACTATGATTGTCATTCTACATGTATGCATAAATACACATTTGTTTATAAAAGTCTTTGAAAGAAAAAAAAATAAAAATTAAAGATTTACTAATAAATATTTTTGTTTTAAGATATTATTTAATTATTGTTTCAAAAATTATTTTTTTAAACATTAATTTGTTTTATTTTAGCACGTCTTAATCTTTGTCTTTATTTTATAAAAATAAATGAATAAAACACTGAAGATATTTATTAAAGATGTTAAAATACTAAGGTCATATTTTCAAGTTTTTTTGTATGAAAGCACTGGAAACCATATTTTAATTTATAAATTTTATTCTATAGACTGGGGAGGACAATAAAATTTACCCATGAGACAGTACTGTCCACTCTAATGAAAATGTGATCACTAACACGCCCTGTATTTCTTCTAATATTTATAGTTTTTTATTTACATATGAAAATATATATATAGTTGACATTCTTTTTCTTTTAAAAACTTTCTTTACTTTTACTCTTGTAATCTTTTAAATCTCTGGAATATCTTCTTTATTTACAATTCTGTTAATAATTCAATAATAAAGTTAATCTTAAATATATTTGGCCGAATTTTAAAATCATCTCACATGCCAATTTATATAAAATAGCTTTCTCCATTTTTAATTTTACTAATTCTTTTCTGCAATTATAATTTTTTTTTTTTTTTGCTTAACTCTTTATTACGAATATGAAACAATCTTTTCCTTAATTTTTTAAAACCCTTATTCATTTAAGTAAATATGTGTTGTTGCTTTTTATTATGTATCTATTGCTCCTTCTTCTTTATTAATTTACTCTTTTCATCAGATCCGCCTCAATATCTTCAATTTTTTTAAAACATGTATATCACCCTGTATTATTAATATTCTTTGTTTTTTTTCTTTATACTTATTCTTTCTTCATTTAAACTTATTTAGCGATTCTTTCTTTTCTAATTTTATGAAATACAAATATTATAAATGATATCTGCACCTAATTACTAATTTTTATATTTCTTAGTTGTCTTTTCCTTTTTCTTCAAACTAATTCAAATATCTTTTTAAAATTTCCACACACACCCCCAACAAATATTGAAAATAGTGCCATCTAGTGAATAAAAATATTTTTAAAATTACTAATTTCATTACTGTATAAATCAACAGCAATTATTTTTGGATGCAAAGAGTATAATTTGTTTCAAGTTTTTACATAAAAACCAAAAAAAAAAAAACAAATATTATTAATAATTTACATAGATATTATTATTGACTTTTAATTATTTTAATATTTTTTATATGTACTGAATTTTAAGAATGATTACTGGCTGTCGTTCACGCTCATTTTCATACAAATATCTTCTATAGAGATCATCTTTAAAGAGATATCATTACTATTTTGATTTTATTATTTTGTTATTAAATGCCTACGGAATTATTTTTACTATATATATAAAATTATATTGCATTTAATTATTTAATATTCAAATCAATAGCTATTCATAGTAAAAAAAAAAATTGAATATATTCACAGATCTAATAAAAAATTATAAATTTAATATATTTCAAATAAATCATATTTATCTTTTTTTACAGTAAAATAAATATTTGTTCCTCTGTTCAATATATATATAGTTGAATAGTTTGTAATTTAAAAATCAAGTAAAATTAGTTGAGCTTCAATCCAGAAATCTTAACTCCTGATCCTGAAAAAGCACTAAACCATTTACAACTACATATACTTTTAAACCTAGGGAAAATTGGATTTCCAATAATTAAAACAAATAAAAATATGAATGCAATGTATTTATTTTATGTAGCGAAAGAATAATTTTTACATAGATAAGTATGTTTTTATTTGATTTTTTATTTAAAGTCAGTTTTACTAAGGTAATTGTAGAAATATAAAAATAATATGAAAATATTCAAAGAACTGTTGTAAATCAACACTTTAAATTTAAAATTTAAATAGACTACATTATAATAATCGCTAAATATACAAATTATTTAATAAATCAAGAAAACACTTTTTAAATTAAAAAGTTTAACAAAATGGCAGAGAATTATTTTGAATAATAAAAAAAAGTAGTATTTTTATTTAAATAATAAAAATATTTTACAGTTATTTAAGAAAACAATGTTTAAATAATGTTATCCTTAAAAGCAACTTTTATCCTACATATGTTTTTTTTTTTTTGATGTGTCAAAGCTTCGCTGGGAAGTGAACCACCCCAGGACAACTGCTTGTAAGGCTGCTGTGCTAACCATTCGGCCAGATCACTTGACTATCCTACATATGTTGAATTGAGTTTTTTTGAAAAATCAGGAACCAATTGAAATGGCTTCCCATTGTAACTGTATTCATTTTAATGATCATGTTGTCTTTTTTGCAGGTAAGTACAATAATGGAGTAATTAACTCAAGATATTTGGATTGAAGATCAATTTTTGTTGCTCATACATCTAGTAATAACCTAAACAAAAAATTACTTGATTATATCTATATAGATATAATATTTAAATATAAGAACGTTCTCTATATTAAACTTAATGAAATTGGAATTGAATTGAACTCAGACTTTCAAGCTCTCTACAGCTATGCAGTCCATCTTATATAACTGGTACACATGACCACATACATGTGAAAAAGATAAATGAACTCTAACATATTATGTGCTGAACCAGCACTGATCTATTGGTCCAGATCACTAACTTCCACACATATATACAATCAGTGCACAGTTTATATTAAGATAGCAAAATCTTCAACCTTTAATGAGCAAGCTTCAACTTTTCCACTCTCCAACTCTTCAGCTACCCATATCACTGAAAATCTGATGATGGAATACTCAAAGCCCTTGTTGATGCCAAGATTATTGTCATACCTAGGTTGGCTTTGACCCCTTATATATAGGACCATAATATGTCCATTTAAATACACAGAAGAATGGGCAGAACATATGCTAAATATAAAATAGTCAAATATAATTATTTTGTCTATACTAAATGTAATTAGAAGGGACTTGAATTCAAATTTTCAAACTCCCTACAGCTATGGATTCCATCTTGTACAACTAATACACATGGCCACATGTGAAAAAAATTAATGAATTCCAATATATGTATTTCATACTGAACTAGCACTCATCAATTGGTACAGATCACCACCTCCCATACATATATATCATCAGTGCACAGTTTATATTCAGATAGCAAATCTTCAAACTTTAATGAGCAAGCTTCAATTTTCTCTACCCTCCAACTCTTCAGCCATCCATTTCATTGAAAATTTGATGACAAGACACCCGAAGGCCTTGTTGTTTCCAATATTATTGTTATATCCATGTTGACTTCAAGCCATCCTGATGCTTCACCTATAGGACATTAATAGGTCCATTTAAATACACAGAAGAGTAATAAAGACTGAATATGTAATATTTGAATATAAGTATATTGTCTAAACTAAATTTAATGTAATTAAAAGGGACTTGAACTCAGAGTTTGTCTTCCTACAGCTATGCCTTCATATTATACAACTGATACACATGACCACATACATGCGTTAAAGATAAATTAACCTCAATATAAATATTTTATGCTGAAACAACACCTATTGGTTCAGATCACCCATATATATATATATATATATATATATATATATATATATATATATTGTGCCCTTATCTATAGGTCATAATAAGGTAGAATGGTCAATTGCTAAAAAAAATTTTAAATTTATAATACGTTTGTGTAATGTATTGATAATTGTATGATCGATTAGATTTTATAGTACAATTTAAGGCTGAAAAATACCTGGTATATAAAAGTGTAATGGATTATTTTTAAAAAAAAACAGTTAAATAAAGCTTAATTATATCCTTGCTTATGGTTGTAAAAGCTGGCCATATAAAATAATACAGCTATAAATAGTTAAAAGTATATTAACAATTCAATTGTAATGTTTTAAAACTAATAAATTAAATAAACGCTATATGTAATATTATAATTATAATTAATATTCAAATTTAATCTAATATATTTTAAAATAAACTTTGGGATGGTGAGAATTATATTTAGTTCTACATTTTAAATTATTTTCCAAATTTTTATAAAATATATCAGTTTTGGTAATTTAGACCAAGATGTAAATTAAAAAAAAAAAAAAAAATCATCTGATAAAGTTAGTAATCATGTGACTGTATATTATATACCTTCACACACACGCTTGTTAGAATATAATAATAAAGTTTGTGAATTATAAAACTAAATGTAATTGCTATCTATTGTTAAAGTAAAAGTTGAAATATTAAATGTTATTTTAATAATTGTTTTAAAATTTAAATGATTTTGATAAAACTATAATTGAGTTTAAAAATACTATTCTAAGTAATATTTTAAAACATGACATAATAAATTCTTTATTTTAAAAGTTTAATCTATTATAAAACTAAAAATGTGTAAATTTGTTCACACTAAAAAAGTCATTAACCAATCAACGGAGGTATTTTAGCAGACAAAAAATAAGAATTAGACGGAGCGGGAGCAGGAATGAGTAAGTAAAGGAAGGAGGAACATATTTTTTAGCTGTATAAGATTGTAAGCTAGAAAAAGTGTTATAATTTAAAAAAATTTGTATTTATTTTAAAAGTTTTGCTTTAAAATATACTATTTTGAATTGCCTTTAAATGGAAGGCTAATTTAAAAGATTTCTTGCCAGGATTTTATTCAAGTTTAGCCGAAACCTTGCAGTAAAAATGGAAATACTACAGAAAAAAGTACATAAAAGTATTGATAAAGTAAAAATAATTGTAAAGTGCCTTAAATACAGTTTATTTGTGATCAACCAGAAAATCATTAGAACTCAGATAAATATAATTTGGACATTATACAGAAAACTTAAAAGAAAAGTTATTTGCCATCAGGAAAAATTATGACGCACAATTTTAAAAGGCTACTCCGAAGTTTTTTTTATTCTTCTCTATGGAAAAATTAAGATGCGTATATCATAAAGAAAAAATTATGTAAAAGTTATAATGGAGAAAGAATGTTTATCTTTTTAAAGGAAACATTACAAAGTATATAGTACCAGAATTTTAAAAGAAGGAAAAAAGTTACAGAATAATAATATAAAAAAGCTATTGTGTTTTATGAAAAAGGAACCGAAAAACTTTCTCTAAGAAGAATTAAAAATATTATAAAGTGTTCATTAGAGAAATGATTAATAAAGATAAAGATTTGGAAAATATAAATCTAATTTACTTAATGAAATGAATCCATGGAAGCAGAAAAGTTTTTTGAATATTTAAATTAAAGTACTGAGAAGATGCATCGTAAAAGTCGCGCGGGAGAAAATATTAGCAAGAAATATTAGAAGAGAATATTTAGAAGTTTTCTTTACGGGATTAACTAATATCATAATTAATAATTGTATTAAATATTATAAAAAAAACCAAGGATTATCATTCAGGAATATTTATTGAACGAAGTAATATTTATTTTACCTTAAAATTGAACAAGCAGGGAGAGAAACATTAAGTGAATGGAAAAGAAATGATAAACAATTTTTTTTTTTTTGGCTTTAGTATGAACGGTTTTCAGGAAAATTTGATGAAAGGAGTACAGTAAATATAGTTTGAATATTTTTTACTAATTTATTTTAAAATATAAAATGTTAGGTGAGATTAGGGAAAACATAAAACATAAATTTATTAATATTAAAATTTAAATATAATAACTTGATAAAATTATAGAAATAGTGTTTAAAATAAAGTGTATGGATGTGAATCTTATATCTACAAGGATCAAATGGATGGTGAAGCCTATGGAACACGATCGAGGAGATAAAGGTCGTTTGGTAATTTTAATAGTTATTTATAATGCATAATGTATTTTTTTTTAGATCATCTATTGACCTGAGAATGAAGTGTGAAAGTCTTAATTATATGTACACATTTTATGCAACATTTTAACATATAATGAGATAGGAGTAATTCGGAATATGCATGCAACAATTTATTTAAAGTATATTAATAATATAATTTAACAAAACAATTGTGTGATTCTTTTGAACTTTCATGTGATAAAGTATTCAGATATTTAAATAGTTTGTATATGATTAAATATACGGAGGAAAGTAGTAAAAAGATTTTCTTATAGAACAGTGGAATAGTTTTAAAATATCAATGAATTTTATTATTGTTAGTAATGCAGATATGTAGTTGTCGATGTACAGTATAGAAAAAATCTTGAGAAATAAGATCGGATAGTGACTTGGAAGTACTAGTGGAGAGGAAACCAAGATGATATGTTTTTTTTAAGAAATAGGAAAATATAAGGAATTTGGATCATATTTAGTTTTGTGTGATTTAGTATAGTTAACAAAGTCCTATGACTGAACACATATGGTTTGGACAGTGTTTTTGCATATCTTTAAACTTTTGATGTCAGAATAAAGCTGAAGAAATAGCTTTAGCATTGTTTCTATGATAGAGGTTGGTAGACAGGTAAAGGTCACTCCTCTATAGTGTCTTTTAATTCACTGTGCCATGATTGTCAAGGTATATGACGAGTAATATTCTAGTTGTATTTTGATCCTATGCATCTATCTTCGCTATCCTTATTTCATGAATCTGCATCGGTCAGAAAGATATTTTCAAAGAAATAATGAATAAAATAAAACTGAAGATATGTTATCGTTTATGTAAGAATAGTTTATTTACGTGAATGTATAGAATTGTGTAACTTTAAAATTGAAAGTCCAAAATATCATAAAGAGAGAAAGAATCATATAATACATTGTAAAATTAATTCAGAAATGAATATAAGATTTTGAAAAGAAATCTAAACCAAGTATTTTAAAAATGATAATAAAATTTGAATTTTTTTTTAATATTAATGTTGGAGGGAATGAGTATTGCATATTTATCAAGAGAAAATTCAATAAGGTATAATAACATATACTTGTGCATGGTATATTAATAGTTATAATTATATCATCCGAAGTAAGGCTTGAATGAGAATATTAGGATTAATAAACATCGGATAATGAATAATAAAAACCTAATACCGAATGTAGAATGGTGTTTTGACTTTATAAGATTTCATACAACCAATATGAAACTAAATTTTATTATTTTGTAGAATTTTATTACGAATGTAAATTTTTGTAAAAAATGTAATTTTAATAATATTAGGGATGAAAAGTGTTTGTGATAATCATATAAGAAATGCATTTTGTAATAAGCTAACCATAATAATAAATCAAGTAATAATACTGTATTTTCTTAAGTGTTAAAAAAATAAGATTTAACTAGGAAAAGTAAATAATATTTTGATTTCATTTTATAAACTAATAAACTAAGTTGAGATATGAAAGTAAGGGATATCCAATGTATATAGTGTAAAAATATTGTTAATTTATTTATGTTGTTAATAAACTTTGTTTTAAATTTGTTTTAAAGTTTTTGTGTCCGAGTTGTTATTTCTCCACATGGATGCATGAAATCACGATACATTTATAATTGAAACAGACATATAAATTTTGCACAAAAGGTAAACATAAAAGTGTTATAATAATTTTGAGAATTTATTGGTATGTTAAAATTAAAAGATCATAATTTTATATTATTTATTGGTCATAAGTCGGTTGCCATAATATTACATTAAATTATATGCTAAAGTTGCCACATGTATTCTGTTGTCAGATTATTAAAAATACTACCACGTACGTATTTATTTATTTCATTTAGGAAGAAATAAGATTATATTATATTATTATGGTTGTTATTATTTTTTATTATTATTAGTTGCTGTGTAGTAGATTATGACATAAAATTCCCTTTTTATATTTTACTACCGTAATTTTAAATCAGTTAGAATACAATTTATGAACCTGAGATTTTATTTTATTTTACTTCATTTTATTTAATTAAGCTAGATTCTTGTTATAAAGAAGATTAAGATATGATTATTATTTTCATCGTAGTGAATAGAGCTTAGAAAGTTGTAAGAATACTATGAGTTAGTTATTTGGTATAGTAAAAAGGGGGGGATAGTGTTCTTATGCCATTGAGGTATTATCACGTGGATAATGGCTCAATGTAGTCTATCTCGTTCCCGGTATTGTCACTCCATGTCTCATGAAAATAGTAAATATTTGTTAATTCATTTTAAAATTGAACCGTATTTGTATTTTAAAAATTAGAGCTAGTAATCATTTTAATTAATGCTGAATATTTCATTTATTTATTTGTTAACTGAGCTAGAACCCATAATATTCGTAATAAACAGTATATTTTGGGGTGAGGATGTGCGGGGGGAGGTTAGAATATATATATATATATATATATATATATACAATTAGTATATAATTTATTTTAAGATAGCAACTTAAATGGACAAACTTCAATCTTCTCCACCCTCCAACTCTTCAGACATCCATAGCATTGAAAATCTCATGATGGAAACCTCAAAGCCTTTGTTGATCCCAATATTATTGTCATACCTATGTTATAATATAAACTGTGCACTGACTGTATATATGTATAGGAGATGGTGATCTGAATCAACTGATGAATGCTGATTCAGTTGTAATACTTATATTGGAATTCATTTATCTTTTTCACATGTATATCATCATGTGTATCAGTTGAATAATATGGGGGGTATAGCTTAGGGAGCTTGAAAGTCTGAGTTCAAGTCTTCTAATTACATTAAGTTTAGTATAGACAATATACTTATATTTGAATATTACATATTCAGCCTATATTCTGTCCACCCCTCTTCTGTGTACTTAAATTGACATATTAAGATCCTATAATCAGAATGACTTAAAGTCAACATGGGTATGACAACAATATTGGCATCAACAAGGGATTTGAGTGTTTCATCTAAGATTTACAATGATATGGATGGTTTAAAAGTTGAATGATGGAGAAGATTGAAACTTGTACATTAATATTTGAAGATTTTTCTATCTTAATATAAACTGTGCATTTATTGTATATATCCATGGGAGATGGTGATCTGGATGAACTGATTGAGTGGGTTTCATTTATCTTTTTCACATGCATGTGGTCATGTGTAAGTTGTATAAGATGGAGTGCCTAACTGTAGGAAATATGACCATCTGAGATCTACACACACATATATATATATATATATTGTGACAACCACATAAAGTTGTCATCACACGTATATATTTATTAATAAAATTAGATAAATTAGATACTAGAAAGTAATAAAGGTAAATGGATTAGCTACTAAATTTTAAAAAAAAGAAGGAAAAGAAAAAAGTTGAAATTCAAATGTCGAAATTACTTTGGATTTTTGTAATAGTAAGAGAAGGGGAGGGGGGTGCATAAAGAAATGCTTCTCTTTCTCTCTTTTAAAAAAAACGAGTAAGTCAAATGCTTGAAAGTTATTTCTATTTATTATGGGAGAGGGGAAGGGGATGCATAAAGAAATGCATTTTTTCTCTCTTGTTAAAAACTATATTGTAACAAGTTAAAATAAATTATAAACATAAATTTGAAAATGAATTGTAAACTTTTAAACATAAATTTGAAAATGAATTGTAAACTTTTAAGTAAAAATTAAATGTAATATGAAATATAAAAACAATATGGCCGTATAAATTAGAGGTGTTAAAGTCTGTTGGACTAATTCAATTCCTCGGACAAAGAAAAATGTATAGCAAGAAAAAGCTTATAATTACAGCTAAATTAATTAAACCTACATTCCAGCCACTAATTAAACAAATGGATTGATAAGAGTTCGTCAGAAATCTAAAACATTAATTAAAAATTTACAAAAACAATGAACAAAAGAAAGACAGTAAGACCAGAGTGACAATTATTATCTGAGCTGTACGAGGAGAGATTTTGAGGAAGCAACAGCTGAGAGAAAATGAAAGAAGTGCACGGCTAGTGGTGTGAAAGGGATGTGGGTTCGTATTCAATCTGTCTCACCACTGACTCACAATGTAAGATCTATGCCTGACCTGCTAGAGAGACCGCTGCTTCTGTGACTGACAACTTAAAAATCTACCTACAGAATTGACAAGAAGTAAAAAACTGGAACAAGAAATAACCCCACAAACTGAGAGAGAAAATCAATCCAGCCGACAGTGAAGGACATACCGTCTCTACAAAAAAAAGGATGATCTCCCACTGGACAGTAAAGAGCTCTCAAAAGAAATACCCATGGAAGGAACTACAAGGAAAACCTAGGTAAAAAGCATGCATGCATTTTAATTTTTAATATTCATAAATAAATAACGAAAGAACAATCTTAATATTTAGAACTCTACCCAATACGACTTCAAGATAGCTTTTATATTTGATCTGTTTTACTATGTTTTATTATAGCCACATATTTATATAAGTGTGTGTTTTTTTTATTATTGTTATCATGTATTTTTTTATATATGTGTGTGTGCTATTAAACATTTATTCGTAAATTGCGTATACTTGCTTCATTCTCCTATCACCAAGCTACAACAGGGGGAAAACTGAAATTTATTGATTTAAAGGGTAAGACTGATTTTAAAAGATATTTGTGTGCTGCTTGTTTGTGAGAATTTCCTAATTATAAAAAATAAATAGCAAGCACTGGACATTTGTTAAATTTCTTGAAATAGTTAGCTTTGTTCAGCAGCTAAGGGTTTGTGATCGGGAAAAGTAACACCAAGATAATATGTACGTATTGCCTTGGGGTTCGGTCAAGGGTATAGATATGAAGTTAAATTTGTATCTGTATTAGCTCTTTGCTTGCATTGTAACAGCATTGGTTAAATAAATAAATAAACAATATCCATTACAGTTGGAGGCTAAGCCAGGATATTTTGGTTAGCAAAATTGATTAAGAAATAAATAAATGAAAGGAAGAATCAAAGTTGAAAAAAAAAAAAAAAGTATAATAAATAAGTATAAAATAAAAGTATAGAAAAAAAATATAATTGAAATAAGATAAATATATAAATCAACCTCCAAATAACCATTTCTGTTACAATTAGGGGCCAGTCTGGGATATTTCGGCCATAGCTAAATTGATAATATAAAATAAATGTAAGTGAAAATAAAATGTTGTAAGATAAAAATAAATAATAGAATTAATAAAAATAATAAAATCAAAAACCACCCAATTAACCATTTCTATTACAATATATATATTTATATATGATTTTTGGATTGGCCAAAAGAGTTGGTGTTTCATTGTCAATGCGCTATTAACTAAATTCTGTTTTTTTTTCTTTCTGAAAAATGTTTATTAAATCAAATCTATCTATAACTGACTTTTTTTTTTAAAAAAAGTAACTATAACTGACCTCAGTTTATATAATTCTAATTAACTAATGATTAAAATGTTGCTATCAGAAATACATAAGTATTTAATTCAGGGCTTATATATATATGTTAAAATGAAGATTTGCACGGGTTAAATATATAAAATACATATTTTGCGGGTTCATCCATGTTAAAAACTTTTAATACCAATACACTGACGTTTCGACTTGGTCACACAAGCCATCCACAGAGTTATAAAAAGGTAGAAAGACGGTTGTAGAGGCGCTACAATCACTGGTTTGAATAAAACATTAAAAATCCCACCAATAGCAAAAATGTTAAATTTAAGAATGTTTTTTAAAGAAATCTTTCCAAATAGGAGGAAGTTTGCACGTATCATCTCGCTTATTGATACAATCTGGCCTTTTAAGTATCTCAATGGCTTCTCTGATTTTGCATTGGTAGAGATTATCACATCTGGATATGATCCTGGTACTAGAAAAATCTATTTTATGACCTGAATCTATAGTATGGAGTGAGAGTGCTGATGACGACGAGTCTTGTTTAACTGCATTAGCATGCTCATCTCTCCTAACACTGATGCGACGATTACTCATACCTATGTAAGAAGCTTTACAATTTTTACATGAGATTTGATAGACACCATGAGATTCAAGAGGGATTGAATCCTTAGGCTTGGTTATTATATTGCTGATCTTTTGATGAGCAGAAAATGCTGTATCTATATTATAGCGTTTTAATATACGTCCGATACTGTCTGTAGTTCCTTTTACATATGGAACACAAATCCTAATAGCTGATTTATCATCTTTTTGTTTCCTATTTTGTCTATTTTGGGCTTGAAATAAGGCTTTTTTTATAAATTTGTAATTATAACTATTTGCTAATAAAACACTATTAATATGATTTATTTCTTCTTTCAGATGTGTGTCATCTGAAAGGTTAATTGCTCTATTTAAAAGAGTTTTGGCTACAGAAACTATCTGAGTTGGGTGATGATGAGAATGGAAATGTAAATATCTGTCTGTGTGTGTATCCTTTCTGTAAATAGAAAAAGATAAACTATTTGGTGTTCTGGTGACTAGAACATCAAGAAAAGGGAGTTTTCCATCAGACTCTGTCTCCATTGTAAATTTAATATGAGGATGCATATTATTTAAATGTAAGAAAAAATCATCTAATGTATTTTTTCCATGTTGCCATATGACAAAAGTGTCATCTATGTATCTGAGCCAAATGAGAGGTTTTAAAGATGATGATTCTAAAGCACGAGTTTCTATATATTCCATGAATAAATCAGCTATTACTCCTGAGATAGGTGAGCCCATAGGAGTACCAAAAACTTGTCTGTAATGCTGTCCATTGTATACAAAATATGTATTTAAGAGACAATGTTTAATCAAAGCAATAATATGGTCTGGTAAATTGCAACGTTGTGAGATTATATTTAAAGCTTCATCAATTGGAATGTTTGTAAACAAAGACACGACATCAAAACTGACCAGAATGTCACTAGCATTAATTTTTAAACTTTTTAAAACAGAAATAAAATGAAGAGAGTTTTTAATATATGATTTAATAGATGGGATTGTAGGTTTAATGAAATCCGATAAGTATCTAGCTAAAATATGAGTTGGAGAACCTATTGCACTTACTATTGGACGAAGAGGGGTATCTGGTTTGTGAATTTTTGGAAGTCCATAAAATTTTGGACAGACACAAGATTTTTCACGAGGGATTATTTTATTTTTTATCTCTGTTTCAATAGGTGATTTATTAATAATAGCTTTTGTTGTTTTTTCCAAATATGTAGTATGATCTATTTTTTGATAGTTTATAAGTTTTATCACTAAGCAGATCTAAAATTTTATTATGGTAAATGTCACGATCCATTACAACTGTGGCATTACCTTTATCAGCTGGAAGTACAACAATTGATTTGTCCGATTTTATATTATTTAATGCTTGTCTTTCTTTCTTTGAAAAATTATTTTTAGGAAGCTTAGCTTTTTTTAAAATATTACAAATCTCAGCTCTAGCTAAATCAGCCGATGTAGA
This sequence comes from Epiperipatus broadwayi, assembly GCA_028023455.1. Lineage (NCBI taxonomy): Eukaryota > Metazoa > Onychophora > Udeonychophora > Euonychophora > Peripatidae > Epiperipatus > Epiperipatus broadwayi. The sequence continues at coordinate 1,028,003 of JAQFVV010000082.1, read as the reverse complement.
ATCAATTTTATCAAGAGCTGATTCAACATTACAGACAATTTTCTCAAAAGGTATCCGGGAAGGTGTTAAAGCAAAATTGAAACCTTTTTTTGGTACTCCTATGGGCTCACCTATCTCAGGAGTAATAGCTGATTTATTCATGGAATATATAGAAACTCGTGCTTTAGAATCATCATCTTTAAAACCTCTCATTTGGCTCAGATACATAGATGACACTTTTGTCATATGGCAACATGGAAAAAATACATTAGATGATTTTTTCTTACATTTAAATAATATGCATCCTCATATTAAATTTACAATGGAGACAGAGTCTGATGGAAAACTCCCTTTTCTTGATGTTCTAGTCACCAGAACACCAAATAGTTTATCTTTTTCTATTTACAGAAAGGATACACACACAGACAGATATTTACATTTCCATTCTCATCATCACCCAACTCAGATAGTTTCTGTAGCCAAAACTCTTTTAAATAGAGCAATTAACCTTTCAGATGACACACATCTGAAAGAAGAAATAAATCATATTAATAGTGTTTTATTAGCAAATAGTTATAATTACAAATTTATAAAAAAAAGCCTTATTTCAAGCCCAAAATAGACAAAATAGGAAACAAAAAGATGATAAGTCAGCTATTAGGATTTGTGTTCCATATGTAAAAGGAACTACAGACAGTATCGGACGTATATTAAAACGCTATAATATAGATACAGCATTTTCTGCTCATCAAAAGATCAGCAATATAATAACCAAGCCTAAGGATTCAATCCCTCTTGAATCTCATGGTGTCTATCAAATCTCATGTAAAAATTGTAAAGCTTCTTACATAGGTATGAGTAATCGTCGCATCAGTGTTAGGAGAGATGAGCATGCTAATGCAGTTAAACAACACTCATCATCATCAGCACTCTCACTCCATACTATAGATTCAGGTCATAAAATAGATTTTTCTAGTACCAGGATCATATCCAGATGTGATAATCTCTACCAATGCAAAATCAGAGAAGCCATTGAGATACTTAAAAGGCCAGATTGTATCAATAAGCGAGATGATACGTGCAAACTTCCTCCTATTTGGAAAGATTTCTTTAAAAAACATTCTTAAATTTAACATTTTTGCTATTGGTGGGATTTTTAATGTTTTATTCAAACCAGTGATTGTAGCGCCTCTACAACCGTCTTTCTACCTTTTTATAACTCTGTGGATGGCTTGTGTGACCAAGTCGAAACGTCAGTATATTGATATTAAAAGTTTTTAACACGGATGAACCCGCAAAATATGTATTTTATATATATATATATATATTAATATATATAATGTGAGTAATATAATTTATAGAATTTTTTGTGGATGTAACTTATCATATGTGGGGGAATCTAGATGTAATATTGAGAAAAGAATTACAGAACATAAATTGTTGTATAAAAGAGTTTTGAAAAATGTACAGATATGTAATGATAATAATAATGAAGTCAAGTTATATACTGAATCTGTTTTTTATGATCATGATAGGAATTGTAATTTTAAATTTGATTTCGATATAAACAAAATAAAAATTTTAGGCCAAGAGAGAGATAATGAAAAAAGAAAAATTAAAGAGGCAGTTTTTATTAGTAAGTATAAAAATACGATAATAGACAGACAGTCATCAAATGTTAGGATTAATGAATTGTGGGATATTTAAATCGACATGTGTTTCCGGTTGGTAATAGATGATTCCATTTTGAAAGTTGAGTTGAAAATGATTATAAATATAATCGAAAATATTTCTTTATGAGTTTTTATTTATATTATATTATAAATTATTTACTGTTGTTTGGAATATATTTAAGTTTTATTATTGTATTATTAATATTAGCAGACATTTATTTTGTTTTATTTTGTTTTATATATATATATATATATATATATATATATTGTAACGGGAGAAAGATCTTTGAGATTCACATATACTGACCCTGGGAATGCCACTAGTCCGAAAATAGGAACTAGACATTTATTTTAGGGTGGACAAGATATGCGAATCAAAAGGCACCAAACTATACTCAGGGAGGAACAAGATATCTTAAATATTATTTAGACAGCGGAGAAATCAAAGCACAAAGACAAACATCAGCCATATAAATTTAAACAATTTATTAATTTTATAAGTTAGACAATATAGTAAAGACATCTAGCCATGGATATAAAAGTGACTTATGTTAACATACGTATATTTACCAGAGAGTGCACAAGAGTACGACAAATATGAAGGCATTAAACCTTTTGGCAATAAAATTCTCTCACTTAAAATATAAGAAATGGTTAGGATAATGTCTTCTTGCTGGACAATTGTAAAATTACAAAAACAAACAACAACCCTAGCTTCCTGAATCAGGGATAATAAAACAGTTACTGTCCCATCAGAAATCGACGAAACCAGCGTTGACGTCCGAGCAGTAATATTCTAATTACTGTCATTAAAACACCGCAGAACTGCTGCGTGTAATACTACATTCAAAGTAAATGTGGTTGATCTCATCTACAAGACAGCAACAGATATTTGATTATGATCTTACATAATCCAGAAAGAAATAGACTATTTTCAGACAACCCGAAGAAATAACTTGACAAATAGCCAGCAAAAAGATTTTGTTGTTTGCACAAACAGCACAAACAAAACATGTTTAAAGATTCTTTATTGTACAACTAAGGGCAGGTAAATAAATAAAGATTTTGAAAACTGCCAATGTGTTTTGTAATAGTTAACGAAATAATCAGGTATATATTAAACATATAAAATACAATCACCTTATGCATCCGCTGATAAACGAAAATTGCAAACAAACTTGGAATCTTAAAACTAAAATTCCAAGACACACTTTAAATACTAGAAAAGAGTACATACAGATAATAAATAATTAAAAAAAACAATTAATACATTTTAAAACATATTTATCCCTTTCCGGCCAGTCTTGGACACGAAACATATTAGCCAAACTTCCTAAATGATTTAATGGCCTTTCTCCCACCTCAGCCTTGAACGTTTCTATTAGAAATTGTTCTTCCAAGAATCTACTGGAGTGTGTGTCTAATAATGAATCCATCTCTCCCTAAAAATTGGTGGTCTATCCTTGCCTTGCTACATTTCTCGCACAAAACTTTCATTAGTGTCCATTCTATATTCCAGGCAGGGCAAATATTAATTTCCCACTCAATCTAATTTAAGAATTCCAACCAGGGATTATTGTATCCAAAATAACAAATACAAAACTAAATCTCCGCTTTTAGACTTTTAGAATTAACTTTAAAAATGATTAAAAATAAAAGCAACAGGAATATATAATTAGCAAGCTTTTTGATTAAAACAGGCAGTGAAAGTAAAGTATTTTTAAATCAATTTTATAAACAAAGTAGTGAAAGTAAACTATTCTAAATCAATTTTATAAACATTAAATAATCTATTTTAAAATATAAATGTGAAATTATAAATGCATATGTGTTTTGAAATAATAATAAAAAAAAATTTAGCATTAGACATTTAATGAAAATGAAGTTATTTTCCCTTTTTAATTTTAGCAATAAAACCATTGAATCGGAAATCAATCCGGCTCAATATATATATATATATAAGTATATGCATAGATAAATGCATATGACATTATTAATTCTAAGTTTATTTTAATTCGAAACAAAATATTTTATTTAATTAACAATTGTAAAGGTGACTTCATAATTAGGTGGATGGAAATGATGTTATTACTATCATATAAAATTAAATTCTAGATAAACAGATTGGCTAATTAATGAGATAAATATCTTATGTGGTTTAGTCAAAACATTGTTGTTTTGGTATAATCTCTTTTCAAACCTAAAATTTGATAAAATTTTGTAAAGCCACAGACTATAATGAAGGTTAGTAGTTATCTACAGCCAATAGATGGATATATGGAAATGACTGATGATGGAAACTGATTTTTCTGATAAAGCAACTCAGTGAACTATAAATAGTGTCTCTAAGAAGATTGAAAATTATTATGCTTTAAATGCTTTATGCTATGATTATGCTGTGGTTAAAATATTATGGAAGAATAGAGATATTCATCATCTGTTCTACTCTGGCTAAGCTGACCAAAAGCATGCCAAAATTCATCATGAGTTGCTGAGAAGATGTAAAATAATGTAAAACCAGCTCAAGGAATATTATATCCAGTATATATGAAAAGTGTATGCCACATAACTTCAAGTGTCAATTGCACTGGAGAGAAATCACTCATCACTCAATAAAAAAAATACTGTCGGATGCTGCCAAATGAATAAGAAAATGAATGCCTATTAATGAAAACTGTTGCAACCATCAAAAGCAATATAACAGAAGCTTTTCAGAAGACTGCTAGACATAAGTATGTTTGTACAGACTAATTCCACAAAAAATCTACCAATATCTGAAATCAGAATTTGAACTATTAGTGATGAGAAGAAAAAATGTTCATGAATTTTGATTATAAATTACTATAACTGTATATTACTAATATTAAATATATTTTTCTCCTACATTTAATGTATAAATTTCTATGATTGATTTTGAATAAAATATATTTGTTTAGAAGTTAAGAATGGCAATGGATTGGTATTTTTATTAGTCATAGCCCAGTTCAGTCAGTATAAACCTAAAAATAAAAATATTTTTTTCTAAAACAATTAAATTATTAGTGCAAAACCTCACCATTCTTTTAAAAATGTTTTTATTTTTTAAACTAGAATTATTGTAAAAATAATAATTTAGTGATTAAAATAAATAATGCAGATTAATAATCTCTGGATATAATGAAAAGGTTGTATAGAGAGAATAAATAAATTAAATGTGAGATGTCTTTTAAATAAGGTTTATAGTTTTAAGCAAAATACCTACAGGTTGGGGAATAATCAGGCATGGGAAAGGATAATTGAGTGTATTAAATTTATTTGAGCTAATGGACTTTTATTTCCAGCTGTTTTGCATATATATTTCCTTTATTCCTAAATGAGTGTGATACTGTTGCATTGCTTAATTACTCTCACCCAACAACTTTTTCTGAGCTGTAGTATATTGTAGATGCACATTCCTATCATATAGCATATTATTCATTTATATATTTCTTATTCATAGATGAGCATAAAGCATATGCTGTTTCCTGCCCCTTATATTTAATGCTTTCCCTAAATTACTTACCACAACCTGAAATGATTAATATTAGTCTAGCTTTTCTAATAGCGTAACTTACAAATGATTTAGCATATCCTGAAGCTGTAAGTGTAGTCATTCTTAAAACTGTATTGCAATTGTAGTAATAAATAGTAATATCAGTTTGCCTATGCAGCAAATCTCTGTCTGTCCAGAGACAATTAGGATGCATAGTGCCATATATTGTCTGTACATTGTAATAATTACAGAATCAATCAATTTCTAATCATATTAATTTGCATTCAAACTACATAGGGCAGTTAAATAAAATAATATGTAATTATTTTAAATTCGATTCCAGGTAAAAGAACTAATAGACTGATGTTTTCCATGGATTGTCATTAATTAGGTTATTGTTTGCATTGTGATGAAGTATATACGTAAATAAATTATAATTTATCATTATTTTATAGGATTTGCCATTTTTTGAAATCAATAGAGTTAATTAAAATAAGATAGAATCTCTTGCATCTAACTGATCTTAGTGGGCTATAAAAAAAAGTATCTGATCATGTGACATTGGAATGTAGAGTTCACATGCAAATTACTCTTGGGTGATTTTCATGTGAGCTGTAAATTTTTGACCATTACAATATATACACAGACACTAATGTTATATCAGAACATTCTTATTAGAATGAGATTTACTGAGATTTTTTTTTTTTTACAGTAGGGCAAATAATTAAGGATGTGATTGATAAATGATGATGATGATGATGATGATGATGATAATAATAATAATAATAATAATAATAATAATAATAATATAATGAACTAAATATCTAAAACACAAGGAATAAATCCTTTATGAACTAAATATGTATGACATGACAATATTGAGTCCAAAAATAGTACAGCCTAATGAAATTTTAATTTTTATTCAAAAACATTTTTTATCTTATGAATATATTTGTTCAGCTATTGATTATATAAATACATATGTGAATTTGGCTATGAGTGATATTTATTAATCAGTGTATTGTTTTCCTCACTTCCACTACTTACTCAATTATAACTTAATATCAATTTTATCAGCATTCATTTTTCAATACTAATCCATTAAGTGGTTCTGAATTTTGAAAAAACAATTCTAGACATGTTTCTATTGTCTAAAATAGCATTTGGCTGAATTTTTACAAATTCTAATATTCACTTGTTCTATACATTAAGTGGGAGCATCCTATTTATAGGACAGCAATCCTATAAATAGGATGTTCCCACTTAATGTATAGAAATTTTATGAATCATGGATATTTTGTTTTACAAAAAATTTTCTCTGGTTTAAATATTTATTTACTTTACTTATGATATGATATATTAACCATTAGAAACCAGTCAACACTTAGACAATGATATAGATAACAATCAATAATATTAAACTGTTATCAAGGCAATCTCATTTTAAAATTTAAATGATACATTAATTACAGAAACTTATTTAATAAAAAACAATAAAGTTAGTAATAATATTTAAAAAAATAGATTTTGGGAAACATTATGTACATAAGATAATATCACATTTTGTACAACAAGTCAGGGGTTTCCCTTTGCAGTTAAAAAACTGACACTTTCTTTGCTTATCTCTTTTCCCAATCAAGGGTTCTTTTCCATTTTACCTCACCCAACCCATATTTTTGCAAAATCATCTTTTCAAAATTTGTTTCCCAATTCACCCATCCTTACAAAATTGTAAGTTATATTTGTTTTCACCATGAAACTTTCTGGATCTTTTTAGACTTTTTATTGAAATTTGAGATATTGTTTTTGGATGTTTAGTGGTTTTCTTTTCAGATGAGGCTCTATGACTTACCTCTGGGGAAATATACTCATCATCAAAGCTTGTGTGACTCTCCTCATCAATAACAAAGGCTATATTACCTGCTTATTTTTTATCTGCTAAATTTATTTCCACCTCTCCTGGACATTCTGAACTAGGGTAACTCCTAATTCTTCATCGCCAAATCCCTCATCATCTGTTAATTCATCAACTTCTGAAAACACAGCCAGAATATCTGCTGCTATCTCCTCTGATTATAAATATTCTATAGATTTTTCAGTAGTTTTGAATACTTGATGTTGTGATATGCTCTAAATCAGAAAATGAAAATAAAAAGTTGATAATACCATATTGTATCCAAGTCCTATTTATAGGACAGCAAGTTTCCTCAAAAAATATAGCAATGTGTAATGTAATAATGAAAATGGTGCTTACCATCTAAAATTGATGACTTAGAATAACAAAAAAAGCAACTTGATGAAGAGCATAATATCACATAAGTTGGCTGAATGACAACTCATAATAAACTGACTGGTTGGTAGGTTCAACTACTGCAAACCTTATATTGACATGCCACGACATATGTTTCTGCATTAAGGAATGAGGGCAACAAAATGGAATGTGCACAGACATGGAAAGTCATTGTGCTGCAAATAGGATAATGACTAAACATATTCACAAAAACAAGTTAAGAGAATTGCATTTCAGAAAAATATTGATTATTTGATAAAAATAAAGTTATAAATGAAGAAAAGACCCTTAAATCAATGATGATCAAAAAATATTAGCATTACCCATTAGAAAAGCATTTTGTATAATACTCAGAATATTGGATTTTATCATCAACATTTTTAATTATCCATTTATATAAAAATAATGTTTATGTCTTTTAACATATTGATGACAAAATATTCCATCCCACAAATGGCAGCCTAATATGGTAAGTAAATGGACATCTCAAGATAATCTGCTGTTACAATATATATATATATATAAACTTATACTAGTACTTTAAAATAAATACTGCTATTAAACTTAACCTTCATGACTCTTTACTCATAAATTTTAAAATAAACTTATGGTAAATTAACATTTCCCCCCCAAACAAATAGTGAGGATGATAATTGTTACCTGCTTGGAGTATTGCTACGGTAACCATTACCATTGGCAACATCCACTCCACTATCTTCGCTAGGACTTCGTTCGCTCTCTATACCAGTGAGGCTCCTACCCTGGATATTGGGATAATAGACTTCAGCTACTGCTAAAGTTTGCATTGAATTTTTGATGGAGGTTGATAAAAATTTATTGTCCTGAGGAAGAAACTTTTTTTCTTTATCCTAATAAAAAAATATATATAAATATAATGTGTGTTTAGTATACATATAAAAAAAAAAGAAGTATATAAATAAATAAACGAATAGAAACAACAAATTAATTAATTTTTAGATGGAAATTTAAAATGCTATAAGGCTTCTAATAATAAATAATTTCTCAATATTCCAATAGATGATTATTTCAGTTAGTGTTAACGGTAACTTTCTTTTCATTTATAGTTTGAGTGGGCTATTTAAAAAATAAAATATAATGTTTAGTTTGTCTTTAATAAGTTTGTAAACATGTTAGTTTATTACCAAAATTTAAGATCGTTTTCGCTATTATTGAGATATAGAATATTAGGTGTGAGTTAATATATGATAATAGTAAGGAAAGTAGCTATTGTTTAAGGCTCGAACGGGATCTTTAGCTACAAAAGAATATTCATGTAAATGGAAAAATATGGGTGATTTATTCTGTAAATTATGTAAGGAAGAAATAGAAAATATTAGGAATTTGTTAAATGAATGCAAATGTTTGAAAACAGAAAGGTACATATAATGAAGTTGTGGAAAAATAAATATGAAAAGAGTGATTATACAGAAAGTGAATTATTGTTTTTTATGCTGGGTTTGGGAAAAGATAAGGGGGATTTAGATATAAAGGTTATAGAGTTGACAAAGATTATGTTATGGAAATGGGATATAATAGATTATGGGTAAATTTAGAGTGGGGAATGTAAAATAAAGTGGCTAACAGGTTTATCTGGGTATAATTGCTGAGATATTCTTGACTTCGTTTAAGGAGAAGCCATAATACATCACATCACATGTTTTAACATAGAAAATGGAGATAAAGCTATACAGAACATTCCTATTTTTATTTAATCCATAATAAGCTTTAATGATTTTATTGTTGCATTAAAATTTGCAATAAAACTGTTTAAAATAAGTAACAATATAGAATAAGACATTTTATATTTTGTACAGAAAGTCTTTTTATCCCCCACAGAATATATTGTTATGATTAATCCTTTAATTAAAGAATAGGTTGTAAAATATATAAAAAAATATTGAACAATACTACTGAAAAAACAATTCAAGTTATATTGTCATTTACTTCAACCTGTTTTAATTACTATAAACTGTATTAAAATAAAACCTACAAAAACAAATAAAAGAACATTGAACATCACATGACCACCTTCTTTTATGCTTGTGTATAACTGTTGTTAAAATATAGTGAGTTTTACCTGTTTTAATAAAAGAACATTGAGTGAAAAAAATTGGGATTCCTTTATAAAAGAATATATCTATATAATAATAAAAAATAGTCATTATACATATATATTAAAACGATACATATGTGCACATTGTAATCATCATTATATTTATAAATTATTATTTCACATTTCCCAAATAATAATAATAATAATAAAATATTATATCTTTTTCATGCTTATTGTTTTCTGAGATAATACTGCATAACAAATATATATATATAATTAAAAAAGTTTGGTATAGAACAAAATACTGTATAAGAAAATCAAATTACTCAAATTATAGGGCAGGGGCAGGCAACTGCCAGTCCATAGGCAAATTCCAGCCCACTACATAAATAGACAAAATTCATACCTAACGAATTATTAGGAGACTAGAAAACTGCTAATTTTGTATAGTTAATGCCAATAGAGCAAGAGACAATGACCTTCTTAATGTCAGTGTGATAAGTTCAGTGACAGCATAGGTGCTGAAATTTGACATTCTGGTGAGTTGCAGTGACAAACTTGTACTTGCACAATACAGGAATCATGGGTGCAAAGTAATATTGATTTTACACACTACAGCACTATACACCGTAAGCAGCAAATGCATGTGCTTATTTATTTGTTAATCATAGGCCACAGCATACATGGAAGAATATTATTTTCTATGTATTACTTTAGCATTGATTGAATAAACTTCCTTTGGGTTTTATGGACTTTTTATTGAAAAAAAAGTAATATTGTTGCATCATGGTTTATAAGTAAGCTTATGCATTTTTTAATTATTAGAATTTTTAATTTAATATAATTTATAATAAGCCTGTAAAATGAGCCAATTAAAAAAAAAAGATATCGAATGCCACATTTTTAATGATAATTGGACCTTTAAATATTTAATTGCAAATACAGACAATAAAGATGTTTGTTTGGTTTGTAATGAAATGATTTCCATTTTTAAAGAATATAGGGCATTTTTAATAAAACATTTCAACAAATTTAAACTATTTTCACTGAAACAAATGAAAATTAAAGCAGGAAAATTAAAAAGTGCTTGTGTAAATAAAAAAATACTTGGAAAAATCTGTCAAATACTGGGAGAATTTTGACAAAAGCCAGTTATATTGTAGCTTGGAAGGTTGCTAAATAATGCAAATCATTTTCTAATTGAGGATTTGTAATAAAATGCTTAAAAGAAATTGCTGAATTAATTTTAAAAAAATGATGTTTGAAAAAATTAGACTCTCATAGAGAACTCTTATGAGATGCATTGATATTTCAAACAATTTATGTGATCAATTAAAATTAAAATTGAAAGATTGTACTTATTATGTACTGACTTTAGATGAGTCATGTGGACATTACCAATGTGAGGCAAACTTTAATATTTATTTGAGCTATAAATATTATTTATTTGAAATTATGGAGGAATTATTTTCTCTGTCCTATAAAAAATACAACTACTAGTGAAAATTTTTTCATAGTCCTTCATGAAACTTTGCAAAAGCAAAATACAAAGTAGAACAAAATTGTCAACATCATAACTGATGGGTATTCTAGTTTGAAAGGAAAAAACACTGGATTATTAAAAAGAATAAGCAATGAAATAAAGTGTTTTCTAGAAAAAAAATATTTTTTTTGCATCATATAAATCATAAAGAAATCCTTTGCAAAACAATTCTAAAACTGAAGCATGTTCTATTGGTTATAATGAAAGTAGTTAATTTTATTTATGGAAGAGCTTTAAATCACCAAAAATTTATAACATTTTTGAAAGAAATTGAATGTGACTTGAACATAAAATGGCTTAGTTTTACAAAAGTGTTAAAACTATTTCATGATTTGGTGGATGAAATTCTTAACTCCTTAACTGTTAAAGACAAGCTTAATGAAATTTAAAACAGGCAAAACTCTCTATACATATTGTCACTCAGTGCAAGCCAGAATAGTGATCATGTGATGTTTATTGGCTTAATGAAATTTGTGAATTAAAAGATGAACAATGCCTGAATGACTTTTTCCTCTCTGTTGATATGTTAATGTATTAAAATGAATTAAATTTATCTTTACAAATGAAAAGACTATTTATTTATGATATGTATACAAATGTTACATCCTTTATGACAAAACTAAAGTTATTTCCACAACAATTTCAAATGGAACAGTTAATTCACTTTCCAATCTTGTAAAAAAAAAAAAAGAAAGAAACAAATTAAAATGTGCTGCTTTTAAGAAATATAAGGCAATAATAAATGACCTATTCAATGAATTTACCAGAAGATTTGAAGATTTTCACAAAAATTTTAAAAGATCTATGGTAGGCTTACTAATGTCCAGTTGAAAATGATAAATTTGAAATCAAATTTAATATTAAAGAACCAATTTTAATATTAAAGAACCAATTTTCTGAAAAACATTAATGGACTTTTATGCTTCTTTAAATCCAAAAATGTTTAGGAATATTCTGGATATTGTGCAGAAATATTTAGTGTTGTTTGTATTGACATGCCTATGTGAAACTAAATTTTTTTAAAATGAAAAATACAAAGAGAAAAATCAGATTACAAATAATGGATGAGATGCAATTATAAACCAGAGGCATTATAAATTTAATCCCTCACATTAAAGTTTTTGTAACAATACATTATCTATATTTACTTTGTTATCATGACAATAAAAAATTTTGTTACAAATTTTAGTTTTTAATCTATAATTGATACCTAATCGATTCGTATTTAGGACATTAAATTTTGCATTTACAATTTTTTAAATATGTTAATAATTTGGTAATTCAAATAATTTAACATTTTTTATGTTCTGAAGTTTTTGTTAAATCGTTCAATCTATATTGGCCTGGTGATGAAAGAAAATTTCATTCCACCCACTCAGTTGTCCACACCTATTATAGGATGTATCAGTTATTAAGAGTCTTAAAATTAATTATTTTTGTATCAGTTTTTGAAAATAGGAGTTGTGAGAGGAAATGTTTGTTGTTTTTTTTATTAATTTATTTTACGTTAAAAGAAATATATTATTTATAATAATAAAAGTATTACATTTTTTTCATTTATTTTTTTTTGATCTTAAATATATTTTTCTAATTAACACAAATTTATTCAATGATATTTTATAATATGTAATTATAAGAAGGGAAAAAATTGACTTACATAAGATTATTGCAAGTGTAAGCAAACTAGTTAGACATCACATAACAATCTAATTTCTATCTTTTACATTAAAATTAAAAAAAAAAATTTGTTTTGAAAAACCAAAATAAGCTAACATACCATCTAAAAAGACTAATCTACTTGTTTAAAAAAATTAAAAAAAAAAAAGCTTAGAAGTTTGTTTTGTTAAATCATGTATCTATAGAATTATCGATAAAATATTCATTTTTTTTTTTGCTATTTTTTTTTGCATTGGTGTATTAATTCTAATGTAAATAGCATTCATATTTAAACATTCCTTTATGCATTCGATACAATGCAATATCATTATTAAATGTTCTAATCCAGCTAACAGTTTCAACTCTACAACAGCATTACTTAGAGATTCGACAGCTTCATATAAATACTAAAATACATTTGTCATTACCTTATCTTTTTTTAACATTTGTAAATGAAATAGAAAAACTCTGTTAAAGAATTCTGTGTCTTACAATCCGAACTTCTTGTATTTAGTGCGTAAATATTATTGCTATTTGTAATACAATTTTATCTATGTCCCCCCCCCCCAACTCTCACATTCATATTGTATATATTTTCAATTGAACAGATAAAATAAATGCAAATAGAATTTTACATAAATTCAATAGTGAATTGCATAAAACTAAATGGTCAATATAAAAAAAGTTTCATATTATTTACCTAGTTCAAAGTATAAATCTACTTCAGTCTAAAACGCCATAGTAAATTTTTTAAAATACTGACTTGAGACACAATTTCCACAATAACTTCAGTTTTAATTATGTTAGAGAAAAAAAACATTGCATTAATAAAAACTACAAAGACTAAGGAAAACAATAAGCCTAAGAGAAATAGTGATAACCATTTAAAAAATAAGGGGAAAAAAATTTTAACATCCAAAATAATTATTACTTCATTGTTTGTTCATAATTTCTAATTCATCATAAACTAAGTATTAATTACATCTTCAGTTATAATTTTTTTGTATTTCTCACAAAATTATCTTTCAAACCATGTATAATATATCTTACTTGAGATAATCCTGAGCTTCAGAATCTCCAAAAGTATTCGCATAAGAATTCTTCATTTTTATCTTGTACCCCAAAAGCTCCAAATGTCAAAGGCATCGATAAAAAAAAGATCCATCCTAATAAAAAATACAAAAGAAATCATCATAGCAATTAGTTTCTTGTCTAGCTAAAACTAGAAATTGTAGGCTAATGTCTATATCACTGATAAAATGAGTTTCATCTCTTCATTTTATATTTTTTTGTGTACATCAGTGATGTTTATATTCTTTATGGACACCAGTGATGTTTATATTCTTTATGCACACAAGTGATGCTATATTGTTATATTTATTATATCAAATAAATATAATTTATTTGCATATAGTCCATTTGTTAGCTATAGACTTGAAAATAATGTGATGAAACATATAACAAAGCCAGAGTGACTCCAGAGCATGAGTATAAAGGCATAAACAAGAATCAGAATTTGATTATTTGCCTGCATATGCAATCTTTCTTTACATTGATTTTTAGTTTTGTAACTCATTACTTGTAAACAGAAACATTTCATATAAACATAATAATAAATAATAAATTATTAAACTTTTTGAAAATCATTATTTTTATAAAATAAGTGGATTAAAACTTTAAAAAATTATGGTAGATATGAATTCTATATGAGCATAAATAAATATATAATTTATCAACACACATCAACTACAAACTAAAATTAATAAAAATTATCATTTTTTTCAAAAAATTAAAAATAAAATTAAAATATTATTAAAAAAATTAAAATTTTATACATATGAGCTTGATACATTGAGGCTTCATCATAGGTCTTGTTTGTGAATAACATCTGATAAATGTCTATTTGAAGATAGGTACACATTTTTTGTCTTTATTGTTTCGTGAAAATTACAAAATTGATCAAAAAACAAAAAAAATTAAATACTATGCTTGATTAAAACTCCTGTAAAAAATCCAAATTTCATTGGATTTTTTTGTGGTAGACATCTTTGGAAAGCCACATCACTACATTATCAAATATCTGTATTTTGGTTGATATCATGCTTATAGATTTTATGTCAGTAAAGAAAGAAAACAACATGTCAACCGATCAATAAAGACATGTGTCTTACCTGCTTAAAGAGCCGAAGTAAAATTTTTTTAAAATGCATTTGTTTTTCTACAATAAAGATGAGAAAATATAACTATTTTTAAGTATGTATGTACATATTTTATGATTTGAGCAAAATTGGAAATTAAAAATAAAAAGATAATCTATTGTTTTTAATATTTCTGCTTCAGTAAAAGATTGTTATTAATCTGTAATGTATTAAAAAGTTGTGGGCTTTAGTTTTTGATCTTAAAGTTAAGAGGCTATCCCCAAAATAATCATAATAATTAATATTAAATTAAAAAAAAAATTAAAAATTTTGATATTTTAAAATATTGAATTATGTATTTCATTATATAATGTTATCTAAATTTGTATTGTACTTCAATATCTAAGTCCATTTATCTATTTATCAAACTACCAAAGTATTTAAAGTGTTTACATTTTCAAATTGATAACCATTTAAGATAAAAGTTGTTGAGAATTTTACTTCTAGCAGTGGAGTTATTAGAACATTAATTCACTGCTGCTTCAAGTTAATGGACCGATTATTTTATCAGAGGGAAATAACTATTGTGAGGTAGCTAGCTGTTATTTTATCTAATTTATTGTATGGAAGTGAAATTTGGATACTTATTAGTTTAATATAAATGCATTAAGAAAGTTTCATTTAAGAATGATCTATAAAATTTAATAAAATACAATAGCAAAATCATAAAACCAATTAATATGTCTTCAATTTGACATTTGTGTTAAATTACATTGCTAAATAAATAAAAAAAACATACACTAATTTATTTTTAATTATAAATTTCTTATTGTTATTACTATTTTTTAAAAAATAATATTATGAGATTTAATAGGGAGAGTATTGTGTATTTTTTAGGATAATCTAGAATATGGGTGATGTTTATCAACCAGGATGTGAATTAAAAACGAAATACCCTATGGAATATCTGAAATATAAGATGAACAAATAAAATTGTTAAAGAAAGTTATATTTTTCTGTTTTGAATTAATTAAGCATTAAATAAATGAATTATTAAAAATTGTTTTTAATTTTTATTATAAACACCTCTGGAATTGCACAATCTTTATATACCATTGAGTGTATGTTTTAATCATTATTCTTATTGCTTTATTTGAAATTACATGCATAAAATAAAATATTTGAACATTATCATTTCTTAAAATTAACTTATGAATAATTACTATTAATATTTTTAACTAAACTTTATTAGATTGTAGAAATGTATCTAAAACTCCAGGGATACATTTAAAATATAATTCCAAAACAGTGCCTTTTTCTAGAAAGTTCTGATCTTTAAACATTGCCAAACTATTACCAATGATGATCAAAATTATCACTATTGCTAGTTACTCAACATGTCATCAGTGAGCTTAACACTACTACTATCTCTAAAGTATATCTATATTAAGTTTTGATATTTTCTCCTGAAATAATACTTTATTTTATATAGCTCAAACATCATAAATTTAAAAAAAAAAAAACTGGCAATAATTAAGTATAATGCTATTACATTATATATTTTAAAAATTATTTAAAATATAATTGTTTTAAATATATTAGTAAACAGTTAAAACTGTTTTAAGTTTACATCTCATTGTTATGGATATTCAACTCCAGCACCAGGAAATGCATATATTGAGAAGTTATTAAAATATCTAGAGAAGTTATTAAGATAATGCAATTTTGTGTAAATGGTCAAAAGTTATTTACAACATTACAAAAAAGACTTGAAACATGAATTTTAATCATATAGTACAGTAAAAAATACACAAGTGGTTAATTACAACGATCGAAAATTAGTTACGATAAAACAAAAAGCAAATAGTGAAATCTTCCATAAAGAATTAAAATAGAAAAGCAATTAAAAAGCTTCAAGAATTTGTGTAATAAAACAATATTATAATTGTGTATATACAAATAGTACCAATAAAATAAATTTAAAAACAATATATTTATTTAAAAAAAAGATTTTTTTTTGTAATTAAATAATATATAATTAATCAGATGGATGTTGATAACAATATGTGATGTGATGTACTGTAGCTTCTCCTTAAATGAAGTCAAGAATCTCTCAGCAATTATGCCCAGAGAAATCTGTTAGCCACTTTATTTTCCATTCCCCAGTCTAAGTTTTCCCACACTCTGCTCTATCCCATTTCCACAACATAATCTTTGTCAACTGTATGGCCTTTATATCTAAATCTCCCTTATCTTTTCCCAAACCCAGCATAAAAACCAATAATCCACTTTCTGTATAATCACTTTTTTCATATTTATTTTTCCATAACTTCATTATATGTATCCTTCCTGTTTTAAAGCATTTACATTCAATTAACAAATGCCTAATAATTTCTATTTTTTTCTTACATAATTTACAGACTAAATCCCCATATTTTTCATTTACATGTATATTCTCTTGTTGCTAAAAATCCCATTCGAGCCTTAAACAATAAACTACTTTCCTTACTATTAACATATATTAACTTGGACCTAATATTCTGTTTATATATATATATATATATATATATATATATAAGTAAAAAGTGTTTATATATATATATATATATATATATATATATAAACACTTTTTACTTTCCATACTAGTTCTCCATCTCTGCAAATACCTATTCTTTATTAATAAATCTATTCTTTTATCAATGGAGACAATAAGTTTTAAGCATAAAATCTCTATCTAGCACCGAATCATCTAAAATTTCCAGACTAGTTTCTGGCTTGTCGTTTTCATTGGATGAATAAGCACTAGATAGAGATATGCACAATCCTTTTTGTATCCATTGATTATTAAAGCTTGAACTGGGGGCATTCTTGCATGAAGAGTTTGCTATTGTTATTAACAACTCATGTAAGCATAGTAAAGTTGATCATGTGATGTTTCAGATAGTTATTTTCTGAAAGTTGTATGTTGCTCACAATGATAAATTATGCTGATTCAGAATTTCAAACTGTTTGGACTTCATTCTGCTACTGCCTTAAACTGCATAGAGCAAAAGTAATTGAATGATGATTAGTTTGTTCAAAAGATTTTGTAATGCATATAAATAATGGGTCGAACTTTAATCCAAGCAATCTCATCTCTCAAGTTTACACTAAACTATGCAGGATATTAATAATGCATATGAGAGAATTTATAAATAAGTACTTTTATTGACATAAGGATTAATATGGATGCATCTTTTTAGTGATTATATTATATGAAAATCGTGATTATAGCATAGATAGAGATATTGAGCTTGTAACATATAATAAAATTTTATATACATAATAATAATTAAGATGAATGAAATTCACTGCAGACATTAATTATTATCAGTTATAGGTTATTAATATATTCTCTGTGTCTTTAGACTACCTTTCCAAGTTTTTTTTATTCATTTCAAGAAATAAAGTACTTTTTTAAATTATTATTATTACTGCTACTACTACTACTACTGCTGCTGCTGCTACTGCTTCTACTGCTGCTGCTGCTGCTACTGCTGCTACTGATGCTGCTGCTACTACTACTACTACTACTACTACTCCTACTCCTACTACTCCTACTCCTACTCCTACTCCTACTTCTACTACTACTACTACTACTACTACTACTACTACTACTATTATTATTATTATTATTATTATTATTGTTATGTTTCAAAGCAAAACTTTATTGAGTCTAAAAAGTTACAGAGTCACATCTAGTACTATATTGATTTGTTACAAATGCAAAACAAACTACAACAACAACTTTCAGTATATAAGTCTATCAATTCTGCATACTTTTTTTTTTGTTTTTAAATTTGGTCTTCTATTTAGTTCAGTTTATGCTTGCATCTCTTTGAAGTTGGAAAAAAAACTGATGTTGAAAAAGTCATCATCTATCATATTAAACTTTATATTTTATAGACTGGATCTTTGTTTCAAGTGTGACCATGTGGCTGCAAACACATCTGGTTGAGCTAGGATGCTGTCTTTGTTTCTGAACAGTTCTAGTTTTATTGAATATGTTGCTGGGTGGCATCGAGGGTTATTAGCAAGTGCAAAAGTGCATCTGGTACACAAGTAGGCATAAAGGCTATATGTTGCTGCACGAATAGCAGGGATGTTGCCTTTTTTAAAAGTATTTATTATTTCATCAAATGAAATGATAGCCTCTCTGTATGTGGTAAACATTGTGTGACATATTGTTTCTAGGGCACTGCAGGAGTGAAGAAAATGATCTGGTGTTTCTTCTTCTCTATGATATAGCCCACACATGGGGTCTATATTTGTGTAGAATCTACAAAACCTGAGGAAATGTGTTGTGGGTAGAGCTTTAAGATTAAGCTTAAGTAGAAAATCAAATATTTTTGGTTCTAATAACCATTTTCTGAATTGTTGCAGTAGTTGCCTGTTGTCTATCCCAAGAACTGATGGATGTAGATTAGGTGTCTGGTTTGGGTATAGTATATTATAAATGTCCCAGTATGTATACTTGTTGTCATTATTGAGTGATATTTTGTTGTATATTGGCTTGAGTTCTTCAATCAGTGTGGATAGATAACTTATATGAAAAGGGTGGTCTGTCTGTGGATATTATACTAATTACACACTCCAGGTCTGGAAATCTTTTTATGGCTGCTGTTATTAGATTTACTGATTTCTGTGTGTAAAAACATTGATTGTATGGAGTCCAAGTCCATTGCTATGTGGTGGTCTGCTCATATTTTTTAAAAAGATTGCCACTGTCTTTCTCTTCCATATTAGTTTGTTACAGATTGATGAGATTATAGATATGAATGTTTTTGCAAATTTGATTATAGGTGTGTAGTAGGTAATTTTGTAATTATAAGTTGATTAAATAGTGCTACCTTTGTGTATATTGACAAGTATAACTTTTCAAGTGAGGCTGTGATTTTTTTCAGCATCTTTTTTTAATTTATTTTGAATTTTTTTCCTCATTCCATTGGTTCCAAGGTAGAATGGGAAACCAAGGAAAGCAGATGGTTTACTATTAAACATCTCGGTATAGTGCTTGCCTGTGTATATTGACCATGCAGCAGTTTTATTTCTGTTAATTTTTAAATTAAAATTTGAGGTATAATTCTTAATTATCTCTTGTAATATGGGGAGGTTCTTTTTAGAGGGGAGGAAAACGGTTACATCATCCATATAGGCTATGCATGATATATTTAAAGCAGTGTTTGGGATTTGAATGCCTTTTATTTTTTCCTGTATCTCTATTAATAGAGGATTTATATATATTGTAAAGAGCAGGCACTGAGGGGGTATCCTTGTGGTATGGATTGACTCGATCTGAAGGCTGGTGAATTTTTCCTATTCAATGTGATATGAATTTCATAGCGGAGTAGCAGATTGGCTATTATATATAATAGGGATGGAGGTATTGTTGTTTTTTTCAGAACATCTAATAATTTGGCTATAGGCACTGAGTCAAATGCTGCCTCAATGTCTAGTTGAACTATAATTGGTGCATATTTCTTTCTTTTTTTTACTATGATTATTGTTTTGTACATTAAGGCACTCTGGCCAATGGATGATCCTTTTTTGGCATATTGTGCTGATGATAACACAGGGAGTATATGTTGTTCTATTTTCTCCTTTATTACTCTTTCAAGAATTTTTATTCCTAAAGGTCCCATTGAAATTGGTCATGGATTAGATAAAGATGATATTGCTGTTGGTTTTTTGTTAAATGGAACCATTGCAATTGGGTATAGACTTTGTATGTTGTAAATTTTTTGGGATATGTAATTGGCTAAATCGCACAGCTATTTGGCTGTGAAGTGACTAAGATGTTTGAACACAAATTTTGGAATTCCTTGTGGTCCTGGGTGACATGTGTTTGTTATTGTTGCAAGTTGAAATACAATGTCAGTTGTATTTATTGGTGTGTCTGTTTCAGAGTCTCCAAATATGTCTTCACTTGGTAAGTTCACTCTTTGTTTTTGCAGTTTTTTAAAGTGTTGATATATTGGGTTTATCATGTTATGTCCAGCTGTTATAGAGCCATCTATTTCAAGTGCCATAGGCACTCTAACTGTGGATGGGTATCCAAGTGCCCACCGTATGTATGCTCTCGTCCAAGTGTGTTGTTGGGTAAGGTATATTTTTTTCTCTTTTATTGCTACATATTGCTTTAGTGTGTTGCATGTATTGTTGTACATTTCTGTAAGTTTTTTTATTTGTGTTTGATTATCTGTAGTTGGTCTGGAAATGATTATTTTTTATGTAGTTCATCTGCCAAAGCTAATAATCTGGTGGGGGGGTGTTGAATTGCAGGTAATATGATTTAGTTGAAAGAAAGTATATTGGTGAATGCTATATACTTTTGTACTGGATCGAGTCACATGTTTTGAAGTTTTTGGAGCATTATATATGTTTCTGAATATAGGAATTCAGTTGTTTGTGCTGGAAGAAGTATTTGCATAGTCTTTTGAAGGGCTATTGTTGTATTCTGTATTTTTGTTAGGTCGAGGGTGATGAACTGGGCAGCATGATCTGAGATTATAGATGGACAGAGTTCAAGATTAAAATAATGATGTAACATTGGTGAGGAGAAACACAAATCAATAAATGACTTATATCTATTGTTATTAAAAGATATTGAGTTTAATGGGAGAAAACCTTCAGCACTCATAAGTGGGATTGTTATTTGATGGATCCATTTGGTGATAAAAGTTTGGTAGGTCATGTTGAAATCTCCCAGGAGTATTATGGGATTTGGTGTTGCTGTAAGCATTGAATTTATTGTTGCTATTATTCTGGAGATGATGACAGGGCCTGGTGGTATATAGACAAATACTAGGTTAAGTGTGATATTTTTATGATGGAGTATTATTATGATAAGATTAGAGTCAATATATATAATTTTAAAAGAATCAAAAGGGCAGTTGTGGGATATAATTATACCTGTGCCACCTGATGGTGATGATGATTGCCTTGAGCAGGCACAAAACTCTTGGCTGACTAAATATTTTGAAGGATCAATTTGAGAGCTGCTGTATATTTTTGTTTCCAATAGCCCCAGTATGTGTGGTTGTGTTGTATGTAACCATTTTTTGAGTTCAAAAAGTTTTTTGATGGCATTTAAGCCTCTAATGTTTAGAGATACAATTTTTATCTTCATGTTACAGGATAATTTTATAACAGGGTATTGATTTTTTAATTCTAAATTTTTGTTTATATTGCAGTAGATGGATGCTGATACATATTTAAAACTTGGTAGGGTTTATTATCAGTTTTTCTTTCATTTAATATTGGTTCAGACTCTATACAGGCAATTTGTGATGAAACTGAACAGTTGTCCATTTGTTGTTGGCTTAAATCCATTTCTATTTCATCATTTTCTAAGTTGTATATGTCTGATGAGTTGTGCTTTTGGTCTGTTTTTTTTTGCCTTTTTGGATTCATGGTTTTTAGGTGGTCTACCTGGCTTTCTTTTTCTTTCTGGTATATTCTCTTGAATGAGTGGAAGAGGGGGTTCTATTGCATCCATTATGTTTGATGCAGTTTTGTTTATTATTGTGGTTTGTTTTATTTTTGGTGTACTTATATTATCTTGATTTATATTTTCATTATATAGCTGTGTGTGTTTATTTTCTGTTTGTTGATTTTTACTTGGTACACCTTTTGTTTTATTGAGTTTCTGATCCTGTGCTGTAATTACTACATTTTATGTTGTGGTTTCTTGAGAGTTATTTTCGTTTGAATATTGGGTGTCTATGTTAGTTTTTGTGTTATTTTTTTGGTTAGTTTTTGGGATTGGCAATTCTGCTCCATTATCATTTTTGTTTGTGGGTGTTTGAACCTGTTTTTTTCTGGTTTCTATTATTGGGTTGTCAATGGATGTAGTGTTATTAGAAATTTTATTTTCATCATCAGTGGGTTGTTCTGGAGAGAGGATTTTGTTTTGTTCACAGTGATTGCCTTTTGTGTTATCGCACTGAGTTGCTAGGTGGCCTCTCTGTCCACAGCCAAAACAATGTGGCTTTAAACCTCTTATGTGAAGAGAGAGTGTTGCTTCTTGATCTGTAATTTGTGTTGGATTGTGGCAGCATCTATGTTTTTATGGAGTTTTATTTTAAATTCAAAACAATTACTACATATTGGTACAGGTGTGTCTTTTAAATAAATTGGCTGTAGGGCAATTACTTTTCCAAACGGGTTTATCATTTTTTGAAAATCTTGTAAATTGTATTTAAAGTAATTATTTTTAGAACTCCAGTAATAATATTTTTCTGGTTTTCGTCTACAATTACGAGTGCGTAATTATCGAGTGCTAAAATAGTGGATTGAAAACGTTCTTTTTGCTGCTGAGTATAAAAAGCAATGGTTATATAGCATGAATTTGGATGGTCTGCAATACAAGAGATTGTTTCCCATAGTGCATTTTGTGTAATTGCTTCATATAATAAAGCTTTTGAAAAACAATATAATGAGCATTGATTATCTGTTACTGCAAGTACTAGCGATGTTGGTGAAAAAAACCTGCAAAAAGTTTCAAACAACATAGGAGGCACTGTATCATTGAAACGGTCCATCACATTTTCAAGCATTTATTTTGTCCAGATTGTGGCTGGGGGTTGACATTCCTCTTGAGTATGTAGATCTAGATTTTTTATAACATTTGTATTTGTTCTTCGGAAATGCGATATTTGGGTTGATGCTGTAATATTGCTGTTGCTTTTAAGTATTTTTGCATACAAAATAGGTGATGTTGAAACTAATGATGTTGTTAATTTTGTATTGGTGCTTAACTCACTCATGCTTGACTGTGCAGTAGTCATGATTTATTATTCTGACTCAAGTCAGTTTTTTTTAAAAAAAAGATATGAATACACACCGATATTTTCTTTAAAAATACTCAATTAATCTATTATATAATTTGATTTGTTCTGTATTATGTTTGTTTTGTGAATAACAGGTTGAAACAAAAGAAATATATAAATACTTACATCGGAGAGCTTAAAGATTGCTTCTTACCTCAGCAGAGATTTGCTGCGGGGTATTATTATTATTATTATTATTATTATTATTATTATTATTATTATTATTATTATTATTATTATTATTATTATTATTATAATAATAATAATAATAATAATAATAATAATAATAATAATAATAATAATAATAATAATAATAATAATAATAATAATAATAATAATAATAATAATAATAATAATAATAATAAAGGTTCAAATGACTCATAGTTCTGCATTAAATGCAGATGAATTTTCTAAACATTTTGCAGAGTTATACTTTTCACAACATGGGATTGATTCTAAAATCACATTTCCTAGCAATTTGTCTAGTGCTAAATGCCAATTGATCATATCTCTAGGGAAGATGTTATTGTAGCTATTAGGAGGTTTAAGACTCACTCTAGTTTAGGATATGATAATATTCCTTCTTTTATTTATAAGGGATTAGCCGAATTTATTGCAGTACCTATTGCCTTTATTTTTAATATGTCTCTTAATTCTTGTACTTTTCCTAGTGTTTTGAAATGTGCTAAAATGGTTCCAATCTTCAAAAATAGTGATGGAGATTGTGTTTTTAATTATAGACCGATTTCTGTTCTGCATACCATTGCATGAATTTTTGAGAAATGTATTTATAATAAAATTATTTCAGATGTGGGTAAGATAATTTCTTCTTCTCAACATGGTTTTAGTCCTAATAGATCAATTGATAGTAATCTTCTGACAATTTATGATCATATAGCTCATGCTATTGAGGATCGTCAAAGACTAGATGTTATTTATTTTGATTTATCAAAAGCCTTTGATAAAGTTGATCACAGTGTCTTACTTCATAAATTACATAAAATAGGTTTCTCTAATAAACTTGTATATTGGTTTCAATCATTTCTATGTAGTCGTACACCATATATTAAATTCAATAATAAAGTTTCATTTAAATTTGAATGCAATTTAGGTGTTCTGCAGGGTAGTATTTTAGCACCTATGCTGTTTAATGTTTACATTAATGATCTTAAGAATTGCTTGAGATATTTGTTTCTGTTAAGCTATGCTGATGACTGTAAGATTTTTAGAAGAATTATATCAGTGAACGATTGTGTTCTTCTTCAGAAGGATATTGATAACTTTAGTGCTTGGTGTGAATCAAATAATATGACAGTTAATTTTGATAAATGCTCCTTTGTTTCTTATTCCAAAAAATCTGAAGTTTTACAATTTTGTTATTATATCAATTCTCATAAAATTATTTCAGTTAAAGGCCAAAAAAATCTTGAAATTATGTTTTCTTGTAATGGATCTTTTACTCCTCATCTTGAAATGATTGTTGGTAAGGCTTTTAAGGTTATGGGTGCCATTCTTAGACATGGTTATCAGTTCAATAATGATACTAAATGGAAATTGTTTTTTTCATTGGTTCTTTGTATTATTGAATATGGTTCAATAATTTGGAACCCTAGTTCTTTGCAAGGATGCAACTTGTTGCAGTCTATTTCAAAGAAGTTTTTCAAATATGTTTTTGGGAGGGTAAAATCATTAATTTTTCATCTAGATAAAAGTATAGGGATTTGAAATATTTTTATAAAATTATTAATAAACAAGTTATTTTATCAGATATAGTTTCGACTATCTCAATTAGGTCTTTGAGTTATGATACTAGGTCTACTTGTGTATATCAGATTCAAACATGTCATTCTAATATTCTTAAATTTTCTCCTTTATTTAGGTTACCCTCTTTATATAATCAGATTGGGAGTAACCTTAATCTGTGTGACATTGATTATAAGATATTTTGTAATCTTATTAAACAGAAATGTTATGTTTGATTTTGTCTTTTAAATTTTACTTTATTATGTATATATTTATATTTTCATTTTATGCTACATGTTTTATTTTCACTTTTATTGTATGTGCAAACTGTAATTGGCTTTATGCTGTTGTTTAGCACTTAAACAAATGAATTGAATTGAAATGAACTGAATTGAATTATTATTATTATTATTATTATTATTATTATTATTATTATTATTATTATTATTGTAATTATAAATTTATTAAACGCACATTGATTACGTAAGTAATATTTACTGAGGCTATAACCTCGACAATATGCGTATAAAATGCGATAGCAGGGACCTCTACAGTAAGCTTGTGGTTAAAACACCTGTAGAGGTCCCTGCTATCACATTTTATACGCATATTGTCGAGGTTATAGCCTCGGTAAATATTATTATTATTATTATTATTATTATTATTATTATTATTATTATTGGTGGTGGTGGTGGTGGTGGTAGTGGTGGCAGTGGCGATTGCAGTGGAGGCTGGTTTTGGTTAGTGGCAGTGGTGGTGGTGGTAATAGTGGTAGTGGTAATAGTAATGGTAATGGTAGTGGTTACAGTAGTAGTAGTAGTAGTAGTAGTAGTAGTAGTAGTAGTTAGTAGTGGTATCATTAGTATTATTATTATCATCATCCAGAGATAGTAAAACTGACTAAAAATATATGTAATATATCACATTTTTATTCAATATTATTAAAAAATAAATGATCCCTCCTAGTCATTCTATGAAATTTTTAAATATCATTTTAATGCTATTTATGAATTTATTCATTCATAAAACAACTTTTTGTGCATTTTCCCATTTATTTTGTAAAGTTATTTATTTTAGCTATGAAAATAATTTCTATCTAGTCAAACACCAGAAAAAATAAATAAAATATAAAAAGCATTGGTAAAAAAAATATAAAGTTTTTTTATTCAATACAGCAGTAGAATACATATGAATAATCAATGAATTATTTAAGAAATAATAGAATTATTTTAATATTCTCTAGTTTACTTAATCATTACTTATTATCTGTTGGCTAAATTATAAGATTTTTTATCCTTCCTGGGAATAAATTTCATTAACTTTTTTAATTAAGGAAAAAATAATAATTTATTAATAAAGATGTTTCCTTTGTTTGTTTGACATCTTTTAAATTATAATCAAAACTTAAAACTCTAAAAACTCAATCTTTCAAATTTCTTTCCAAAAGTAATTCAGTTTTTTTTTAAAAAAAAAATTCATACTATTTCTAATGCATGTTATTCTTTTCAAAGTATGTTTTATTTCATTCAGTTCACATAAATATCATATAATTTATGTATATTTTGATCATTTTTATATGATAATTGTCAAGATACTATCATTTATAAAAATGAAAACATGAAAAATGAAAATTTTATACTGTATATCAATCGATGTAAAAATAAAAATAAATTAATATCTTTTATATTATTTATTTTCCATATATTATTTTTACGTTCGTTTTAAAATTTAAACATGTAATTTTCTATTCTTATTTATCGAGTAAATTCATTAAAACAACTTATGACTTGCTTAATATTTTCTTGATTAGATGAAACATTTTCAACCATCCGAATAAGAAGAATAAAAAAACAAAATAAGAATTAAATTGAAGCAATATTTAATAGATAAAACTTAATTAGAAATATGCGGATGGTATGATGTTGAAAAAGATTTATATTAAATAAAATAAATGGAAAAAATGATTAGTAGGTTTTTTAAATGGGTTCGCTTTTATAATTATGAGTAATTAATTTAATCATTATCATTTATAATAAAGATATAAATAAGAATTGAAAAATTGATATTTAAATATAAAAATGTAAATTAAAATAATAAGAGGGATACAAATAACTGTATTATTTTAAAAATATAAAAAATAGATAGTTTTTGTATATATTTTTATTGGTTTCATGTTTTTATTTTTAGACGCCTTGATAATGATCATTGGTGGTCGAAAGGTCAGCGACAGCTGATTTACAAGCAGTTGTTCCGAGTTAGCGGGTTCGCTTTCCGGCTGATGCTATGACACATGAGAAAAAAAACATAAATAAATTATTTGATATTTATATTAATTTAGTGAAATAAAGCAAGCTTTGAAAATAAAAATATGAATTAAGAAGTACTATGGATATTTTAAACTGCATCACTTGAAAATAGTAAGTTTTTTTGTTAAATTATTTAATAATTATAATGTATTATTTTTAAAAATAGTAATACTTTTTAAAAAAACTTACCTTGCTAAAAACATCTATTGCATCTTTACTGTCTTCATTTATCATGTCAATGGCTGTTTGAAGGCAGTCACTAGTATCTTTTATTAACTAAATAAACATATATATATATTGACTATAATTATAACACTACATATAGCATTCACTAGTATCTTTTATTAACTAAATAAACATATATATATATTGACTATAATTATAACACTACATATAGCATTTATTTAATTATTAGTTTTAAAATATCATACTCGAATTATTAATATATTTTTAACTATTTATAGCTGTGTTATTTTATATGGCCAGCTTTTACAACCATAAGCAAGGATATCTTTAAGCTTTATTTAACTGTTTTCTTTTAAAATAATCCATTACACTTTTATATACCAGGTATTTTCAGCCTTAAATTGTACTATAAAATCTAATTATCCTACTATTATT
This sequence comes from Epiperipatus broadwayi, assembly GCA_028023455.1. Lineage (NCBI taxonomy): Eukaryota > Metazoa > Onychophora > Udeonychophora > Euonychophora > Peripatidae > Epiperipatus > Epiperipatus broadwayi. The sequence goes on along the minus strand of JAQFVV010000082.1, from coordinate 999,599 downwards.
TATATATTATACAAACATATCTTAAAATTTAAAATTTTTTAGTAATTGACCATTCTACCTTATTATGACCTATAGATAAGGGCACATAACTTCCCCATTCGAATAAAAAATTTTAAATTAAACATCTAGTTTAATACCTACTTTATTCATTAATACACCTCATTTTATTATCTGCTACAACCAAATTCCATCTTATACTACTTGATACAACAGAATACACTGTTTGCTATACAAATTTATACAATATCTGGACACTAAACTCAGACTTTGAACTATTAATACTTATAAAAAATTTTCTACACTTCTGATGGGTATGGGATTAAACTTCTAGTTTAACTTTTTCTCACTTGTTTTTATATTGGGTTTCTTTAAAATAGTAGTAATACCACTAGTAGAGGGTTGATTATTTTGCAACTCTACCCTACTTCTAGATTTGTCAAATCTAACTGCTTTTTTAGCATATGGATATACCCTATTTCTATCACTAGAACTATATCTTCTTTTAAAGCCTATTTGATACCTTTGATTACTATAGTCAACATTGATATTAGACAATGGATAGTTATTTCTTTCTCTATTTGTTTTAAATCTATTATCTATAGATGTTTCAGAGTTTTCTAGTGCATCTAATACTCCTGACACCTCTTCTCTAGAATAACGGTCCGCTGCAATCAATAGTTGCTCCACATTTCTGGGCAAATTGTGTCGTATTATTCTTACTATCTGTCCTTCAGACAATGGACATGCCGTTAGTGTTTTTAATCTAATAGCCTGACTCCTAAAGAAACTAGTATAGCTACCTTTATTTGCTTGATATTTTTCCTGAGTTATCTGGAACCTAATGCTATCTTGCTTGTCAGCATTCCAGAAACTACCTGTTATTAAACATCTAAAGTCACCATAGGTATTTGGCCTTTCAAAAAGTGACTGCCACCAATCTTTGGCAGTACCTCCTAAGTGATTACTACAGATGGCCAACTTTTCCTTTTCAGTTAAAACACATATTGAAAATAGTTCATCTAAACTATTTAGAAACTCATATGGATTTTCGGCATGGTCACCTCTAAATGGTTTGACCCTCATAAAGTGTAATGCCATCGAGTTATTTGTTCCTCCCTCACAACTAGTATTTCCTTTAATTATTCGGCTGTCTATTTCTTTATTATTATCAGATTCTATTTGATTATCTTCCTCCTTTCTTATATACTCTATTTTATCTATTGGGAATGGACTTTTATATTCTTCACCTTTACTATGCGATGCTTTTTCTTTACCTAATTCTAATGTTTGATTGCTAATGGATTTTTACCTGTTGTAATTTTCCTTCCAAATTTACCTGTCCAATCACTTGATCTATGTATATCTTTTGTTCCTGTCTAAACCTATCTAAGTTTTGATCTATAGCTTCCTTATACTCATTACTATTTCTCTCTACCTGCATTACTTGTTCTTTTACGTCCTTTTGTAAGCGCTTTATATTCTCACCTATTTTGGACCTGTACTTCTGATCATCCTCCTTCCCAATATTAAAATCCTTTAATTTTCCCATCAATCCTTCTTCTATTTCTTCTTTTATATCTCTCCTATTTTGCACTACTAAATCATTAAACTTATCCACTAACTCTCTCTCCATTTCATCTTTCATCCTTATTCTACTCTGCATTATTTCTTCCTTTATCTCGCATATTTCATTACTAATATCTAATTTATTATTATCAAACTCCTGTTTTAACTTGCTATTATTGGTCTGACATTGAATGATAGAATCCTCTATTTGCTTGTTTATATTTTTTATAGCAATCTCAGAAAATTCTGTAAACTTAGTCTTGAGCAACTCCTGATTATTACAATCTATTTGTTCTATTTCATCCCTTAAAGAACTAATAACTTTTTCACTATTGTCCAATCTTGATTCCAAACCATTAAATTTATTATGTGCTTCCTCCTTAAAGTCTTCCATAGTCTTACAAGTATCATTGAGTTTTTTATTCATACTGTCTATACATACTTTGATTTCATTACTATTTTTACTCATAATTTCATTGATCTCTTCTCTATTTTTTTCTATTATCTTCTTGAATCTCTTCTCTATTTTTTCTATTATCTTGTTGAATCTCTTCTCTATTTTTTCTATTATTTTCATTGAGATATTCAAATTTCATATTACTCTCTTCTCTATTTCTACTTATATTCTCATTAATCTCTTGAATCTCTTCTCTATTTCTACTTATATTCTCATTAATCTCTTGAATCTCTTCTCTATTTTTACTTATATTCTCATTAATTTTCATCATCATCAGTGCTATTTGAGACAATGAGAAGCTATCTACATCTCTTTTATGTGTGACTACTTCTTCTTCCTCTATTTTTAATTCCCTAATCTTTTCTTCTCCTTTTATTTCGTCATCTGTAATTTGTACAATATTTGTAATTGTTTCTATATTAATTGTCTCTTCTGCTTCCCTTTCCTCCTCACAACTACTATCCACAATGAATTCAGATATTTCCTCTACTGAACTGTTATCTTGATTATCCATTTTTTTTCTTTATAATACTTTTTCCTCAAAATTTAATATCCCAATAATATGTTACTATTAACTTCTCATAAAATAGTTTCTTACCAGTTCTTTTATCTCATCCAACCATCACCCACAATAACTATAGACAATACCTTCTATACACCTTATACTATCTAACTAATTATAATAACAATAACAATTAAAATTATATGTGTCACAACATCATTTCCCACATGCATGATTCACAAATATTTTGCACAAATTAAAACACTTTCAAATATATTTTTCAATAATACTTCAATAATTGACATGGTCATATTAAATACTAATAATCGTTAGCCACATATGCATATTTTAAATTTTGTTTGTCAATTGACCCACAATAGTATAGTATGATTTTTTACACAATCAGATTGTCTACCACATAAAATTGAAATTATTTTAATAACAAATACTTAGTTTACTTTAATAACTAAATACTAATAATTATTTCTATAATCAAATATGAAATTATCAACTTCTGTAAAATATGTCTATTGACAATCTCCCGATTTACATGAACAAATTCAAATACTAAACTATATGTAACTCCACTACACATCGTGCAGTCTCATTGGAAGAGCAAAATTTAACCTTCTGTTAGTTGAATCCAACCTATCGATTGTAGTTCCAACTACACATCGTGCCCCATGTTGGGCGCCACAATCTAACCTCCCCCCGCGCATTCTCACCCCAAAAATATACTGTTTATAACGAATATTATGGGTTCTAGCTCAGTTAACAAATAAATAAATGAAATATTCAGCATTAATTAAAATGATTACTAGCTCTAATTTCTAAAATACAAATACGGTTCAATTTTTAAAATGAATTAACAAATATTTACTATTTTCATGAGACATGGAGTGACAATACGGGGAACGAGATAGACTACATTGAGACATTATCCACACGATACTACCTCAATGGCATAAGAACACTATTCCCCCTTTTTACTATACCAAATAACTAACTCATAGTATTCTTACGACTTTCTAAGCTCTATTCACTACGATTAAAATAATAATCATATCTTAATCTTCTTTATAACAAGAATCTAGCTCAATTAAATAAAATGAAGTAAAATAAAATAAAATCTCAGGTTCATAAATTGTATTCTAACTGATTTAAAATTACGGTAGTAAAATATGAAAAGGGAATTTTATGTCATAATCTACTACACAGCAACTAACAATAATAAAAATAATAATAACAATAATAATATAATATAATCTTATTTCTTCCTAAATGAAATAAATAAATACGTACGTGGTAGTATTTTTAATAATCTGACAACAGAATACGTGTGGCAACATTAGCATATAATTTAATGTAATATTGTGGCAACCGACTTATGACCAATAAATAATATAAAATTATGATCTTTTAATTTTAACATACCAATAAATTCTCAAAATTATTATAACACTTTTATGTTTACCTTTTTGTGCAAAACCTATATGTCTGTTTCAATTATAAATGTATCGTGATTTCATGCATCCATGTGGAGAAATAACAACGCGGACACAAAACTTTAAAATAAATTTAAAACAAAGTTTATTAACAACATAAATAAATTAACAATATTTTTACACTATGTACATTGGATATCCCTTACTCTCCTATCTCAACTTAGTTTATTAGTTTATAAAATGAAACCAAAATACTATTTATTTTTCCTAGTTAAATCTTATCTTTTTAACACTTAAGAAAATACAGTATTATTACTTGATTTATTATTATGGTTAGCTTGCTACAAAATGCATTTCTTATATGATTATCACTAACACTTTGCATCCCTAATATTATTAAAATTATATTTTTTACAAAATTTACATTCGTAGTAAAATTCTACAAAATAATAAAATTTTAGTTTTATATTGGTTGTATGGAATCTTACAAAGTCAAAACATTGTTCTACATTCGGTATTAGGTTTTTATTGTTCATTATCCGATGTTTATTAATCCTAATATTCTCATTCAAGCCTTACTTCGGATGATATAATTACAACTATTAATATACCATGCACAAGTATATGTTTATTATACCTTATTGAACTATTTTCTTAATAAATATGCAATACTTATTTTCTAAATATTATTAAAAAAAACATTCAAATTTTATTATCACTTTTTAAAATACTTGGTTTAGATTTCTCTTTCAAAAATCTTATATTCATTTCTGAATTAATTTTACAATGTATTATATGATTCTTTCTCTCTTTATGATATTTTGGACTTTCAATTTTAAAGTTACACAATTCTATACATTCCAGCAAATAAACTATTCTTACATAAACGATAACATATCTTCAGTTCTATTTTATTCATTATTTCTTTGAAAATATCTTTCTGACCGATGCAGATTCACAAAATAAGGATAGCGAAGATAGATGCATAGGATCAAAATACAACTAGAATATTACTCGTCATAAACCTTGACAATCATGGCACAGTGAATTAAAAGACACTATAGAGGAGTGACCTTTACCTGTCTACCAACCTCTATTATAGGAACGATGCTAAAGCTATTTCTTCAGCTTTATTATAACATCAAAAAGTTTAAAGATATGCAAAAACACTGTCCAAACTATATGTGTTCAGTCATAGGGCTTAGTTAACTATACTGAAATCACACAAAACTAAATATGATCCAAATCCTTTATTTTTCCTATTTCTTAAAAAAAAACATCATCTTGGTTTCCTCTCCACTAGTACTTCCAAGTCACTATCCGATCTTATTTCTCAAGATTTTTCTATACTGTACATCGACAAATACATATCTGCATTACTAACAATAATAAAATTCATTTATTTCAAAACTATTCCACTGTTCTATAAGAAAATCTTTTTACTACTTTCCTCCAGTATATTTAATCATATACAAACTATTTTAAAGTATCTAAATACTTTATCACATGAAAGTTCAAAAGAATCACACAATTGTTCTGTCAAATTATATTATTAATATACTTTAAATAAATTATTGCATGCATATTCCGAATTACTCCTATCTCATTATATGTTAAAATGTTGTATAAAATGTGTACATATAATTTAAACTTTCACACTTCATTCTTAATCAATAGATGATCTAAAAAAAATACATTATGCATTATAAATAAATATCAATATTACCAAACGATCTTTATCTTCTCGATCGCGTTCCGTAGGCTTCACCATCCATTTGATTCTTGTAGATATAAGACTCACATACATACACTTTATTTTTAAACAATATTTCTATAATTTTATCAAGCTATTATATTTAAATCTCAATATTACTAAATTTATGTTTATATGTTTTCCCTAATCTCACATAACATTTTATATTTAAAATAAATTAGTAAAAAATATTTAAACTATATTTACTGTACTTCTTTATCAAACTTTCTTGAAAACCGTTCATATTAAAGCTAAAAAAAAATGTTTATTATTTCTTCTTCAGTCACTTAATGTTCTATTTTAAGGCAAAACAATTATTGCTCTGTTTAATAAATATTCATAGATGACAATCCTTGGTTTTTTTTATAATATTTAATACAATTATTAATTATGATATCAATTAATCCCGTAAAGAAAACGTCTACATATTCTCTTCTAATATTTTCTGCTAATATTTTCCCGCGCGACTTTTATGATGCATCTTCTAGGTACTTTTATTTAAATATTCAGTAAAACTTTTCTGTCTCCATGGATCCATTTCATTAAGTAATTTAAATTTCCATTTTCCTAATCTCTATCTTTATTAAGCGCTTTTATAATGAACACTTTATAATATTTTAATTCTTCTTAGATAAAGTTTTTCTGTTCTTTTTTTTTTTTTCATAAAACACAATAGCACTTTCATATCATTATTCTATAACTTTTTTCCTTCTTTTTTAAAGTTCTGGTAACTATATACTTTGTAATGTTTCCTTTAAAAAGATAAACATTCTTTCTTCATTATAACTTTTACATAATTTTTTCTTTATAATAAACGCATCTTAATTTTTCCATAGAGAAGAATAAAATAACTTCAGAGTAGCCTTATAAATTTGTGCGTCATAATTTTTCCTGATGGCAAATAACTTCTCTTTTAAGTTTTCCGTATAGCGTCCAAATTATATTCCTCTGAGTTACAATAATAAGTTTCTGGTTGAGCATAAATAAAGCTGTATCAAGGTACTTTACAAATATTTTTCCTTTATCATAACTTCTATATACTGTTTTCTGTAGTATTTCCATTTTACTGTAAGGTTTTGGCTAAACTTGAATAAAATCACTGGCAAGAAAACTTTTAAAAATTAGCCCTTCATGTAAAGGCAGTCAAAATATTATATGTTAAAAAAAAACTTTTAAAATAAATACAAATTTTAAAATTATATCACTTTTCTAGCTTACGGTCTTATCCAGCTAAAAAATGTTACTCCCTCCTTCACTTACACATTACTTTCTCCCGCTTCGTCTAATTCTTATATTTTGTCTGCTAAAATACCTCCGTTGATTGGTTAATGACTTTTTTAGCGCGAAAAAATTTACACATTTTTTAGTTTTATAATAGATGAAACCCTTTTAAAATAAGACATTTATGACGTAATGATTTAAAATATTATTTAGAATGTATTTTTTAACTCAATTATAATTTTATCAAAATCATTTAAATTTTAAAACAATTATTAAAACAATATTTAATACCTATTTTAATATTAATATTTAATTTATCTTGTTTTTATTTAAATAAAATATTTAATTTTTTTTTTATTAACTGTATTCAACTTTTAAACACTACTTAAATATCACATCATTTAAACATTTAAAATAACTATTTAATATTTCAACATTCATTTCAACGATAGACAGCAATTACATTTAGTTCCATAATTCACAAACTTTATTATTATATTCTAACAAGCGTGTGTGTGAAGGTATATAATATACAGTCACATGATTACTAACTTTAACAGATGATTTTTTAATTTACGTCTCGGTCTAAATTACCAAAACTGATATATTTTATAAAAAATTTGGAAAATAATTTAAACTTGTAGAACTAAATATAATTCTCACCATCCTAAAGTTTATCTCAAAATATACTCTATTAATTTTGACTATAATTATAACACTACATATAGCATTTATTTAATTATTAGTTTTAAAATATCATACTCGAATTATTAATATATTTTTAACTATTTATAGCTGTGTTATTTTATATGGCCAGCTTTTACAACCATAAGCAAGGATATAATTAAGCTTTATTTAACTGTTTTCTTTTAAAATAATCCATTACACTTTTATATACCAGGTATTTTCAGCCTTAAATTGTACTATAAAATCTAATTATCCTACTATTATTTATATATCATACAAACATATCTTAAAATTTAAATTTTTTTAGTAATTGACCATTCTACCTTATTATGACCTATAGATAAGGGCACAATATATATATATATTACTATTACATGCGGATATATATTACTTTTATAAATATATAATTATGTTTCCATACTCTGCCATACTAAATATTAATATGAAAAAATACTCATGCAGAGTTTAAATATAAAATTTAACAATGTTTATTGTAATGAATATGCTTTTGATGCTTTAACATCATATTAATATCAGTCTGACCCGTGAATATGAATGATATGAAAGCATTGAAAGTAATCTCACCATGACTATGACGTGAAAGTGTCGAAATTATATTCAGTATAATAAATATTACTAAATTTTATATTTAAATGTTGTATAAGTATTTTTCACACACACACACATATATATATATATATATATATATAATTAGAAAGGATTTTAACTCAAACTTTCAAGCTTGATATAGCTATTCATTCGATTCTTTGGATAGCTACACTGAGCTTGAAAGTCTAAGTTCAAATCCCTTTTAATTATATTAAGTTCAGTATACTTGTATTTAAATATTACACATGCAAATATATATATAAACTTTTAAATACAAAACCGTAATTGATATTACATATATATATATATATATATATTGTGATGATCGCACATACTGCGATCACACATATAGATATTTAACATTTAAAGAATATTAAATATTGTTTGGAATGCTAAAAAGTAAGTTTAAAAAAATTATAAACAAAGAAATGTTTTAATTAAGAAAAGAGAGGGAATTAGAATCAAAAAGATTCTTATCTTTTACCCTCCAAAGTCAAGATTTTGTGAAATGGAAAATAAGTAAAGTTAGAAATATTGAAATTGTACATTAGAAAATTAATAGTGATAAAGAAATATAAATGAAAGGCAAACTAAAATATGATGTATAAGAAAAGTAAAGTTTGAAGAGTTTAAATAAGAATAAAATAGAAAGTTTAAATATGACCAAAAGATAAGGATCTGGGTTATAAAAATACACATTTGACGATAAAACAAAATGCGTGTATGGAGTATATAAGAAGTATGATAAAGACAAAAAAAATTAATGCTTGTTCAAATAAAAATAAAAAAACATTTTAGTAAAAATATGTGTAATTAAAAAAAGAAATAAATAAATGTACATAGTGCTACGAAATTATGTAAAGGCAAATTTATAAATGGCCAAAGGCACATTCAGAAAAGCAAAGGTGTGACAACAGTGAAAACAAAGGATTGAAAGGACAACGAACTGGGGAATTTTATTTAAAAGTATGATTAGAGTTGGAGACTTCTTTTCAAGAGGTTGGTGAAAACACTGCTCCGATAATAAGCAGCCATAGTTAACAAGATATGATTTCTAAGATCGGTGCCTCATCAAGAATGGCTGGCTAAGGGCCATCATGATCACTTGCTGATCCAGACTCACTGTTCTCTAATGGTTTCGTCTAGATGTAACAACTGCTGATGTAGTCCTTGCTGGAGGATTCGTTTTGCCTGGTCTGTGATGTCCAAAATGCGGAGGAGTTCCCCCAACCAAAATCTAACTCAAGAGTGACCATTCCCTGCTAAAGAAGTGGAAAAATTCCACATGGCAGTCAGCAAGACTTCAAGTAAATTCAGAGACTTAATAACCTAGGTAAATATGTATACTGCATTTTATATTCCCTGTGCACATACCTTTAATTTAGACAATTTACAAATTCTTACTTTGAATAATAAAGACATTCTTTAACTTTTTTATATATACACGGAATGATGATTATAAATGTACAATCATTTACAGGATCTTTTATTTATTTTTACTCATAGCATTATAGCAAATAATCTGTTTTTATTGTGTGTAAATGATTTAAAGTATTTCTTTTATTGTTTAATTTATTCTATTAAATATATTTATTATAGATTTAAATCTGTTTCATCTCATTCTTCACCACTCCAAAAAGTAATATAGGCTTAGGGTTGAGAAATAATTATTATTCATTTTGAGTACTGAATTAACACATGAAGCTACTGGTGCAGTATGTTGAACCCATTAAAATTTATAAATATCCAAGCACTGTAACTCTGTAAAATCTTACAGCAGTCGGGAGACAGTTGACCAGGAAATATAACCTGGGGCTATACCCGTATAGCATACAGGTTTGGTCAAGTACGGATATAGACTCATTTATGTCCGTATGTTCTCTCAGCTTGTGGTAGTGGAAAGTGGACAATCTTGAATTTTAAGAATTCCCCATTATATATAAATAAAAGGGAAGTTAAGCTTTCAATCAGCGTGTTTCCATTACAATTTTGGGGGCCAAGTTCCAGGATTTCTATTGCTGTGAATTAGTGATCACGTGTTGAATTAATTTTATAAGTAATGTAAATATTTTCTAAAATAAAAAAAAATATGTGTTTTCAAAATATATGAAATTAGCGTCGTAAGTTAGAGTGGTGAGAAGCGAAGACAAAGGGGATACATTTTTTTAAATTTATATATGTGTTTCAACGTCAAATGTGTACAAAGGATAGAAAGAGGGGGGAATTTATTTTTATTTAAGAAAGCTTTGAAATTCGTAGTAATGTATAAAAATAAGACAAGCGATTCAAATATAATGGCAATGAATAAATGGATTGTCTCGATCTAATTGCTGTAATGAAATATAAATTGTTTTAGTCAAGTAGAAAAAAAAGAATAAAACAGTTTCAACAAGGTTTTAATTATAAATGATAATTAATAAAATAGCCGCTGATCTAAGTTACATGAGGAAATATATATGTCAGACTCTAGAATAATTGCATATATAAGCGAAGTTGAAAAATATATAGGTGTATGATTCTTTTTAAGAAAAAAATAGCCTTAATTATAAAGTGATCAATAAATTACAAGAGTAATGTGGGCAACGAGGTGTATTTGTTAGGTTGAAGAAAATATATATGTAGAATTTTAAATATTCAAGAAAATAAAGTAATTGATAAATTACAAACATAGTAAGTGTAACAAAGTATATAAAAGTTGGGAAAAAATATATGTATTTTAAAAATAATCATGAGGATAACTTGATCAATAAATTACCAACATAGCCGGTACAATGAAGTATATCTGTTAAATGGAAGGGAATATATATGTATGATTTTAATATAGTAAAGAGATCAATAAAGTACAAACATAGTGTGTGTAATGAAGAATGTTAGTATGTTAAAGAAATATATAAGTGGATGATTTTTTTTTAAACAGCCGTAACCTTAAAGTGATCGAAAATCATAAATGTAATATTAGAAAAATATATATCAGAAATGCGTACTGTTGGAAATACAGTCAAATAGAAAGGAATTTAGTTATATATATCATTAACAGAGGAATAAAGTATAGTATTTAAGTTAAGTTAAATTTAAAAAAAATATATAAGTGCATCATTAATTGAAGTATAGTGAGTAAGAGTTGCATAAGTAGGGAAAACATAGGACAATCATCAAGGTGGTACAGACAGTCAAATGAATCTAAGGCATGCAAACAAGATGGTGGACCAGAGTGCAGATGTTTGGGTTGGCTAGCGGTCTAAATGCTAACTAACAGATAACAAAGAAATTAAATAGCTAATCAAAGTAAAAAGCAAAAAGTCAGTAGAAAGAAATTTTTTTATATAAATCTATCCAGAAGAGTTCAGTAAAATAATACTAATAAACACAGATCAAGGGTTGAATAAATTGATATCTATGCATACAAGGTCCCAAGCTAAAATGGACCTTCAAGAAAAGGAAGTAAGAGAAGGGAATGAAGATATGGAGATGGAAGTAAAAGATGAAACAAACTATAGTGATATAATGGATATGCTAATGCAAATGAGGGTTGAACAACAGCAATGCATGAAGGAATATGTGGACAGGCAGGAGAGAAGGATGGAAGAATGGCGAGTAAAGATAGAAATAGACAACCAGAAAAGAATTGCTGAGAGGCTAAGGACACAGGAAATAGATGTGACAGGGAAATTAAGTGGGATGAACAAAAGAGTATGGAGCCATGTGTATATGATAAATTAGAAAGGACTGAGAGTATAGGTATAGAGTCAGCAGAGTTTGATCTGAGGGTAGACATAGGGCGACCAGAAAGGGAAATAAGAAAGTTAGATAAAGAAGAGGAAGTGATAAGAGTAGAAGATCATAGGATGATGACGAACATGCGGAAAGTATGTCAGATAGTCAAGGCAATAGAAAGGTTAGATGCAAAATTTGAAGAGAGAATCAGTAGGTCAGACAGTAACAGCGCCAATACTGACGTAAAGGGCATAGGACCAAGAATCACTGGATAATGTACAGATATGAGCTATGGGAATCGCATGGATTATCCCATCAGCTTCCACCAATATTTAAAAATACAAGTTTTTACTGGAGATCTTGGAGAAAGCCCTATGGAGCACTTGGGAAACCTGGAACGGTATTTCAAGTTTAGTAGAATGAATGAGGATGCCAAGATAGTGGTCACCTGCAGTTATTTGTAGGGCAAATCTCAAGTCTGGTGGAACTCACTGTTCCAGAAACCCACAACCTTTGCAAGGTATCACAAAGCTTTGAGGACCAGTTATTGGAGTGAGGAACTCCAAAAAGATATGCTGCATCGGATAACACAGGAGAAATGGAGACTGGGGAAATTGTTTACAACATTCTTTTGCCATCAAAGCCAAGTTATGGATGATGACTGCAAACCCATTATCTGAGATGCATTATCTGAGATGCAAATACTCCAGATAACTAGGCATGGGTTTCCAAAAGAGATAGAACAGACACTAATCAGTACAGAGAGGAAGACAGTGGACCATGTGGCTGAGTTACTAAGTGTGTTGGATACCACCAGGACTGACCAGAAGGAGGATGTATGTAAACCTACACTGCCTCCAAAGAAACCACTTACAATAAAAAACAGATGGGATCCTAGTGGACGATGGAGAGAAAATCATAGATATTCTACAGAGTGGAACCCAAGGAGGCAGCAAAATGGATGACAAAGGTTGGAGACAGAATGGAAGTGTCCATATGACAGGACTGAAGACCAAGAATGTAGGGATCAAAATCCACATCCCAGAGGAGGCAGAGGTGAGGTCAATAGAAAAAGGCAACCTCCAGATAAAATATAAACACCATTATAAACAACAGATTCACTGATACCAGACTGAAAATGAAATTGAACCACAAGTAATGGAAAATGGATATAAAATTAGGAAATATTGATCATAATAATATAAAGGAATGATGAGCCAGTAAATGGCCAAACAGTATAAAAGACTTTAGGATAAACTAAGAAAAACAGATGATATATAGTAGTGTGAGATCGTAGATAGAGGCTGAAGGTGTGTAGGTATAGATATTTGTAGGTGGATTTTAGCAGTATATGGTGAGCCTTCTCTGTTATGCATTCATGGGTGTTCTGTGGTCACCAGATCTTATTAGGTAGAGAAAATAGAGACAGAGATACCCTTCTCATAATGACACACTGGATTAAGATTTCCAATTAGATATTTGACAAATATCATGAGTCAATGGATTAGAAACCAATGTATGGGGAAAAAAACCCTTTATAAAAATACGAGCTATCAGTAAAATATTCTGAGCTCGTGGATGAGCTGGATGAAAAGATGCCAGCCTCCCAACCCACCACGGAATAGTGACCAATGTTGTCACTCAGAGGGTTATCATTTGTAAAATGTGAGGTATGACAAGGTTTAATCAAGTCACAGAGATATCCTGTGGACTTGAACCTGTATATACAAGTAGGAGGCAGAAATAAAACTTATGTATTGTTTATAGCAAGATTAAATCGGTTTAGTAATACTGGTTGGGTCATCAGAGTAGGGATGTAATTTGCCTGGTCGCCTCTCTAAGGAATAATCTCATCACTAAGTTATATTAGAAGTACGTAGATAGGAGATGGTTCTAACAGTAGTTAGGAGTAGCTAGCTTTCAATGCAGTAAATTAAAAAATTTTTAAGAAAAAATTTTAAAGGAGGGGAACGGTTTAATGTGATGATCGCACATACTGCGATCACACATATAGATATTTAACATTTAAAGAATATTAAATATTGTGTTTGGAATGCTAAAAAGTGAGTTTAAAAAAATTGTAAACAAAGAAATGTTTTAATTAAGAAAAGAGAGGGAATTAGAATCGAAAAGATTCTTATCTTTTACCATCCAAAGTCAAGATTTTGTGAAATGGAAAATAAGTAAAGTTAGAAATATTGAAATTGTACATTAGAAAATTAATAGTGATAAAGAAATATAAATGAAAGGCAAACTAAAATATGATGTATAAGAAAAGTAAAGTTTGAAGAGTTTAAATAAGAATAAAATAGAAAGTTTAAAACATGACCAAAAGATAAGGATCTGGGTTATAAAAATACACATTTGATGATAAAACGAAATGCGTGTATGGAGTATATATGGAGTATGATAAAGACAGAAAAAATTAATGCTTGTCCAAATAAAAATAAAAAAACATTTTAGTAAAATCTGTGTAATTAAAAAACGAAATAAATAAATGTACATAGTGCTATGAAATTATGTAAAGGCAAATCTATAAATAGCCGAAGGCACATTCAGAAAAGCAAAGGTGTGAACAACAGCAAAAACAAAGGATCAAAAAGACAAAGAACTGGGGAATTTTAATTAAAAGTATGATTGGAGTTGGAGACTTCTTGTTGAGAGGTTGGTAAAAACACTGCTCCGATAATAAGCAGCCATAGTTAACAAGGTATGATTTCTAACATCGGTGCCTCATCAAGAATGGTTGGCTAAGGGCTGTTGTGATTGCTTGCCAATCCAGACTCACTGTGCTCTAATGGTTCTATCTAGATGTAACAACTGATGACATAGCACCTCCTGGAAGATTTATTTTGCCTGGTCTGTGATGTTCGAAATGCGGAGGAGTTCCCACAACCAAAATCTAACTTAAGAGTCATCGTTCCCTGCTAAAGAAATGGAGAAATTCCACGTGGTGGTCAACAAGACTTCAAGTAAATTCAGAGACTTAATAACCTAGGTAAATATGTATACTACATTTTATGTTCCTTGTGCACATACCTTTAATTTAGACAATGGCCAAATTCTTACTTTGAATGATAAAGACATTCTTTAACTTTTTTATATATACACGGAATGACAATTATAAATGTACAATCATTTATAGGATCTTTTATTTATTTTTACTCGTAGCATCATAGCAAATAATCTGTTTTTATTGTGTGTAAATGATTTAAAGTATTTCTTTTATTGTTTAATTTATTCTATTAAATATATTTATTATTGATTTAAATCTGTTTTGTCTCGTTCTTCACCACTCCAAAAAGTAATATAGTCTTAGGGTTGGGGAATAATTATTATTCATTTTGAGTACTGAATTAACATGTGAAGCTAGTGGTGCAGTATGTTGATCCCATTAAAATTTATAAATATCTAAGCACTGTAACTCTGTAAAATCTTACAGCAGTCAGGAGACGGTTGACCGGGAAGTATAACCTGGGGCTATAGCTGTATAGCATACGGGTTCAGTCAAGTACGGATATAGACTCGTTTATGTCCGTATGTTCTCTGCTTGTGGTAGCGGAAAGTGGATGATCTTGAATTTTAAGAATTCCCCATTATATATAAATAAAAGGGAAGTTAAGCTTTCGATAATCGTGTTTCCATTACAATATATACTAGCTATAATCACCAAAAATCATGAGAATAAAAGTAACATTTATATTTAAAAAATTATTATAGAAGACAAAATATTTGCTCATTAGCAATTACCTCTTTACTTCTTAATTTAATTTTAAGTTGCTTGAAAATATTTTAAATAATAAAAAGTGGCGTTTTTTTAAAACTGTCTAAGTGAAATAGATTATGAATGATATGACGTCGTAAAAACTAAAATTGTGTTTAGAGATATGACTATATGAATTTATAATTTAAAAAATTACTTATGATTAAATAGATATAAAACAGAATTCATTATTACAAGATGATCATTATTCTCATATATATATATTTAAATGAGCTGATTGTTAAAAACATGGTTTATTTAAAAATGAATACTATCTAATTTGCATTCAGTTTTGCAAAGGTCTTGGAGAGAGAACTTTTATTCATCTCTCCCAGAAAATTAGGTAACAAATAGGCAAATTTGGACAGAAGTTTACATTTTTAAATCTAATATAATTCACAATTCTAGACTTTTCTTACTTTTGCTATCATAAATAACATTTATTATATCATATTTGTAAATTCAAGTTTTAGCTATTATGTAGAATTGTGAATTATTTTATCTTTGATTAAATCACTATTATATTTAGCAACTAATATTTGTATTATAATGATTAACCTTCTGGAAATTTTTATATCAGGTTCATATCATTACTATGATAACTTATTTTTATTTGCTTTTATATAGTCTTTTATTTTGTCTGCTAACAAAAAATCATAAACGTTGCTCTATTAAGTAATTATGTTTGGTAGAATTATAAACGTAAAAACTAGATCTAATGCTCAACTAAGCATTATATCATCTACAGAGCAACTAAACGTGAATATTTTTTCCAATTTATATTAAAGTCTTGATAAAGTTTTGTTTACAAAAATCTTATTCTCTACAAATCTCTGTTTCTATTTTAAATTATAGCATGAATTTTCTTGTAAGATCTTCTTCATTGATTAAATTATTATTTTGATAAAAAGAAAGTCTTTTTTTTTCATGTGTCAAATGCGTTGACCGGGAAGCGAATCCGTGCCAGCTGCTTGGAAGGCAGCTATGCTAACCACTAGGCCACCTTTGTGCAATAAAGAACCATAATAATCAAGATATATCTGAATGTGTTTCAAAGTTCAAACGAAACGTTAATTATATATATATTAGTCTATATCAATAAAATATATTCACATTAATTTAAAATTTGCCGGAATACTTTTTTTGCATATTCTTTCTCAAATTCTCTCTCTTTTAATTTTTTATTTCAATTTTAATCTAAATTTTATATCAGATTTATAGTCAATAATGAGGGAAAATAGTGAAATAATATTTCATATTTATCATACACAATTAAAACCTAGCAAAAAAACAAAAACAAGAACTTTACACTAAAAAATAAAGCATATATATTAGATAAGCTTATTTAACTATAGCTACTGCTGCATCTGATTTGGTGAGAAATAAAATGATAGATATAATTTTCGAATTAATTGAAATAAAACAATAATCTCTGATTAATTTCTTGAATGGAATTGTGTGGTATTTCAATGCTTGAATATTGCATGACCTCCCAAATAGCTTTATATATAGAATTATTTTTTTAGCACAGCTAATAAAATCTAAGATGTTTGTTTTATCAGAAATTGGAAAAAGTGTCTTTTTGAGAAATCATACTGTTCTTGTGTTTGATTATTTATCTGTATAAAGAGGGTATAGAGTATGCATTTGTAAGTTTTCAATATAACAATAATCTGTATTATTTATTCTGATTCAAACTTAACCAAAGTGCATCATGATAGCATAATTT
The DNA here is from genome assembly GCA_028023455.1 of Epiperipatus broadwayi. Taxonomy (NCBI): domain Eukaryota; kingdom Metazoa; phylum Onychophora; class Udeonychophora; order Euonychophora; family Peripatidae; genus Epiperipatus; species Epiperipatus broadwayi. The sequence goes on along the minus strand of JAQFVV010000082.1, from coordinate 982,153 downwards.
GAGCAAATTATTCTACTAATTAATGTAATCAAAAATTAAATTGAGACCTACTTTCAATTGATTACATTTATTATGTTATAAAGTGTTATATCCGCACTTACAACTGTGCCAATGTTATAACTGCAAGTCATACTATGCGGTCAGCAAATAATGTTATACAATTCCCACGCTGTTCTTTTCCAATGAGTGCTCTCCAACGAATCGGTCTGCAATGAAGCTCTCCAATGAATTGGTCTGCAATGAATGCTTTCCAATGAATTGGTTTGCAACAAATCTCTCCAACGAATTGGTCTGCAATCTCTCCACTGAATTGGTGTGCAATGAATGCTCTCCAATGAATTGGTCTGCCACGAAGCTCTTCAAACGAATTGGTCTGCAATGAGGCTCTCCAAGAAATTGGTCTGCAATGAAGCTCTCCAACGAATGCTCTCAACATCTCCACTACGGTCTCTTTCAGCTACACCCATGAACTACATTTCCACTGGGCGCTGATTATTAACTGCCAGCACTGATGCGAGATAACTCTACTTAAATACTGTTTACTCAGTACTGCTTGACTGCTCTCTACTGCTCTCTATATTACACTGCTTGATGTTACCCAGTCTTCTTATCACTCTCTGACAACTGCAACGATCAATCAATGCACTGACCAATAAGGTAATGTCTCTTATCTAGAAACATTTGTAATTAACAAATATTTCTAGGAATTGTCAATCGCCATTATGTCAATGCACTAATTAAATTTCTTAGCTATCAGAGCGCAGTCTAAAAACAGCCTTAAGAATAAATTCTAGTTTTTTCTGGAGTGCACAAACATGTCTGCTATTTTACAAAACATTACACACCTCCTGCCACTCGAGAAAAACCCTTGTTGCTAACATTACTAATTGGGATTGACATTTTCACCCGTTTTCTCCGTCTACGGCTAAACTTGTAGTTCAACATATTCGCTACTCCCAGGTTCCAAATGCAACTGTGCCAATTTTATATCCACACTTACAACTGTGCCAATGTTATAACTGCAAGTCATACTGTGCGGTCAGCAAATAATGTTATACAATTCCCATGCTGTTTTTTTCCCACGAGTGCTCTTCAACGAATCGGTCTGCAACGAAGCTCTCCAATGGATTGGTCTGCAATGAATGCTCTCCAATGAATTGGTCTGTAACGAAGCTCTCCAACGAATTGGTCTGCAATGAATGCTCTCCAACGAATTGGTCTGCCACCAAGCTCTCCAAACGAATTGGTCTGCAACGAGGCTCTCCAACAAATTGGTCTGCAATGAAGCTCTCCAATGAATGCTCTCAATATCTCTGCTGCAGTCTCTTTCAGCTACACCCATGAACTACATTTCCACTGGGCGCTGATCATTAACCACCAGTACTGATGCGAGATATCTCTACTTAAATACTGGTTATTCAGTACTGCTTGACTGCTGTCTACTGCTCTCTATATTACACTGCTCGATGTTACCCAGTCTTTTTATCACTCTCTGACAACTGCACTGATCAATCAATGCACTGACCAATAAGGTAACATCTTTTATCTAGAAACATTTGTAATTAGCAAATATTTCTAGGAATTGTCGATCGCCATTACGTCAATGCACTAATTAAATTCCTCAGCTATCAGAGCATGATCTAAAAACAGCCTTATGAATAAATTCTAGTTTTTTCTGAAGTGCACAAACATGTCTGCTATTTTACAAAACACTACATAAAGAAAAATAAAAATGTCACATAATCCCTAGTATGTTTTAAAATAATCCAATAAACATCACATTATCACCATTTCTTATGCTTGCTTATAACTGTTATTAAAACAGATAAAACTTTTCATACAGTATTACCACTCAATGCAAGCCAGAGTAATCAATGGGTGCCAGAAGGCTTATGTTGATGATCATGTGATGTGTATTGGCTTAAAACCAATCCTGCCTAATAAGATAGTTGTGTCTATGGTTATTAAAAAACCAAAGACACCAAAATATATAGGTACTGAACTGAGTTCAGACCTATATGACTATATAGGCTAATGAGCTTGGATTGAAAATATTATTGTGTTTTTAATTTAAGACTCATAATTTTGTAGTTGAGATAAAAGGTAGCTGCTGGAGAGTTGCATTAGATTCTAAGATCTAGGTGTAGTGCTCTCAGATTCAAAGCTCCTCACTCATAAAAGCCACAAGCCAGAAACTAGTGTGGGGATATTGGATGAGTAGGCACTAGATGGGGATTTTAAGCATAAGCCTTCTGGCATCCATTGATTACTCTGGCTTGCACTGAGTGCCAATACTGTATGGACAGTTTTGCCTGTCTTAGTGTTTTAAAATAAAAAGTGAGATCATAATAAAAAAAAATTAAATCAACTCCAATTTTGAAGCAATAAATTTGTTATTTCAATGTTCCATTTGTATTTAAAAAATTGTATTCAAAGATTTTTTATAATTACTTTTTTAAAAGTTATATAATTTTTAAAAATTAAAAAGATATTAAAAAGTGATAAAATAAAAATAAATTTTAGTTATTAATAAAATGTTTGCTTAGCATTAGAGTGGTTTATTTGAATGAAAAATTGAAAATCAAACAGTCTTGAGTAAAATAAAAATCTTGCCCAACTTCATCCATCTCAGCTTTATGAAAAAGTAACTTCACTACCAATAGAATCTTTTGAATTGAACAGATCTCAGAACTATAGTGATTACCTGTAATAATAGTAATGGCATTGTTTAGTTTCAACATCATTAAAACAAGTTGAAAATAATTTATTTTTGCTGAGGAAGGGGAAAAAACAAGATTCTCATCTCATAATATGCTAACACTTCTTTGGGATAAAAAAAAATGTTGAAGGCACATAGCCATTAATTTTTATAAATAGAAAATTAGAATTATAATTGCAAAATAAAATGAAAAAAAAAGTATTCATACAAATCTTCTCTTGATATATGTGAAAAAATATTTATAAAAATTCCATCAGTTAGAACCTGCCTTGTGACACCAGGAACACTTTTTTATAATGAGTCTTGAATGCTAAAGACGGTATTAATTTAAATTATAGTTCAAACAAAAGAAGGTGGAAAATTATTCTGGTGATGAATAAATGTTATAACTTGATCAGATAATAATATTTGGTGACTTATGTTGTTTTTTGTTATTGTTTGTCATCTATGTTAGATCAAATTATTGTAAGATTTAGTTCTTAATGTTTTTTTATAAATTAATTCAATATAAGGTAAAACCAAACCACTGGAGAGCAAACATTTATCCCATATTTGCCACACACTTTTATTACAACTCTTTCCCCTTTTGAAGATCAGAAACTTTTTATAACTTCCCCTTTTTTTAGTAAAACTTTTTTTAATTTTATAATTGCACAAATCTTAAATATCTGTGCTATTTTTACAGGTAATTTTAATCTCTTCACTATTTGATCTCAATTCTGTCTTTTTTTTTTTTTTTACATTTGTTGACATTTCTAATTTTTTTTCCTTTTTGATGTACCTTAATATTATTAAAATTTCAATATTTTGAAAACTTTTTTTAACTTTACTTTTTAAATGCTTTTATTGAAGTTGAAAATTTAAAATTGAGGTTTAATAGATTTAAATTCAATATAATTTCTTGAAATTTGCTATATAACTAATTAATACCAGGATAATCCACATAGGACACTAATATTTTCAGTAGATTATCTAGTTTATTACATATGGAACATTGGGTGGAAAATATTAAATATTTTGATATTTTAAATTTAAAAATTCTTCTTAGAACTTTCATTTGTTTTAATTGAAACTCATGAGAGGGTGATATACATTTTTTCTTTCAATTTAATAACACTTTAATAACATTTAAAATCAAGATTTAATAAAGTTAAGTTCAATATAATTTGTTAAAATTTTATAAATTTTAAAAAAATATTTATGAAAGTGATAAAACACATTAATATTTTAATTAGTTGTTTTAGTTTTTTAGATATGAAAGAGTGGGGGGGGTATAATGTTTTATGTGATGTTCATGATTTTATTGATTGCAATTTTAAGCTTTATTTAAGTAATAAGAATGTTTGTAATATAGTTTTGTTAAGCTTTTTTTTTTTAAAAAAGGTTTTTTTAAAAAAACATCAAACAAATTTAAATAAAAAATTTATTTACTGATTTCTTACACATATATAATTATGTGCACAGAATAAATAGGATATGATAAACAGTATATATATTAACTTACTGTAAAAATACCTAGTAATATATATATATATGTAAAATAAATAAAAATATCCGTTAATTAAAAATAATATTGTAATTATAATTGAAATAATATTTTTAAACGGTTTATAAACAATTCAAACAATCTTTAAATCCACAGAAGTACTTTCGGTTACTTTCAAACCTACCTCAACTGCTATTAAATTCAAAAACTAAAAGCGGAAGCAAACGTCATCAATTCAAATTCCACGAATCTCGTATTTTAATGTTAGAAGCTTGTCGATTTATCAAATGTGTTTTATTCCTGTTTATAAAAATTGCCTCTTTAATTTTTCTTTTACTATGGTTTCTCTCTTCATGAAGAATTTTCACATTTTCAAAATTAAATTTAAATTTATGTTTACATGTTTTTTCATGATCAAAGAAAACTGAAGAAGATATTAAATCACCATTATTTTTATTTTTTACACGCTTATATAATAATTCGTGTTCCTTCAATCTTTTCTCAATGTTGCACCTAGATTCACCTATATATGATAGCATACAATCACAAAAAATTTGATATATGACATTACTTTTTTGCTTGATAGGTATGACATCCTTAGAATTATTAACTAATTTGTTAATATTGTTTGGAACGTAGAATGAAACATTAAATACATTCTTATATAAATCCTTAAAAAATTTTACTTGTGGATTTGAAATAAATGGAATAGATATCCATTTTTTATTATTAATCTTCATTTCTTTTAAATTATAATTTTTTTTAAATTGACTTAAAGTATTGTTTATTTGTTCCATTTTATAACCAACATCAAGCAATTCCTTGGCAAATATCTCAATATTTTTCAATTTATCACTTTGGTAACGACATAATTTTTCATTTCGAAACAAAAAAGATTTAAAACTTGCCATCTTATGCATCATTGGTACTTTTGATTTAAAATTTATATATCCTCTTTTTTGCAATGGCTTAATTATTAGTTTATAATTTAATATACTGTTATTTAATATACTGTAGTTGCACAAGTTTGCAATTTCGTTTTATCTACATATGAGAGTAATATTTTAAATATGTGTATTTTTGGAGATATTAAAATTTACAAAAGATATGTGGATGATGTTTTGGTCTGTGGAAACATTAATAGTATAAATTTGCTTATAGAGGAATTAAATAAATTGAATGGCTTGAAATGGACTATTGAAAAAGAACAGGATTATAAGATTAACTATTTAGATTTAATGATCACAAGAGATAACAGTATATTAAATTATAAACTAATAATTAAGCCATTGCAAAAAAGAGGATATATAAATTTTAAATCAAAAGTACCAATGATGCATAAGATGGCAAGTTTTAAATCTTTTTTGTTTCGAAATGAAAAATTATGTCGTTACCAAAGTGATAAATTGAAAAATATTGAGATATTTGCCAAGGAATTGCTTGATGTTGGTTATAAAATGGAACAAATAAACAATACTTTAAGTCAATTTAAAAAAAATTATAATTTAAAAGAAATGAAGATTAATAATAAAAAATGGATATCTATTCCATTTATTTCAAATCCACAAGTAAAATTTTTTAAGGATTTATATAAGAATGTATTTAATGTTTCATTCTACGTTCCAAACAATATTAACAAATTAGTTAATAATTCTAAGGATGTCATACCTATCAAGCAAAAAAGTAATGTCATATATCAAATTTTTTGTGATTGTATGCTATCATATATAGGTGAATCTAGGTGCAACATTGAGAAAAGATTGAAGGAACACGAATTATTATATAAGCGTGTAAAAAATAAAAATAATGGTGATTTAATATCTTCTTCAGTTTTCTTTGATCATGAAAAAACATGTAAACATAAATTTAAATTTAATTTTGAAAATGTGAAAATTCTTCATGAAGAGAGAAACCATAGTAAAAGAAAAATTAAAGAGGCAATTTTTATAAACAGGAATAAAACACATTTGATAAATCGACAAGCTTCTAACATTAAAATACGAGATTCGTGGAATTTGAATTGATGACGTTTGCTTCCGCTTTTAGTTTTTGAATTTAATAGCAGTTGAGGCAGGTTTGAAAGTAACCGAAAGTACTTCTGCGGATTTAAAGATTGTTTGAATTGTTTATAAACCGTTTAAAAATATTATTTCAATTATAATTATATATATATACACACTATGTGTGTGAAATTGATTTAAAGTAAAATTATGCATATTAAATGAAGTTCATTTACAGTATAGTTTTCATAAGCACTAAAAAAATTTTTTTAAATCAAAAGCAAAAATGTCAAACTTTTTTCAATTTAAAAATGTTCATATTTTTAATCACTTATATGCACATATATTAATATGTACTTAGACTAAATATAATGAATAAATAATAGGTATGCATAGCAAAAATATCTAGTAATGTATATATAAGAACTATAATTGCCATGTCATTTTAAAATACAATATAGTTTTACAAATTAAAAATAATAGAGATAAAAAAATTTTTTATACTAAATGATTTTCAGTTGTATTGATTGTGTTATGTGGCTGCTAAGTGACACTGTGGTACCATCAACAACCACCAAGAAGCCTGTAAGTTATAAATTTCTATCCAAAAGTCACTTAAATTGACAAAGTAAGATGCCTAAGGCAAAGTAAATTGAGTAAACCTTCTAAAATACAAATTAAAAAAAACACAAGAAAACGCTATGAAATTCGAATTACAAAAACAGAAATGAGTGAAAATATTTCAAATGCACCCCCCCCCCTAGAATGAAAAATTATTTGCTGAAATGGACAAAGTAAAATGCCTAAGGTAAAAAAAAATGAACAAAATCTTTCAAAATACAAGTTTAAAAAAAAAAAAATGCTATAAAATTTGAATTACAAAAACAGAAATCGGTAAAAATTCTTCAAACACAATGTCCATCCTCCCCCAATGAAGAATTTATATCCAAAAATAGCTGAAATGGACAAATTAAAATGCCTAAATTGAACAAATCCTTCTAAAATACAAATTAAAAACAAATAAGAAAATGCTATGAAATTCAAATTACAACAAAAACAGAAAAACTTTAATGGTAAATGTCAAAAAAATTAATGAAGCTTCATTAATGGTGGTTGGGGCTTCATTAATGGCAGAAGTTACAAAAACAGAATTTAATCAATATTTAGCTTTCAACATTTGCAAATATGCATCTGCAATTAGATTTCAAAGCAGAGATTTATATAAACTAAAAAGCAATAAAAACATTATATGAGAGCTTTTATTTATCAAATTAATTATTCTCTGCTTTGAAATTATAGCACATCATCAAAAATAAAGTCAAATGAAAGATTCCAAAGCAGTGATTTATATAAATTAAAAATTATCTCCCAAAAATTTATCAAATTAATTATTCTCTGTTTTGAAAATATAGCACATCATCAAAAATAAGCCAAATGCAAGATTCCAAAGCAGTGATTTATATAAACTAAAAATTGTCTGCCAAAAATGTATCAAATTAATTATTCTCTGCTTTGAAATTATGGCATATAATTTAAATTCATCAATATTTAAAAAATAAAAAGCACTAAGAACATTACACAAAAAATAATATTACCAATTTCCTTTCAAGCATTTGTAGTAGGCACTTGGATGTTTGCAGCATAAAAATCCATTAAAAAGAATATTATTATTGTGATTTAAAGAACAGATTGCAACACATGGTGGTTATTTGGTGGTTTAACAAATATGACAAAGATGGCAGAAATTAACAGCAGATTACAAATAGCAAACAATTATAGTTCCACAAAAAATATGCAAAAAAGTTCAAATTTTTAGGCTTTGTGTGCAAAATTATTTAGAGAAACACTCAAATTTTGAAGCTTATTGGAGCAAAATTATTTACAGAAGCTTTTTTTTAAACAGATTGCAGCATATTTGAATAATAACTGCACATTTTTAGAAAACAGATTTTAACACACTTAAATAGTAACAGCAGATTAAATAACAGTGGCTATTTGATTTTAAAAAATACAACAAAGATGGCAGAAATTAACAGCAGATTGCAATTTGGAAATTGTAAAAATTACACCGATGGTATAATAATGACTTGCAATATCACATCAAATATATCTTCATCATGATATAGCCAATGCCACATAAATTCAGCTAAGTATGACTTCAGGTGACATTGAGAAGTCACCTCCTCTCTTTTATTGTGCCATTTTAATAGCCCTCAAAGTCTTTCTATGTTTTGCATATGCACCCCAGTAGAAGGATCAACAAAATTATAAGTGTGATTTACTTTGAAATGCTGATAATTTGCTGCATTCAATTCAATACTTTTGTAGGCCTTCCAGAAGTCATAAAATATATGGAGGATCCTGGTGCTATATGTTGTTTAATGGTATCTAGAAAAACAAAGACTATTTGATCCACAAAAGTGATAATGAAACACTTTTGTTTCTCTACATAAACCAGCAAATAACCACTATTGTGGAAGAATTCTTCCCTGTTGGTTTTTACATTTAGTGAATAGAGTTTTATCTACCTCTACAATTTTTCCTGGGCCTCCAATTTTGCAGGATGGGTGAGATAGCAGACTTTCTTTACAGGCTTCTCTCAAATATTACTTCCATGCAATGACACCCTTCCTGTTCAAATCCAGATCTTTTTTCCTGATTGTATGGTCAATTCATTTTTACTCCAATAATATATGATTCGGTTGGCTGTGATGAATGACAATTGACAAACTTCAAATTAGGTTCCTTTCTGAAGTGCTATGTGACTTTGACATGCACAAATGTTGCATCTCCATTGTGCCCTTAGACTCACATAAAGTCTCATTTGATGGTCATTGATGCATACTTTTTGAGAGGGCAGAATACTTTTTACTTCAAAGAAACTCCACTACTTCATGTTCCATCTCTGGGATATTCCAAATTTTTATTCATTTTGAATAAAAAACAGATTACCAAAAAGATGGATGCTACTTAAATTTCAGCACAGGATTTTCAAATGTTGCCTGAAAGTTTGTGCATGTTTAATGTTGTATTCATCTGTGTAAAAAAAATTCATATTAACCCTGTCAAAACATAAAAACAATCCCAACAACTTACAAAATAATTAATATGTTATAATAAAACTAAGCAGGGATTACAAAAGACTAGTTCAGTTACATTTTGATTAAATTTGTCAGTTTTAAAAATTATATTTTTCATGTAAAAAGTCTATTATGTCACATTTCATTTTGAAAGTAGAAACTGTAATGGGTAATATATTATGATGCAATTATATTTCTTTTTTTAAATCTTTAATTGGTATATGTGTATGAATTTAGTTCAGTATTTTCCTAAGAATCTCATATAACATACATATATAATGAAATGTTTACACAACTATTTACCAGTTTTTAACTTTGGCATGTAGATTAAATGTTAATTTTAAAAATAAATTTTGTTTACAGTTTAAGTAAATGCAATCTTCGCAGTGCCATTTTACATTCACTTGGGAATTGCCTTTGTTGAGCTAAGTTAAGAAGTTTAACAATAGAAAAAGGTTATTTGCAGCATAAAAATTTATTAGCTGTCAAAAAAATAAAATTAATTAAAAATCCATTAGCTTTTGGGACTCTTCTTTAAAATTATAAAACTTAGCTTTCTATTGTTAAACTTCTTAACTTAGCTAAACAAAGGTGATTCCCAAGTGAATGGAAAATGGCACTGCAAAGATTGCATTTATGCCAATTAAAAATTTAAAAAGAGAAATATAATTGCACTCTAATATATTACATGTCATAGTTTGTACTTTCAAAATGAAATGTGATGTAATAGACTTTTCACATGAAAAATATAATTTTTTGGGCCAACAAAGCTGCAAACATCCAAGTGTTCACTACAAATTCCTGGAAGAAAATTGCTAATATTTTTTGTGTAATGATCTTATTGCTTTTTATTTTTTAAATATTGATGAATGTAAATGATATGTCATAATTTCAAAGCAGAGAATATTTATTATGATAAATTTTTGGGAGAGAATTTTTAGTTGTTTTTGTAATTCAAATTTCATAGCATTTTTTGAGTTTTTTTTATTTGTAATTTGTATTTTAGAATGATTTGTTCAATTTAGGCATTTTAATTTGTCCATTTCAGCTATTTTTGGATAGAAATTCTTCATTGGGGATTAGGGGATAGGTTCGCATTTGACCTATTTTTGATGATATGATATAACTTCAAAGCAGAGAATAATTAATTTTATAAATAGAAGCTCTTATGTAATGTTCTTATTGCTTTTTAGTTTATATAAATCACTGCTTTGAAATCGGATCATAGATACATATTTGCAAATGTTGAAAGCTAAATATTGATAAAATTCTGATTTTGTAACTCCCACCATTAATGAAGCCCCATCAGCCATTAATGAAGTTTAATTAATTTTTTTGACATTTACCATTAAAGTTTTTCTGTTTTAGTTGTAATTCGAATTTCATAGCATTTTCTTGGGTTTTTTTAATTTGTATTTTAGAAGGATTTTTTCAATTTAGGCATTTTAATTTGTCCATTTCAGCTATTTTTTATAGAAATTCTTCATTGAGGGGGGGATGGTGTTGTGTTTGAAGCATTTTCACCAATTTCTGTTTTTATAATTCAAATTTTATAGCATTTTTTGGTTTGTTTTTTTAATTTGCATTTTAAAAGATTTTGTTTAATTTATTTTGCCTTAGGCATTTCACTTTGTCCATTTTAGCAAATAATTCTTACATTCTGAAAAGGGGTGCATTTGACATATTTTCACCGATTTCTGTTTTTGTAATTCGAATTTCATAGTGTTTTCTTGGTTTTTTTTTTTTTAATTTATATTTTAGAAGGATTTATTCAATTTACTTTTCCTTAGGCATTTTAATTTGTCAATTTAAGCAACTTTTGGATAGAAATTTATCATTTACAGGCTTCTTGGTGGTTGTGGATGGTACCATAGTGTCACCTAGTGGCTGCATAACACAATCAGTACAAATACCAAATAATTTTATTTATTATGCACTAAAAAGAAAAAAAAATAAATGTTTTTAAAACCACAATTGATATTTTTAGATTTAAGTTGAAATAAAAGCATAGTGATCCAGAAATTAATTAAGTCAATCTCTATTTTTTATAACACAGGATTGACTTAATTAACCCCCTCCCCTACCATGTGTTTATTTCAAGTTTAATTTAAAAACCCCAATTGTGATTGAAGAAACATATGTTTAGTGTACAGTAAATAAAAGCACTTAATATATAAAAAAATATTCCTATTAACTTTTAATTGTCCTAAACATTCCAAATAAAGTGTGTATAAAAACTTTAATTTATTTTCATTCTTCACCAATAAAACATTTAATGAAAAGTTTTTATAGTTATTATAATACTAATTTTAACTTATAATTTGTATCCTTTTATTCTTCACTATATAATTAATACTCTTAATTTGATTTTTCAATCAAATTACTTATTTTTATTTACGAATGGGTTAATTTCATCACAATAGGCTATGAATGATCTTTGTAGAGTCAATCTAATCCTTTCATTGTAATATTTGAGTAACTAATTGTATTATTGTCCAGATTAGACAAATGTTACACAAGTGTGTATTTTTAATTATGTTGTACATTGAATGTTATTCTAATATTTTAATTATTTATTTTTACACTAAGCTTGTCATAGCAATTTTAAAAAAATTAACTTCAGCAAATTTTAATTTGATGTACATTTTTTAAAAGATTTTTTTTTTTTACAATTTCACATATAACATAAATAATTTAAACAGAATAGTACATTTTAATCATGTTCTGTTATCACTTTATTAATATTAAAATAAATTTCCAATAGTGATAGATTTAAAAAAAAATTTCCAATTTTATAATTAATAAAGGAAGGAAATATAATTAATCAAATAGCTATAATAATAGATTTGATTGCTCATTAGATTCAATTTCTCATTTTACTTTTTTATAACAAAATTGGAATTTTTTTATTGCTAACTTGAGAACTTCTAATAAAATGTAATTTTAAATTATTTTGCAGCAAAAACAAAATCTAAGCAATGAATTGTTACATTTAAGTGTTTACATGGAGATACTATGTATATGTATTCATGCATATGTTCAATTTTAATATATATATATTGTACCGGGTTCGAATATGTGACCTCGAAACACCGGCCTCTTAGGCAGAGAAAAACATACTTGGAGAGTATGTATGCCCAAACAATGTCTATAAAATATATAACTAGCATTACATTTCCAGGACATAACTTCTTCTCGACTGTTGAGTTCAACACCAAGTTCAAAGCACTTTTTTGTTTCATGTAAACACGGGCACCAGCTATCTATCCAAGAATGAATAAATAACACACTTTAAGCAATGGCCATTAACCCAAAGCCTAAGTATTCACAACTAGCTCACCTATTTGTAATCACTAACAGATTATACATCATTAGTGGTTAAAAGACTTGATAAAAGAATTGTAAAAGAAATTTATAAAAAGAATTGACCAACAAATAAAGTTTAATTTTAAAGACAATTTATTAAGTAACATTTACTAATTTTAAACATTTTATAATTCTAATAAAACACACACATATTTTAAATTAACATTTCTAAACTAGTTTAAATATTCTTGTAGATATTTAATAATAGAGCACTGGTATTTATCTAATTTAACTAATAACACTGATATAATGATCACACACATATTAACTCATACACTCACATATATAATACTAAAGTATTACATAGCATTTGAACCTTAAACACACATATCAATAGTTCATTTTATGTATGATATAGAGTCCAAATTACTTGTCTCTGTAGGATTTACAAATTACAGTGGTGGCTACTATATATAAATGAGAACAATAAAATGTTTTACCTAGGATTTATGGAACATGGATATTGCTTGTTGTTGGCTGCTTCTGATGGAGTATATCTAACTGGTTAGATCTGACATTTCTTGAGGAGATTTGATACTAATTCATTGGTTTTATTCTTGGACACAGTTGAACATTTGACAAAAAATTTCTGAGTTGTTATGCAGACATTATTTCACAGGCAGGTTTTGATGATCTTGTTGGACTAATGGGCTAAAGCAAGAGCGTATATTCCCATAAGCTGCTCAGCAATGCATTTCTGTTTCTGGATACATAATATAAACTTCACTATTATCTGAACTGAAACAAGACTGATACTGAAAACTAGGCTGAAAACTGATGTCCGATAAAAATCTGGCTATTTATATATGCAAAGTGTTTTTGGTTTTAATATCCTTTGGCAAATATGTGTTGTCGAAATTCCTAATCCTTTGACAATGTTTTTGAAGATTGTTTAATTAGTAGTAGCTTTCATAAATGTGTTGTTTTTATATCTTTAATTAGTAGCCCACTACTGGTGTGGTTTTTTAAATCTTTATTTAACTTAATAGCCATCTCTGTGTTTTCCAAGTATAATTTCTTTTTAACTTTCATTTATATATATATTTTTAAATATTATTCTAACACGCATACATTTATTTACACTCGCACGCACATATATAATTTAATACAATTTACTATTTAGTTTTTTTAAGATGACTTTTCTTTTACTTAAACTCAAATGAACCAAGCGATTTATATTTTTCTCACCAAACTCCCCCCCCCTTTTAATTAATTATTTTATTTCAAAACTAATGATAGAAAACTATTTGACTCCTTATACTTTTTTGACAACAAACTGTAATAAACTCCTTCAACATTTAATTGTTGCTGAACTATTTTGTTTCAAAACTTTTACGAAAGATTATTTTTAATAATTTTTTTAGATAAAATTATATGTGCCAATTTCAATATTGGTACATTACACCGAGCCTCCCTTTGACAGTAAAATGTGTCATTTTTGACCATTTTATCTCTGACAACTTTAATTCTTAATTTATTATTTTTTAAGTTTTCTTTTTGATATCTATTAATTTCCATACTAAGGGCAATCTGTGTTGGCTATCCTTTCCTTCTATCTATGCTGAATACATTACTTACAATGTTTTGAGTCCTGGATAGTGACCACAGAGGACAAACTAATTTTGTGGCACAGGGAGCTTTTATAAATGAAGCTTCAGCTGCCGATTCTCTTGATCAGACTTTGACTAAGAAAAGGTAGCTGTGAATGGCAGGAATTTCAACTGTCCATTTCTGACTTACGCTCTGGAAAACAATTGCCAATTCTCTTGATCGGACTTTGACTAAGAAGAGGTCACTGCGAATGGCAGGAATTTCAACTGTCCATTTCCGACTTACGCTTTGGAAAATGAGGTATGAGATATGGGGATTCTCCCCTGAAAAAGATACTTATGACTTACTCTGGTTGTCACCAGTGCGCATTTTAAAAGAGGAATGATCCCTGCCAATCTGTTATGGGTACTAAAATTTATTCAGATGACAGCTTTAAACTTATCCTTAACTAAAACATTTCTATACTACCCTCATTCCCTTTAGTTTCAAACCCTTATACACTCCTAATATAACTTAGATTGACTTTCATTTATATTATTTATCACTAATCCTACAATATTATTTTAAATACACATGAACATTACTTTAACATATTTATTTATATTATTCTGAACTATTACGAACATTATCTTACATATTTATTTAATTACACTATTATTTTTTAAACAATTACTTTAACTTCTTTATTTATTGATATATTAGAAAATATTTTATTTTACTTCTATATTATATAAAAGATTTTATGGACTTGATTACTTTAAACATTTATTTACTTTTATTAATAGTATATTCAAAACTATATTTAATATGTATACTCAGAAAAAAAACTGTTTTATTTTATTGCAATTCATTATTATACAAATATCTATTTGACTAACTTAATTTTTATTCTAGAAATTCCGTTATCTTTTCATTTATTTAAACCTACAACTTTACTTTTACATCATTAATTTGACCCATTTATTTAACTTGATTTTATTGATTTTTTATTTATTTGAACTGTTTATTTACGAGCATTTTCTTAATTAATATGTGCGTGGAGAAAAAAAAATATTTTACTTTACGAAGCCTCCATTATTATTATGACAAACATTTAATCCATCATTTTAAATAGCAAAATTCTAATTCAGGCTTTTCACGTTCGTCAAAATAATTATATTAAACTCATAGTCCATTTCCAGTCCTTTTTGTTTATTTTATTATTCTGCCCAATTAACTGACAATTATGCTCGGTCAGGTGGCTCCCGTTTATGTACATTCTGATCATTATACTGATCTATTTTCCTATATCGATCTATAGGCTCCCGAACCAAATTTTCACAATCCACTCGGGTCAGAAATTCTATCATTTCTTCCACCATCTGACCATTGCTACTTAGCATCATTTGCTGCACAGGCAGTGGCATGTTGTGTCTGATTGTTCTTATTATTTGGTCATCCAACAATGGAAACACCGTTAAAGTCTTGAGTTTTGCCACCTGTTTTAAAAAAAATTGCATGAGAGTTTCTCCATGGACGCTGGGATATCTTTCTTTAGATACCTTACAGAGTATGCCATCCTGTTGTGCTTCACTCCAAAAGGTTCTTAAGATGGTGTGCCTATACTCCTCAAATGTTCATGGTTTAGCATACTGGGTGTGCCACCAATTCAAGGCTGTTCCTTGAAGGTGACTGCTAGCAAGTGTAACTTTATCCCCTTCTTGCCACTCTTGTATTTGAAACAAACCAGTTAGGCTCTCCAAATGTTTTAATGGACTCTCTCCTGCTTCGGCCTTGAATGTCGCGATACTAAATTTTTCCTCCAAGAATCACTTGGTCGGTCCTCCAGCTTGTTCTCCCTATTATAACTCTTATATTTATGCTCCATTTGGTCCATCTTATACGCTAGACCCTTAGTTATATCTATACACATTTTTTTACTTCCAACTTCAAACTATCACTGCTTTCCGCTATATCAAAGGATGCCCTTTCTATTTTTTTTACCGCTTCATCAATTCTACGTTCTACTTCACTCTGAATGCCTTCATTTTTTAACAAACTTAATTCTTCCTGTGTTGTTCTAGCTATGTTTCTCCATTCCTGGCATGTCTCTTCTATCTGTATTATTTTCATTTCTAAATTATTATACCTAATGCTACCTTGCTCTAATTCAGCTCTCACTTCCTTTATGCTTTCTTCTACTATCGCCTTTCCTCACTTCCTTCATTCAAATCTTTCACTACAGCTTCTATGGCTATATGATTTGTTTCTACTTCCTCTATTATTTCACCCCTCACTTCCTTCATTTCTCTAATTTCTGTTCTGAGTTCATTAATTTCCTGTTTTAATTCTACCCCTTTCAAATTTCTGACACAATTCTTCTTAGTTCTTCACTTTTTTCATCAATTTCTGCTTTGAGTTCTAGCTGACTTTGTTTAATAACATGTGGTAATTTCTGCATCATATTCATCATCATTTTCATCATCATTTGCATCTCAGATATTTCTTCTTTCCCTTTTCTCCACTAACTGTGGATTTTTAAAATATATTGGGCTTTCTACCAGCTCCATTTATTTATTCATAGTTACGCTATTACTTTTTATTTTTTAAAATTATCTTTTGCATTAACAAATTAAATATTATTATTGTTTATTTATTTTTCTTACTAATAACGAAACTATATGCTGACTCCACCCCCTTTTGTCCATTTTTCTCTATCCATTCCTAATGCTTTAGCTTCGCCCAAATATCAACTGTTTGATTTAAAAGAATGATTTATCTTAACCAATGTAAATAGCATAAATCTCTTTTCATTTAAAGAAAAAAAAGGTTTCGGTCAATTCTTTTTTTTATTTTTAAATTAAACCAGTTTAAATACGTAATTTAGCTTTTGTATAAAAATTTTTCAAACAAGAAACAAAGTATTTAATTACTATTGTTTCTTAGGTCCAGCCCCAAGTTGGGTAAAGCCATTTGTACCAGATTCAAATATGCATCCTTGAAACACTGGTCTCTTAGGCAGAGAAGAACATACTTGGAGAGTATGTATGCCCAAATGATAGCTATAAAATATATAACTAGCGTTACATTTCCAGGACATAACTTCTCGACTGTTGAGTTCAACACCAAGTTCAAAGCACTTTTTTGTTTCGTGTAGACACGGGCACCAGCTATCTATTCAAGGATGAATAAATAATGCACTTTGGACAATGGCCACTAACTCAATGCCTAAGTATCCATGACTAGCTCAGCTATTTGTAATCACTAACAGATTATACATAATTAGTGGTGAAAAGAATTGATAAAAGATTTGTAAAAGGAATTGATAAAAAGAATTGACCGACAAATAAAGTTTAATTTTAAAGACAATTTATTAACTAACATTAATTTACTAAATTAAACATCTTTATAATTCTAATAAAACACACGCATATTTTTAAATTAACATTTCTAAACTAGTTTAAATATTCTTGTAGATTTTAATAATATAACACTGGTATTTATCTAATTTAACTAATAACACTGATATAATGATCATCCACATATTAACTCATACACTCACATATATAATAATAAAGTATTACATAGCATTTAAACACGCATATCAATAGTTCATTTTATGTATGATATAGAGTCCAAATTACTTGTCTCTGTAGGATTTATGAATTACAGTGGTGGCTACTATGTATAAATGAGAATAATAAAATGTTTTACCTAGGATTTATGGAACATGGATATTGCTTGTTGTTGGCTGCTTCTGATGGAGTATATCTAACTGGTTAGATCTGACATTTCTTGAGGAGATTTGATACTAATCCATTGGTTTTATTCTTGGAGACAGTTGAACATTTGATGGAGGATTTCTGAGTTGTTATGCAGACATTATTTCACAGGCAGGTTTTGATGATCTTGTTGGACTAAAGGGCTGAAGCAAGAGCGTATATTCCCATAAGCTGCTCAGCAATGCATTTCTGTTTCTGGATACATAATATAAACTGCACTGTTATCTGAACTGAAACAAGACTGACACTAGACAAACTGAAAACTAGGCTGAAACTGTATGCCTGATAAAAATCTGGCTATTTATATATGCTAAGTGTTTTTGTTTTAATGTCCTCTAGCAATATGTGTTGTCGAAATTCCTTTAATAACTAATCCTTTGACATGTTTTTGAAGATTGTTTAATTAGTAGTAGCCTTGATAAAACGTGTTGTTTTTATATCTTTAATTAGTAGCCCACCGCTGGTGTTTTTAAATACTTTCATTTCAACTTAATAGTCTTCGTGTGTTTTTCAAATATAATTTTTTTTAACTTTCATTTATATATTTTTTTTATATTATTCTAACATGCATACATTTATTTACACTCCACACATATATATAATTTAATATAATTTACTGAAATTTAGTTTTTTTAAGATGACTTTTACTTTTACTTAAACTCGAATGAAAATAGTTTTATATTTTAAAAACTCCCCCCCCCTTCTGTTAATTAATTATTTTATTTCAAAACTAAAGATGGAAAATTATTTGACTTTTATCTTTTTCAACAACAAACTGTAATAAACTCTTCAACTTTTAATTTTGACAAGATTTTGTTTCTTTTACGAAAGATTTATATTTAATAATTTTTTTAGATAAAATTATATGTGCCAATTTCAATATATATATATATATATATATATATATATATATATATATATATATATATATATATATATATATATATATATATATAAGTAAAATGAATTGATTGACCTTACTATCCTTAGTATTAGGCAGATAGAGCACTTGCCCTGAATCTGCACTTAGATACTTCTGCATTTTGTGAAAATGAAAATAATTAAATATAATAATTAAAGTACCAAATTTTCAAACTTATTTTTAAAACTATATTACATTTATAAAAATGTACAATAAAAATCAAATTAGCAGAATTACAAAATGCTTCAAAAATATATTTTAAAAATTGTTGTATTTTTAAAAATATATGACAATATTTTGTTTATTTATTGAGAAACAAATTTCATATAACTAGTCACAAATTTTCAAGGCAGTCTCACACTGTGCTAAGTTTACCAATATATTTTACAAAAATAACAAATATGAATATTTTATATGTTATAAATATATTGAGTTGTGTGTCTCATGGTATAAAAAATAGTAGTGTATGCATACACACACACACACACACATATATATATATATATATAAAGGAAAAATAGAAAAATGAAAACTAGCCAGTCTACTGTTTTAAAAGAGACCAGCTTACCAAGAGAGTCTAACA